>RQOL01000509.1:65591-321846 GCA_013076295.1 Sanderia malayensis | reverse complement strand
GTACAGAGTTTGAAACATAGGAAAATTTAGATGCTGAAAATTTCTAGGAAAAATTATCGTGCAAAAGCGAAATATTTGCCTTTTTTGCAAAAAATGTGTAAGAAAGGAAATTCTTAAGAAAGTTATGAGAAAGTTTTAGCACTGAAATTAGGATATGTCTAGGAAAGTTTGAGTGATGTGTTGAAAGGAATTGTTTTAGAGATGTGTCCGCTGCAAGGATGTGTCCCCCCGTTTAATTGAGGTTCGCTTGACTGTTAATTCAGTTATAGTTGCACCTCGATATTGTCCGTAACAACTATTCGAGCAACATGTGTTGAATATCCGATTATATTTAGGAAAATCTAAGAAAAGAAAATCTCATTCTTCATTTTGCTTTAATCTGGCATATTACATCCGAATGAGAGCGATTGGCGAAGAATTGTTTTTATGTTTGAGGTGTTTTTGTTTTTTCCCGAAAAAAGTGAGCATCTGTCGTGAAGAGCTTTGCTCTCGTGCCTAACCGCCATGAGGCTTTGACTTTCCCACTGCATTGGTTTTTAATTACCGAATTTCCGTCGGATGATGTTTGTAAATGTTTACTCAAATTTATACTTGAAGAAGAGATAAGATTTGTACACAGTAGTCGAACCTGGAATCTGAAACAAACATTCAAAGATAGGTGCAAGGAGTAGAAGGAGGCGGGCTTGAGAAAAAGTTAACAATTGTCAAAGAATTCAAAATAAATACGGGTTTTCTTTAACCGTATCTTGTTTGGTTGGTGACTATATACCTGGAAGTAAATGATTTTAATGAGCGCTAAACGGGGAAGCAATTTAGTTTTTATTTCAATTGATGTTCAGTCTTAGAAGAATGAGATATTTCTCAACGAGGTATTGATGGTGAATTTGTATAGCATGCATAAACCAAGTCGAAAAAGGTGGGGCGAACTGAAAATGCTCCAGATATAAATGAGTTCGATCGCCAGTTGACCTTTTGAGGTTTCATTTTATTTAGGTCCTTTCTCGCAATGATTATAGTAAATCACTTGTATCAAAGCATACGAAGTTATATCAGCATTTCTTTTGAAGATTCACTTTAAACTCCTTTCGTTCCTTTCTTCGGTTTATTATTTGCTGTGCACGCATTTTTTTATAAGCAATTTCAACTCGGACTCAGTATACACGTTTTTTTTTATAAGAAACCGGTTTATAAGAAACCTAGATCTAGACGCCCTAAAATTTAAGAAACTTTTAGAACTACAAGGAAATATTTAAGAAACATTAGAAATTTCGGAAACACGTTTTTCCTTTACGGATTCGACAAATGTCAACTACAGTAAGTATGTTTTATGTGCAAAGCATAACATTGTCGGCTCCATATGATGATTTTTCGCATTGACGATTTTTCTTTGTTCTAATACTATATTTTGCCACATCCACGTTTTTTTCTTCGTTTTCACTACAACTTTTTTCATTAAATTAAGAAACTTTCAAGAAACTTTTGGAACTAAAATGTGGCTAAAAATTAAGAAACTTTTACTACTAGGCCTTGAGCCAGGTTTCTTTTAAAAAAAACGTGTAATAAAAATTGCTTAGCTGGAAGGCAAATTTGAGTACTCAAAATTGCTTAGCCATTGCTTAACGTTTTGTTCGTGTTTTTTGAAAATAGATTATAAATTGTGGTTAAAGAAACTGAAAACGGTTTGATAATTGGTAAGTATTGAAAGTCAACAAGTATAGAGGGCAGATAACGCTTGCACAGGTTATTCCTGTTAATAAGATGGTGTCAGTTCAAATTTCCTGTTAAGTACTGAAAATACAATTTTTCAAATTGCTTAGCAGTCTTCAATCCATTACTAAAATTGCTTAACTTTTTGCCTTGCCGAGTGCTGCCTTGCTTATAGAGCAGTTGCTTATTAAAAAATGCGTGTATTTCGATTTATTATTTGATTATTTTCATCTTCTTGTTATTGTTCTTGTGTTGTGCTGTAATACTCTATTCTCAAACTCTCTTTTCTCATCCATCCCCCAAATAGAAAAACGATTATTTTGCTCTATTTATTGTTAATAATGAAATAATAACGAAGTAATAATGATCAGTTGAACTTGATTTCATATAGGTTTCTGTTCCAACTCAAGTAAATCATTTTCCAGATGGATTAAATGAAATCAATCAAGTATTCGCAGGTGGATCGTTTTCGTCCTTGGTTTCAGGTGAATTTTTATTCTATCTCCATGGTTTATAACCTTATTTTTCTCTCTTATCTATTAATGTTTTTATAAAGCTTAGAAACTGCTCTGTAATTGGTCACACTTTTCTTTCATCATCATTATTATTATTCTCTTTTTGGCGAGTGTCAAGGCTGGTTAGCTCTCAAATAATTATTTTATGCCAAACTATTATCCTATGCTATACTTTCCTATGCTATACGGTACTACAAAATACTATACTATCTATACTATACTATGTTAAACTATATTATGCTACACAATACTATACTATACTATACCATACCATACTATACTATACTACACCATGCTACACAATACCATACCATATTAATCTATACTATAGTAAACAATACGAAACTATACCATACTATACTATACTACATTTTTTTTTAATAAGCAACCACTCAATAAGCAACTAGGGCTGGATTAACCCTAACATTAAGCAACTCGAGGGCTCAATTGAATTACTGTTAGCAACTAAGAATTCAAACATCATTTATTTTAAAGTGCTAAAACTGGGCACGAATGTTCACTGTGCTGTTGAAGTTCTTGACTAACATGTTTACACTTACTGTCTCTTAAGTCTTGTGTTGTAGGCGTTACAGTTGATGATTTTGACCCACGAACTTAGGAGTGGTACCCTGGGAACCGGAGAGGCTGTTATAGGCACAAACAATTTTAAGCAACTTTTAAGCAACTCTGAGGGCTAAAATATCCAAAATTTTAAGCAACTTTCAGGACTGGACCAAAGTCTAGTTGCTTATTAAAACAAAAGTGTATACTATACTATGCTATACTATACTATACTATACTATGCTATACTATGCTATACTATGCTATACCATACTATGACATATTAATTGCATCATATTATGCTTTCGTATATCATAACGTATTGCACTATACTGTACTGCGCTATTCTAATTGCTAATTGATTGGAAGCAAAACTCAGAACCCAACAAGACAGCTGAATTTTAATTACTTTGACATGGTCAGTTTTTTTTATTTCTGGCAACATTGATATTGAAATTGGGTCAATTAGAATTTAATGGTTGACCTGAATACTTTGATTGGGTCACCGGGAGCAACTGATGGAAGTTCTCAGTTTGTAGTAGCTGGATATTCCAGCCTTCACAGCCAACGTATTAAATTTTAATTACTCAAGCAAGAAAACATCCAACTTTGCTATTTCGCTGTATATTTTCTGGGTCACTGAACAGAATAGCTTGATTGTGGAAACGTTGTTTCCCGAATTTGTGTGTGTGATCTCTTCTACTGATGCCCGTTGTCCTGTTTAGTCGTGTCTTACCAGGCTACCACGATGCCACTAAGGCGAACGAGCAATTTATTGTTGCTTACGACTTTTTATCTATCAAGAGTCAAATCTGCAGCAAACGTGGTGCAAGTCAAAGTAAAGGAAAACTGGAAACTTTTTCAAGTCTTGATGAATTAGTTTTGACGGGTATTCAACTAATTCGGTTCCAACTAGACAACAGGCATGTACCTACAGGGGGCACGGGGCAGGGCTATGCTCCCCAAACGAAAATTCTGACCACAATTTGCCCCTCTGGTCACAGTTCCAATTGACGAGCAAGAGAATGGCGCTATTTTCTAGCTAGGAAAAAACTTATCTATCTAAAAGCATGGTACCCTGCCCAATGTATTTTTCTTGCTGGTGTTTGCTCATCCTAGCTTGTATCTACAGTTACGTTTTAATGATTCATAAGGGGGTAAAGTCCACATTTCTTCTGTGCAATTCAATGTCATCGAATCTGGAAGGGGCTGGTTTAATGTTACATGCATTTCAACCGAGAGATAATTGTATTACAAAGTAGTTTAAAGAGTCCAATGTTGATTTATCGTAGCAAGAGTTTGTTGTGTTGATGAATGGAGTGGGAGTGGGGCTTTGTGGGATATCAAGGTTCCAATGTACATACTGAAATATTATCATGCTTTGTTACAGATGGACATGTTTATGTGACTGGCTATGGAGCACTTGGGCTAGGACAAGAAACTATAGAAGCAAATTTTTACGAGAAAGTTGACCACTGCAAGTCCGAGTTGGGAAGAGTTGACAAGATATCAGGTGGTCCGGATTATATTGCTGCACTAACTGGTACGCTGTTTTCAGTCTTATCTATACTCAATTGTTTCATGTGTGTATTATGTGGAACGCTGGACCATTCGCAACCTCGTTTGCAAGCAGAGAAGTCCACTGTATTTGTTGCGAATTTCACCTGTTTCTTTTGTTTTGTCGATGGAATTTGACGTTGAATATGACACAACAAAAGCTATTTGTTCATCTGTTCATATAATTACTATTGGGCTTTTCTGTGCCCAAACTACAATATCAACAACAAACAATTATGTTTCTGATTCATAATTTTAACTTTTTGCAATTTATTTTCTTGTACGGCCGCTTGTTTTTTTACCTTTGTTGTTTCCATTTTTTAAATCTATTCTGTTTTTCTGTAGATTGTGGGAAACTTCTGACCTGGGGCAGGGGTAATCATGGAAGGTTGGGGCATGGAGGAACTGACGATCAATATTCCCCTAAATTGGTAATTAATGGTGGATCTTTTACCTGTTGAACTGCCTTAAAGTTTCTCGATTTTAATTCCTTTTTTCTCAACTTGTTTCTCTCTGTTATAGCCACGACAATTTGTCTTTATTACTCACCCTATTTTACAAAAATTTCATGATTTCATCAAATATTGCCCCCCTTTCATGTTCCATTTCGGGTGTTTTAATTGCTTCTCCTTTTATGTCTCATTTTATGTTTACATTTGACGATAACTCGAATTTTGAGGCATGCTAATTCCCTCTTGTTGGTCATTTGAGGCTCCCATTCCAAAAGAAATTTATGCTGAATGTTTTAGTCTCAATTGCTCGCTTAACAATGTTAACTAACATTTTTTGTCATTATTTGCTTTATTTTGCTTACTTCTTATCTTATATTTACTTGAATTCATTTGCATTTTTCAGGCATGAGTTTATTTGTATTTATTTATATTTGTTTTTATTTGTATTATTTTATACATGAATTTCTTTGACTTGCTTATTTGATTTTTTTCCTTTTCTGAATGACTATTTTTTTCTCGTTATTTATTTTTTTTCGTATATCCCACCAGTTCTGTTCACATTCCTTCTTTAAATTTCATTACCTCCTTCTCTCTCTTTACTTTACCTATCGCGTTGTCATCTGCTCTATTTTTCTTCAATCACTCACAATCTACTTGCTGAGGAATATTTCTTTTTCCTACACCATCTTATCTCTTCCCTCCCTTTTTGTTATCTTCCTTTGATCTCACATCGGCTGTTTTTCCTTTGCTTTCTGTTGAATTGCTGTTTTGTGCCGCATCATTCATCATTCATATTCATTAATATTCATTCCTTTGCCATACGCTCTTTCTACATCCAATCTCCCTGTTCTGGTGCTGTCTTTCCTCTTTTCAGCAAGTCTGTTCTCTGATCTTAGTTCGTATTGTTGGTTCACCCTGTTTTATTCTCTTAATGTACCTTACCGTAATCTCAACTCTCTTTGTTTACACACACACCGACCAAATTTATAGTTTTGCGCCACCCGACCATGTCATTGCTCTATTTACACTATACATAGAGCAAATCTTCATGTGGTAAAGCCTTGCTTGATTTATTTTAAGCGAGCTCAAACTACATTGTCACTGCTCGAACACAACCAGTCTCACTTTTGAGTTGGTTTGTGTACAATGTTAATACAGGCCTTCCACTTTTTCTCTTGCCTTGTTTGGGTTTCCATAGCAATACGAAACCCTCATTGCGTTAATCAACACTCCCATGATGCAATTGTGTCGACATCAAAGTGTAATTTTTGTTTATTTTTTTGTGTAATTTTTAACACCCCGTTTTGTTCTCAGGTATCTTTGCCTGGTCGGGTTCTTGACTTTGCCTGTGGTGTGGATCACATGGTCTCAATTTTAGAAAACGATGGTAGCTTCATTGAACATTGACTGAAAATATGGCCACAAATATACAAAACAAGCAATTATCAACCATAAATAAAAGAATGCAAGTACGTTTATTTTTATTTAACATGGGTTTCTTTTATCTATATTTTTTGGATCATCTTTCGCATTTCCAGAACATCTAGAAAATTTATGATCTACGATTGCAATCGCAAATCATTCGTTAATTATTATTTTGTATGAAAATAAAGATATGAAAGTAAAGGTGTGACTTACATGCGCATGCTCGTGGCTATTTTCTGTTTTAGCGTCAGAGATTAGCGTGGAGATAATTTTTTTGTGGCTGCATCGGAAATTAGCAGAAGTCTTCACACTTCGTGATCGTTAAAGAAATGTTTTGATGAATCATCTTGATCTGCATGACTATAGATATTTATTAACCAAGTGACTGAAAACGTTACGCGATATTTCCTTGCAATAAAAGCAGATTACGTATTTTCTCGCGTTTGCGAAATAGGTTATTAATATTTTATGCGATGTTTAGTTTAGTTTCTTTTGCTAAGTTGCCGCTCGTTTCCACTGATTTGAAATGCGGTTACGATGTATATTTCATATTTATTGTAAAATTAGTAAGTTTCCTTTCTTACCATTCTTTTTCGTAGTCAACATATGTTATATTATGATGGTGTGAATTTTTGTACAGATTTTCATACGAACGGGAACTATAGCTGGTGAGTGAGTTGTATTATCAAGTTAATTCTTTCTAGACAAATTCGATGTTTGTACCATGGTGTCACATTGAATTTGTTTGGGATTGCTTAGTTGTGATGTGGGTTTGGGTAAACTCTTTTGTGTAAATGCTTCTTGCTTCTTCTAGCGCTTGTTGAATATCCCAATAATGAAGCTTAATAGATAATCGATCTGGACACTTTTCCGGGGGAGCCATTCGATAAGACTTTCTGCTTCCATGATTTTCGTTATATGAATCCAAATTTCACTTCACCGTATGATTCTTGTTAATTTTACGGTCCAAAACACACACGAATAATGAACAATGGCGTAGGGCCTGGGGGTTAATGAAATATTGCCCCTTCGAAGAGTAAATGTGTCACGTATCATGATCAAGTGTCGAAGACCAACAACAACCCTCAACAACCGATTCTTCTAAGATATTCTTCCCAGTTTCGACTGCCTTTGTCCGTGAAGACGCCTCCGCATTCCCTTCCACCGCAGTGTCAACTCATTTGCGTATTACCGTGACGTCACAGCGATAAATCACTGCCGCGCGGCACTGTTGAGCGGTTGCAAGTCGCAAAGCCGTTTGGTATTGAGCATTCTTGTGACGTCACAACGAAATGAGGACCACAGCGACATTGTTTTTTCTCCACAGAAAGCTCTCAAAAACCCGTATTTGGACGAGAAGTAACTGGAAGTCTGCAAAATATTTTGAAATACTGATTGCGGAGCGTTTATCAGCTACTGATAATCTTAACTCAACTCTTATCGTTACCGATACAATCATACCATTGAATGCCATATCATTTTGCGGTATTTGCACTATTTGTTGTCCTCATGCGTGTCATTCCTATATCATTATCAGTCTGTCCCTTTCTCTTTCCCAATTCAATCGAGAACAAGCGAATTAAGATGCATCTCCGTTGTCATCTCTACCAAGCGACATAATGTCTCTCAAATGATTGAGTCCTTTCAATCCGAAGACTACGTCTCTATCACATCTCATTGCTCTCGAGCTTGCTGCCGATAAGTATAGAAACTGATATACTGCTGTTGTGAATCGTGATGCTTTGTTTTGCAGTTCAGCATTGTTTAGTGGGCATTTGAGCAGTACGTGTAATCACAACTTGTACTTTGTTCATCTCGATAACTCGACAATATCTTCTCTGTCAATATCTCCTGTGTTTAATGCACGACAACTCAGCCATTCGATGCTTGACCAGACTTTGTAGTTCCCTGCGAGGCTAGCATCTCACATGTAACACAGTATAACAGCATCAACTTATCTGGTAAGTCGACTTTGTTGTTATTTCACATCAGAATAAACTGACAACGTGGCTCCGCATACGCAACATGGTTCGAACTATTTGTTTTGCGCCTTGCTTGGTTGCTTTCGTGTTTTACATTTCTCTTCTTTTAAAATCGCCGCATGCAGCACTGCGTTTGCGTTTACAACACAAGAGGTGGGGTGATAATTGGAGCTGCAATGATGTTGGCAATTTTCTGATACTCGTCTTATCTTGTGCTACAAACGAGGCTGCTAATATTAGAGTGCCTCTTATTCAATTATTAGAAGCGCTTGGGACTCCCCTCTCTGCCTCTCGCGTTAGCGACAGTTGCTCTTCTCAAAAAGCGTTCAGTCAGAATTTTGAACTTTTTCTTCGAGTTTCAATCAATAAACGATAATACAGTGCGATTCACTATTTGTTTTGAGCGAGTAAGTGCTTTGTGTAAAAAGTTCCTCAAACCAGTTATGCACAGGGACGCAATGTAGTGAGTCGCGAAGGAGGGAGCTACTTGCGCAAGTGATTCGTTTGTAGATTACCTCAGACCGCCAACTGTGATTTGACCCCCGTTTTTGGCGACTGAATTTGCTGTTTGAATGAAATAAACACAGCTAACAGGTGCCTCACTTTATCATAAAACATTCTCAAAGAATGAGAGAATATCGGTGATAGAATTTCAATCAGCTGTCATTTCGTTTCATACGTACGTTTATTGTTGTTATTGTCGACCAAAGTTGGATTGAGCTGTAATTTGCGTTTGTCTTGCGAGCTGAATAGAAATTGAGTGCAATGCAGAAGTTCTTACCTTCCTGAACTTCGTCATTAAACAACGGAAACTTGTAGTGAATTTGCTAGTCCATGAAGAGGTTGGTACACCTAAAGTTTGACCGCTCGGGTAATTATACGAAATGTCAATACATGCATATACTTATATACTTTTTATGAGGACTTTTTTAGCTTTTAAGGAATTTTTCAGCATGACTGGGCGACTATTCTTTGGGGAGCGTAAATAAACTTAACTCCATTATTTTTCTTTTATCTAACCAAGTGTTCCAATACTTTCTTAACGTATACGCTTTTAGAAAACATTTAAAAATTTGAAACTTTTCGTTATCTTTATCAGCCACAGTTTTTGCCAGCCCGAGAATTTTAGAGTTCTTTATAAACGGTGTCTTGGGAAATATTTAATGTTTAAGTCCCAGTTCGATGGCTGGATCAATAAAGAAATTGATTCTGTCTGCTTGTGGACACCTTGCAAATTTTATCCGATGCTGTTCGTGATTACATAGGACATTTATTATTCAAGCCATTGGCAAAGTTCAAATATACCGAATTTTTGCAGTTGTCATTGTCAAACGATGGTATTTGCTTATTTATCTGTTTCGTTTTATAACTATGGCATTTGTTTAAATATTTCAGCTGTGACAAGTAAGTTGAAGACCGAGGGGTTTTGCGAATTTAAAGTGCTTCGCTTTCTTCACGATTAACTTGTGGATTTGCAGGTGAGTAAAATTATCCTAAAGTTTGATCGTAATATTATTTCCATCGATTTAAGATTGGAAACTAAACGCGTTAAACTTGTGTACTTCTTGTTTCTCGAATTGCATACAACATAGGGACAAAAAGTTTAGCAAACTGTTTATTTAATGTTGTGCTCAGTTTTGTTACTATTTCTTTCTCGTGATGTTTAAACTTTCTTCCCAACTCGTAAGGTGTAACGTGTTTGTAATTTGCTTTAGCAGCAGTCGTAAATTAGAGAATTTGCACATTTTGATGAGAATATGTTGCTATAATTATTCCCAAAGCTCATTTCAGCAATACTTCTTCTGACCAAACGATTATTTGTTCGAACAAACAAATAATAATTTTTAACTGCATACAACAAAGTCGCCATCAAAAAAATTTTATTTGCATCAAGTATAATCAAATTGATAAAATGTTACAAAAGACCAAACCTGCATTATTTCTTTTTCTGATTCCCGAAAAAGATTGATTGTTCTAAATTTTGTTTTATTTTATATATATTTAGTTTGCTTATATATATATATATATTTTATTTGATTGGTTTCGTTCCATAATTTTATCTCAACAAACGGATTGTCAACGATATTAATTTTCATGCACGCAAATTTACTTCGTGAAAAAAAAGATTCATTTTGTGCTCTTCAAAACAAATTTGTTGTTGTTCCCAGCAATTGACATCACAAGTTTACAATTATAAAGGTCTTCTTTAATTCACAAAGTTCTCAGAACCATTTGTATAATATACATCTTTTAAGAACGGAGAAAGTAAAATATAAGCGATTTAGTTTATGATAAAAGTTTAATGACTATTGGATAATTGTACTAACGAAAACCTTCAAGGCTTCTCGGAAAATTGTTTGTTGCAAAAATATATTGTCTTGTCTCTGACAAAATAGTTTGACAAATGCAGATAATCTTAAGAATGTATCATTCACGAAAGTTTTCATTAAAAGAAGTCGTGTATATTAGCTTTTTTCCGATTGGAGTATTATCAGGATTTGATTTTAAAAGGAAGCTAAGAATATCGATAAAATATCTGAAAAAGTCAAAATGGTTTTGTTGTGAAGTGATTGCAAATTTTTATCTTTCGTATCGATGTTCTTATTTTATTCTATCTTCAATTGACCTGTTATCAATATGAAAGCAGCCATACAACATAAAGAAACAATTATTGACAAAACTTCTGGTTGTATTAACAAGTTACATTGCCGAAGCAAATAATTTACAGAGTTTATGACAATGTATAGCAAACATTAGCTTAGAAGGCTTTTTATCTAATCCGGCAATATTTAAAAAGAACCTTATGTGAGTTTTCTCAAGTTTTATTCTCTCACCAAAGTTATCTTTATTCAATATGAACTTTTAATACCACGCTAACGTTGTTTTTATAAATTTTATCATTTTATTTTTTAGCAAGTTTAATTTTTGTTATATTTCTTCTGATCTTTCTATGTCGACCGGTCAAACACCCCTCCTTTTAAAGTTGAAATTTCGTTTCGTACCTTCGCCACGACACCTAGCTCAGATTTAGCTTATCCCAACTACTACTATTTTTAATAAATTGCTTTAACTGGCAGTTAGTACAGACATTAAATTACTTAGCGAAACTTTGCAATTAAACCTTTTAAATACCATCTCGAAAATTCCAATTTTCAACATTTGCGTTGTTGTTTCGGTAGGCTCTGACCTAACCGCTCCTGTCGCTCGGACAGTATCTTAACTTTTGGTATAGGTTTCGAGCTTGTTTACTGCATCTATTGCAGGAACAGCGTTGCGGTTTTTCTTTCATTTCATTCTCATTTATTTCGCAATAACCCTGCTACATTCAATTTAGAAATTGGTATTACCAACTACAGAATCCTACTATCCTGTTTCGCACCATAATATTAATCAGCACATTGAATCTACACATTTTTGAAAAAAACACCATGCAGAATTTCGTTGCATTTGACAGCCAGTGCTGATTTAAATGTTTCTTTCCTTCCCTTCTCCACCAGTTCTTCAACTCTTGAGGCTGGGGATTCCCATGGGCAGTGGATGACCAATGTAAGGTTCCAAAAATACTTCATTAACCATCAATTTTTGATAGCCACAACAGAAATTTTGCAATAATTTTACCAGATGTTCAATTCGAGCTTCTATACACCTGTTAACAAAAACACCTCAGATATAAGGCTGTTTTAACACATGACGACATGTCACGTGACTCTACAATTTTTAATTACTTGTATAGGCTTTTAATAGAATATGGTCATGTGTGATAATTAATTATAAAGGTTTTAAGTTTAATTAGATGAAGATGAAAACCTCATTGTTATTGCATTACACGATTTGAGCAGATGGGCCTTGGTTACTCAATGCCATGACATAAGGTTCGTAACACATGGCTTGCTGGGATATATAAAGGCTAAGTTTATTCTCATCACGACCTTAAGCAAATAAATTAGGTTTCATTGCCTATACTTCGATATAAACATACTTCTGATGTATAATATATAAATTTAAAATTACATGTAACTCTACATTAGTATGCCTATATTCTAACCATATAGTGCTCGATATAGACAAGCATAGAGCCATAATACATTGGAAGTTAGACTGAATAGAGAGACAAATTCTGATCTCTTGTGTGATCAAATGAGTGAATAGATAATCAGAATTGTGATAAAATATGAATTATATAATATTAATTATATTATCTATATATATACATACAGTAGAATCCCGATAACTCATACCCCCGGTAACTCGAACCTTGGATATCTCGAACCATTTTGCATTTCCCTTGAAAGCTTTGCTGGTACTTTCTAATCCTCGATAACTCGAACACTCGTTAACTCGAACTACTTTCATCGGTCCCATATGAAGGTTTGAGTCATCGGAATTTTACTGTATTTATAACTTCAGATGAGTATGCTATTCTGACCTTATAGTACTCGATGTAGACGAGCCATAATACAATAGGTCATGCCATATGGTCATGTACCCTTTTTTACCCCCCCCCACTTTTTAGATCCTTTCTTTCTGCGTTCCTGTCGTTTTTTCTGTATCGGACAGAGCACACGCTTATGTTCACAAATGCTAATATTTATTCTTGTTTTCCACACACGGTTTTGTTCTGGCTTTATTTAGTTTTTGTTATATCTTTTATTGAGAATCGTCTTAGAGTTAATCTCGCTAAAATCTTTCCAAAGCCAAACATCCAGGGCAAATAGATTACTACTTAAGATACACACGTGGTTTTAACCTATCCTATTTTCTAACCTTCAATGTTTGTTTTTGCAAAGCCCTGAGAGATCTGGTAACCAAACGTGACTATTTTACCAGCGCTGTTGCATTGACGGAATTCAATTCAATTTCAATTCTTTAAGGAGGGTTGCCCCTTAGCTGAGGCTGACTTACAAGTGGCCCTCCGATAAAACTAAATAAAACTAAAAATACTCAAGTCCAGAAGATCCTTATTTGATTAGGTCTGTTTGGATTAGCTATGCAACAAGATATTTTTCGTTCTGTTCAGGAACCCATAGCGGACAGAAAATTGAAAAAAGTTGGAAAAATTGAAAAATGTGGCCCCCGGTCCAAGAACTATATGCTTAGCCGTCATCTGACTGTATATATTTGCCTTAGGTAATGCTAAGGTCGCTAGATTCAAGCTTATAACATGTTATATAGCCACGCAAAGACGGCGTGCACAATTGTTGCGTTGTTGGGGGTTGGGGCGGGTTACGCGTAAGCCCTGAAGCTTGTGCGGCGAATGGGGCAAAGATTCGTAATAAGTACAATTATTCGAATTTATAACGTGTGCATAATACGTCATTATTAATCAAGTTCATTGCACCCATGTCCAGAGGTTGTTGTATTAATCCAATGAAAAGCAAATATGTCTGCGTGTTGTTCTATTTTGCATCATATAATATTGTTGTTTTATTAAACTGTTGTACTTTTCAAATTGGATTTATTGATTTCGTTTCTTTGATTTAGCCTTGGATGCGGTTTGGAATCGTTGGCACGTTACTTATAAGCGACGGAGATATTTGAATACTGCAGCAAAGACATTTGGCTGAAGATTTTTTGCTACATAGCATCCCTAACTGAAACGAATTCTACCCGAGTTGGGATCTTGTCTCTTCATGGCTTCATTAACAAGTTGATTTAATTTAGCGTACAAAGCTATCTTAAATATCTCTGCATAGATTTAAAGTATGCAGCCAAAGTTGTGAATGGTTCTTCTTGACGTCATGACTGAAAATCAAAACGCAACAACCGATTATCACCAACTGCTATCCGGACGTCACGTGTACGTATGTGGTAAAACTCGGACCAGCGATAAATCAGATTTTCACGGACTCAACGGCGCATTGAAAGAGAAACTGGTCATCGACCTTGCGGGTCGATGTTTTGTTCGTAGCCATGCGTCGCCTGTGGATGACGTCATCGATGCTTATTACGCCATCGTGTCATCGAATGCCTTCGTGTTTATTCTTGACGTGACCAGCATCTCCGACATCGACTGTTTGAATCAGCTTGGAATTGCCATTTCATACAACATACCGGTCATAGCTGTGCGTAGGTCTGGGTACAACCTTCCCAAGGCCCTGCCGATGAAATTCTACGAGACGAAAATTGCAGTGAAAAAGACGTCGGACGCTCCTTCGCCGGACAATAACAATAACAACAATGTCTCTAGCAAAGCAGTGAATAATAAATCTACAACCGTCACTTTAGCCAGCGTGTTAGTGTCTTGCTACGGCAATTCGTTTGAATACACGGCGCAATCATATGCGGAATTCTTTACGCGAATACTGGACTGTTTGGTATCACTTAGGCCTGACCAGAGTGACAGTGGGAGTGCATCCGAAACATCCCTGTCCGAAGAACACGAGGCGTCCGGTAGTGTAGTTGGTACCGCAGTGGCTAGGCCATCGGAGAATTCACAACAGCAACAACAAGATAGGAATGTGGCGATTCAAGTGATTGGAGTGGATAAAAGGAAAGCATTGAAACCCAAAAGCCAAAGTCCCCAACCGAAAACAACAACGAGAAAACACCCTGATGTTGGCGCTGTTGAACAGAGCTCAGCTTTGCATAAGCACCACCACAGCAAGATTTATTCCTCTTCGAATCAGGCTGGGTCTGTGACGGCGGTTAAGAAACTCAACACGACGAGTGTATTACTGAACCGCGCAAAGTCACCGCCGGTCAAGACGCACGCATCTAAACCGAAAGTAACGCGACATGGCATTGTAAACGGTCATGTTGATGCTCGGAGTACCGTTAAACAAAAGGTTGCGAAGGGAAGCGTCGCAATTGCTAAACAGGAAACCGATGATGAACAGCACAGCAACACTAACAACCATCACAACAGAAGTAACAACACAAGAAATCCAAACAGACAGATCATAAGCGTTGAAAGCATGTTGTCCAGTCCTGTTCCTCGCAAAGACATGGACGCAAGTGCGGAAAGTAAACAACAACAAGAACAGAACAACAAAAAACTTTCCATACTTGGTAGCAGACCCAGTGGCAAGCGAAATAACCTGCGCAGGGTTTCCAGTCTTCCCGTTGTACCAACTCAATATCTCGTTGCATCGGAAAACAAGAATAGCTCACCGAAAGTCCACACATTCCCTCCGCCAGGAAATTCGAGCCTTCTGTACCCCATGTCAGCGGACTCGACGGCCAATATTTTAAGCGGAGACGAAAGTGATTACGATGCGATTAACCTGTCTCGCTCTTGTACCCCTGTGGAAAATTCCTCTGACTGTAGCTACAACGGGTCGTTCAGTACAGGGGAGTCGGCAAGATAAATCCAATCAATATCATTGTTATTATTGTTGATTTAATTCCCTTGTCCAGTTGGTTCGAGTTTGTGTTTTGTGTGCAACAACATTGTGGACTTGGATTGTCATATGTATCTGGTTATTTTGACCCTTCATAACTTGGACTCTTCATGATCTAGAACTATATTTTTCTTTCTTTTACTGATACCTGCAATCAACGTGAATTGTACAGTCGCTGTATGTAACCATATGTAACGATATGTAATGACCATTCTGTTACCACTGTATATATTTCAGGAACTGCGGAGGAGGGATCCTCCTCCGCAGCTCCCTTCATTCTATGACTGAAATACGAAATAGACTTGGAGCAAGTCTACTGTATATATTAATAGAAATGGTGTATATAAGCAGGAACTCCAAGGTGGTATGACACGGGGGAATGGCAGACTCCTGTTGCAAACTCCTCTGACTGCAGCTACAAGGAGGGACAATGAATGGCAGACCTATGCTCTTAGGGTGAATCCACTAGTTTCTTCTTGTCGTTGATTTGTTTTTGTTTTGTTACATAACATGTTTTACGCGCCTTACGATGTTAGGAGGTTGGCCTCTTTCTCATTACATTTGGTCTCTTTCTCATCTCGTTCTTCTCACTTTGACAAGAAAACTGTTTTATCCTCAGGATTTCGGGTTAGAAAATAGCCGTATGCAACCTCAACATAATATAATATCATTTATTTTAGCTTACAGCTAGCTTCGCGTTATGTTAGTCAATCAATGTACAGTATATTACGATATAACAATACGCTGGAACTTGCCTCAAAGTGTTCAGTGTGGTTCGATTCCTTGTGAGTCACATTTCCCTTAATTTTTATCCAGACACTTATTTAATTGATGATACATGAAGTAATTCACTTTTTGCACGAAGTCCGCCTCCCTAACTTTCCACCATCTAGTCCCAGAAAGCTGAAACTTTTCCCAAATGATCAAATGATTTTTATTTCGTGTAAGATATTAATTACAATGCAAGGTTAACTTTATTATTTATCTTCATCTGAATGGCTGAGTATATTCACAAGAGGGCAAACTTATAAATGCTTCAAGCATGGTCGTCATAGCAAACTTAAGAAACTCGTGCCTAATGTTATGCAAATTATTCATTTTTTGTGGCATGATAATCAAATTGAACTTCGACCACGTCTGAACCAGACGTTGGATTTTAGCTTTGTAAAATCATTGCTACATAATGTTTAAATGTTGTTGTTACCTGAAGACTTGCCTTGCCTGACTTTGCGTTGAAAATAAATGTCGATTAGAATTGGTAAACGACAAGTGTGATGTAGTAAGCAGTTTTTTCCAGGACAAACACCAAGACTTGATAAAAGCGTGTGTGCCTTGGTATTTTTTCAGAAAATAAACAGAAGGGAATATGTTTTGTTATTTATAAAATGTGGAGAGTTAAGCACATGAAATGCAATTGCAATCCGTGGAGGGTTATATTTAACTATAAAGACTTAATTAACTTTTACTTGTCAAATTTTATGCTGGGGAAGCATAAATGTTAATCTTTCTAATAAGTTGGTGAAAATGAAAACTAAATACTGTTGGGCAATTGGGCAAATAAGACCTTCAGCTCCGCCATGATGCTCGAGAGTTAGACTTCATCTAGTATGTACTCGCAAGAGCTCATGGTAGTGCAACACCCAAGAGTCTAGCTAGGGTGATGCTAAGGTGGGAGTCCAAGCGCATATACAAGGGTATGAGTTCCATTTTTTATTATTTTTTGTTGCTTATTCATTTTATTTATTTTTATTTTTTTTAGCTATGATTGGTTCATTTTGTAACTTAATTTTTTTCGAAAAAATATATTTATTCACAATTTTCATTTCCTTTGTTCTAAATGGCTAAAATTGCCAACCACTCAACTGATTTGACATAATTTCTCCCACCTTTAAGCGACTAAACTGCATTTCACGACCACTGACCAAGCGGCATCGCAGTCTTGAACTTTTTTGAATGAGAAGATTTTAGTTTTTCGATAGAGTCGAGTCGACGAAAATTCACATAAATTTCCATACCTCATCCTTCAAATCCTGCTCATTAATCGCATATATAAAAATATGGATCGAATTTTGCGACTTGGCTCTGGCTTGGGTGCCGGAGTTGGAGGGTAAGAGTTCTAATTTTGGGGCCCAATTTAGGCCCATTGTTTTAAAATGCTTTTACTCTGCCCATTAACTCTATATAGCAAGATTATTTTTTAATTCACTTTTAATTTTGACATTATAGGCAGCCGCTACTGATGGGGCAACTGTCGACACAGCTGAACAAGTTTATATATCGTCATTAGCTTTACTTAAAGTAAGTATTATTTGGTCAACATTTTGTTTCATTTGTTTCATTTGGTGGTATTAATTAATGATGAATAAATCAACATGACATAACACTACAAATATGAATCAAGCTACGAAGTCACATTACAATCTATTGTAGCAAGAAATTAATGCAGCCTTTGTTTTCTTTTTAGATGTTAAAACATGGTAAGCATGATTCATTTCTATTAATGACTTTAATAAAAGTGCATATTAATTCATGACAAGCAATTTTATGCTATTTCTACAGGGTGGGCCAAAAAAAGTAACCGCCCCCTTAAATAATAAATTTGTAGAAAATGCATCTTAAGGGAAAACTTTCGGGAATTTGTACCGTGCAATATTTAACTCAAAAGACATCTTGTATGTATAGAAATATTTTGTAATTATAAGTTATGCCATTTTTGAGCAGTTGTGATTTTAAATTTTCAGTCTTGAAACCTACTCTTATGACATTATATGTCTAGAAAATGTGATTTAATATTAATGGTGTTATTTTCAGGCCGTGCTGGTGTACCAATGGAAGTGATGGGTTTGATGTTGGGAGAATTTGTTGATGATTACACTGTCAGGGTTATTGATGTCTTTGCCATGCCACAAAGTGGAACTGTGAGAATTTAGCATTCTTCGAAATTTGGCTTTTAAGCAACTCACTTTACTCCCATCCGAAATACTCTCAATTTAATTTTATTATCAGTAATTTTATTTTTATAAACTTAAACTTCAAGCCATAGTTTTAATTTCTAAATGCAAATATATTCTGTAGCTAATATGATACCCTGATTGAAAGGATGGAATGGATTGAAAAATAGGAGCATTAGTAATTATATTGCAAAATATAATTCTTGCTGGCCTTCATCTACCCTAAAATAAGATATTTTGTCATCTATTTTCCTCTGCATTTGTTAAAGAAATTTGATTGATACTTGTTGCACATGTATTGAGATTGTTTTAATTATTTTAGGGAGTAAGTGTTGAAGCAGTTGACCCAGTATTCCAAGCAAAAATGTTAGACATGTTAAAGCAGACTGGAAGGTTTGATCCATATGCAAATATTTATTATGATGTTGCATATGCCGTTATATTCTTCTTTGTGTGCATGCTACTCAACTCTATGTCTTTTTCCAAAATATATTTGAATAAATAACTCTAATTAATTTTTATACATCTACCATTTACTGTGTTCCTTCTAAAAAGAATATTCTAACAGGAGTCAGAATCTTTTAAGAAGGAAGAATAGATAGTAAGCTGCTGGTTACAAAATTTGGAAATATGATGTGATGAATATGATATTGTTAGCTTAAATATTCTAGTTCAGTTTGAGATATAGACCTAGGTTGAATTTTCTCAAGGTAGTAAATAACTCTTACGGGTTTTAGATTTGTTAACTGAAATGGATCAAGTGTTTGCCTTGTTTTTAGGCCAGAAATGGTAGTTGGTTGGTATCATTCTCATCCTGGTTTTGGTTGTTGGCTATCAGGGGTTGATATCAATACACAGCAAAGTTTTGAAGCACTGTCAGACAGAGCTGTTGCGGTTGTTGTTGATCCAATCCAGAGTGTAAAAGGAAAGGTTAGTATAATTCACACTTGTAAGTATAGTAAGTATTATTCAATAGTAAAATTGTGAATGGGATAGTCACGCCAGTTGTCAGACAACTGTTATCAATGTGGGTGCAGTTGGTATAAACCTCTACTTCGGAAAGAAAAAACAGCTGAGTTGACTGTCAGCTTGTAGTTTTTAGTTCCCATTGTATGTGGATTTGAACCTGTGAAGGTCATCTTTCATTTGATTGTTTTTATTTCAGGTTGTTATTGATGCATTCAGGCTGATCAACCCAAATATGATGGTGCTTGGTCAGGAGCCTCGTCAAACAACATCAAATTTAGGACATTTGCAGAAGCCTTCTATTCAGGTATAGTTCACAATGCTTCACCATTGCTTGAAAATAATTTCATTTCATTTCATGATATTTATACTGGGTAAGTATTCAAGAACGGATAAGTAGAGTTGATTTACAAACTGCCCTGTCACAACAGAAAAGCTAAAAAATTACAATATTAATATAAATACTGATATAAAAACTCTGTGTAATATATAAACATTAAAAATAGAAGAAAAGGTGAAACAATGCTCAGGATGTTTTGTTATATGGTGTAATTCTTTTTTATTCTGTTGCACAATGCATCATGTCGTTGCATTGATTATGTATCCATTGCATTTAAAGTTGAATTTTTGTTCTCTTAGGCCCTGATTCATGGCTTAAATAGACATTACTACTCAATCACAATCAACTACAGAAAGAATGAACTTGAACAGAAAGTGTGTTATAAGAAAACTGATTTGTTTTTGAGAATTTGTTGTGGCTATGAATAAATAAATTTTATTTAGCAGAATTTTATAACATTTTTTATATGTTTGCATTTAAGATATAATCTATTGTGTTTCTTTTATTTCATAGATGTTATTAAATCTTCATAAGAAAAGTTGGATGCAAGGATTAACACTTGAAAATTACCAGGATCATTGTCAAGCTAATGAAAATGTTGTCAAAGATATGTTGCAACTTGCCAAGAATTACCACAAGGTAAGACAACCAACATTTCAGCAAATTACATCCCTCTTCCAAGAATTATTTAGCTACATGAATCATTTCGCATTCAGATAATGTTTTGTGGTAAGGATATTTGGCTTTGATAAGTGGAGCATTTGTTTTAAACCTGCATGTAACTCAAATTGTTCTTAGGCATTAAAGGATGAAGAATCAATGACTCCTGAGCAGTTAGCTATTAAAAATGTTGGAAAACAGGTATTTTATATGAACATTTCATTTCATATTTTTATAAATCATTTTATTGTTTGTTATGGTGTTGGGAGTATGCTAGGATAGACAAGAGTTTAAAGAAAGCCACAAAATAAGTGCTTTACCCAGACTATGTCAAACCAAGAGTAATTTGTACAATGATATCATTCAACAGATAAAATATATAGCACATCACACCATTAATATTCTGTTTTTAAGGCTTCATGATCAATGTATTTTTCATATTGTTTTTTGTTGCCTCTTAGCACTGCTACCCCTTTTGCTGTTAGAATTTCTTGCTTTTCTAGGCACTTCTATTTCTCATCAATGTATTGCATAATTTTCAGGACCCCAAAAGACATTTAGAAGAGAAAGTGGACTTTATGATGACTTCAAACATTGTCCAATGCCTTGGTGGCATGTTGGATTCAATTAGTTTTTAAATAAACTGTTGTTTTTCACGTTACATACATTATAGGTAGTAGTTAGTCACTTTGGTATTCCTTATAACAAACAGTTTTTTCTTCACAACATCATTTCTCTGCCATTGAAATAATAAAGACTACATGGTTGAAAGAACTACTAATTTTTCAATGTGAAGATTTTATTTCAGCACGAAGGTGCATACAACACTGGTAAGACAAAAATAATGTATATTTGTCTTTTGCTTGAGTTGAGCTACAACATCACAACTTATGTCATATTTATGATACCATAGAGCATATAATCAAGTTATTGCTCTCATTTCATGACAAGGGGAGGGCCAAAATTCATTGGGCTTGATGAAAAAATTGTTTAGATGAAAAGCATACAGCTTAAAGAGGTTTTTATTTAAATATTTTGTGTCTCTTTATTTTTAGGCATCTTAGTGTGTCCAGTCTCTTTCCAAACTTCTTGAAAACGATCACGTTCCTTTAAATAAACTTCTTTGCACTCTTCAAAGAATTCTGGATCTTGATAACTACAAGCAACATAAAGGTACAAATTTATTTCATTTACCACAATTATCTACATACAAAAATGGCAACATGTTAAGTTGGATTAGCCAAACTTACTGATTTGCAATGCAATTTTTCATCGCATCATTCTGCTTCATGCATTGAAGAACAACTGAAATAGTTCTTCCTTTAGCACATTTAGTAAATTCTAAAAAATAAACATATATGCTGTGGCGTCAAAGTGTAAGTGCTAGTGGCTCAAACATAGCCAGTGTTCAGTC
This sequence comes from Sanderia malayensis, assembly GCA_013076295.1. NCBI lineage: Eukaryota > Metazoa > Cnidaria > Scyphozoa > Semaeostomeae > Pelagiidae > Sanderia > Sanderia malayensis. The sequence goes on along the minus strand of RQOL01000509.1, from coordinate 299,976 downwards.
AGGCTTTGCTTTAGGCCATTACTTACTAACCGTCTACATATTCTTTGCATCTAATCTTGGCTCGTTCTCTCATAATCTTCGGCACTAATACATCACGTTCAACCTTTCTGAGCTGTTCACCTTGGGCCCATGGTGCTATTTCTCTTTCACCATGAGTTTCCTCCATGGTTGGCATTTGATATCGTCCAGAAATCGAATGGACGTTCAGATTGTTTTCATTCAATTCTCACACCCTCCCACCTTTTCAATGTAACATGAAGAACAGTTCTGCAGATGGTATTTATTGCCCTTTGAAAAGATGCAATGGCATTTTGTCGCTAAATTTGTTTTTTTTTTCTTTGTAGAAATTGAAGACATCCAGAGTGATTCTGTCGAAATTCCACCTCATTCGGCTTCATTTCCTCAGCTGCTGGTTTTAGGGAATGACATATGTAAGCATCATATTGTTTTAGGTATGGAGAAGGAATAAACCAGTTGCTTTGTAGAAATGTGTAGCTGCCAAAGTTTTCAAGAAGAATAACGGTTGGAATTACCCAATGTGGAAAAATCATGTGAGACTCTCAGTAAAACTATTGTTTATTTTTCCATTATAAAACTGCTTTATAACTGAGTATGCGTTGTTTAGAGATGCAGAAGGTTGTGTAAAAAAACATATTCATGCTATGAGTTATTATGGGCAGAGCAAGAAACTCGCCTGTTATAAACTTTAATGGGAGGCAGTCTTTTTACGTTTCGTTGCGTTGTAATGGGAGCCCTCGTAAATACAAAGTATAAGTCTGAAAAGGTGGGAGGAAGTGCCAATCGACCGTGAAGGTTTTCAAATATATGGAATATTTTGTTGATAAATAACATAGTATTATGAAAAATTTCTCATATTAATTTTAACAATAATTTTGTAAATAATGTTCTTCAGTATTCATTATTTAATAAGGTTTATCGACACAGTATTTGCTTGTCTCTCTTCATGCAATTAATTGCAACTTTGTGCCTTCCTTTTCTTATCACCAACTCTTGCGTCTTCTCTGCTCTTACATTCATTCCATAATATCTGGAATTTAATATGAACAATGATGAGAGAAAATACAAGTTGAAAATCATAAGCAAATTGAATATCAAGATAAAAAAGGTAAATGTGTACTTTTATAGTCTTATATCTAGCCCACGCCTTACCACTACACCATTGAAGCCACAAGGTATTAATGAATGACTTTAACACTGAACAGAAAATTACATTACCGTAAAAGATGTGTCTTCAATAGCTTTGCTTTGTGATTAACAGCTATCTTCTCCAGCTAATTGTTCATTCTTGGGAACTAAAATACAAGCAGAAGTAATTTAACATTGAAAATTGAGCTTACAACTTTAAAACAGTTTCAAGGCATAAGGAACTGCTATACCCGTGATCAGAATTATGGAAAAAATTAGACTCACAACGGGTAAAACACGAGTTTAAGAAAATTTCTTTAAAAATAAGATGCTAAATTAGTACACGATTTATTGGTATAATAACTGGCATCTTCGTTGGCATAAAATATCAAGCAAAAGGGATAGTAATTTGAAATGAATTTGTTTGCAATTTCAAGCTTGAACAAGCCGTGTCCAACTTACCTTGCACGAAGAAGGTTGCTTTGATGATTGTCCAATAGCGAGGTTTCTTCATCGTATTTCTTACATTCCACACTAAGAGTCTACTTTATTCTCCAGTACATTCACAGCCTGTAGATTATAAGATAGTTGTCCAGTTTTCAAATTTTTTTTGGTATCAAGGCGCTCGCGCTACATTAATTAACTTTTCTCCGTTCTTCTTCATTCTTCTTCGTTCTTCTTCATGCCTTGCAATCAACTCTTCTTCTCCGTTTCATTTCGACAAATGAATGTTGAAAGACCCGATGCCACACGTGCAAGATAATTTATACGCAATTGGGGCATCGAATGATAGGCGCAATTGCGCATATCATTCGATGGCATACCATATTTGGTAAGAATATTCACGAGGACCGGAAATGCCAAACTCCTCGTGCATCAATTGTCCTTAAAGTAAAAGACACCATATACTGTTATGAGTTTGAAGAGCGTTAAACTTCGCATGCGTACTGACATGCATCCCTCAAGCACTTGGCCAGAACCTTTTGAAGACAATACTTGCAGCGCGAAGCATTTCACATACTTCAGCACTTCTTGAAGACATCATAAACGTCTAAACGAAATGTTTCGTTTCGTGTTGGTGTCAATGTGACAATAGCCAAATTGGTGAAAGGAGTTTTTTTACTTCGTTTGATGATTAGTTTTAAAAAAATTAAGAAATTGAAAAATTAGCAAAACAATTCGTAAATTAGTCCGGTTCCAATAAAATTTCGCCAAAAAAACGGCGAAACCCTATCTTCCCCGGGGGAACCTATGCCATGTGCCGAGCAGCCACTAACGCTCACCCAACTTTTTCAAATTTTGCCAATGTACACTTTAATCCCTAGTCTCCTCGACCTTCGGGGTCAATGATTTTGTTCCGAAAGGCGCCAAAAATTCCAGTGGCATATGGAACAGGCAAAGGTCCCAACATGAAATATTAAGGTAAGACTTCTCAAGAACAAATGAAGATTATTAGACGTGGGATGTCGTTAAAGACGCATGCGTCCTTGCAACCTGTTGAAAAAGCTAGCAATCAACTCACCCTTGTAAACGACAAGCATAAATATCCAGAACAACTCAAAACTTTAAATTTCGCAGCCAAGAGATAGAAAAAGCCATTTTTGTTTTCCAAGCTCTAAATATGGAGAATTATTGTCTTCTGAGTACTTTGAGCGTCCCCACAAAAAATATACGAGGGGACATAAATGTTTCAAAAAAAATACTGTTATAGTTCATCAAAAAAACATCGTTATTTTAGGAAATTTGTTACTAAATGTGTTGTTCGTAGGTCTAAGCACATTGCGAAACAATTACAAGTCTTTTCGGCCATTGGATCGAACGAAAATCGGCTTATGAGAGACTTTGGCTAAAAATTCATGGAAGAAAGGGACATGATCTCTGCTTCCGCAACCCTACTAGTAACAATATAACATTTGTCATGAAAGTTGTTTCCAAATAAATCGCTGCAAAATCCTAGCACATTTTAAACGAATTCAAAGTGTTTTGGACTATTGGCTCATTGGAGTTGGACCATTTCATTCAATTTCAAAAAACGGATATTCGATCCTCCCTGTTCATGGCAAATACAACTTCCTTTCCAATGTTTCCGAACCCTGGGGACACCTTGCAATGAAACTAAACTGGCAAATCATCTAAACATACTATTTCAATCATGATCATCACATTGCCAAAAACTTTCAGTTTTCTAGTAATTTTTGAACCAATTGTCCTAGAAAGCTGAAACATGTTTCAAAATGACCAGAAGGCCTTAATTATTAGGTTTCGATTATGGTTTCGACTATTTGTTACCCAGATCTCGGTCTATTTCAAAATGTCATTTTCGAATTTTCGACGCTCATGGATGATACATAAAGTAATTCATTTGTTGCGGTCATCCCTCAAGACCAAATTTTGAACCGAATGTCCTAGAGAGCTGAAACTTGTCTCAAAATGATCAGAAGGCCCTGAAAAGTAGGTTTCGACCATTTGTTAGCCGAATTTCGGTCTATTTTAAAGTGTCATTTTGGGAACTTAAACGTTCATGGGCTGTACATAAAGTAATTCACTTGTTGCAGCCAGCCCTCGGGACCAACGTTTGAACCAATTTTCCTAGAGAGCTGAAACTTGTCTCAAAATGACCAGAAGGCCTTAATTAGTAGGTTTCGACTATGTGTGAGTCATATTTCATTGAGTTTCAAAATGCCAAATTTCGATCCGACCTATTCTTGGTATACACATAAACTGATTCACCTCTTGCAAGTAGTGATGGGAATTAACTTTTGAACCACTCGTCCCAGAAAGCTGAAATTTGTTTTAACGTGATCAGGAGGTGCTAATTAGTAGATTTAGACTATTGGCAATCCATATTTCATGGTGAGCTGTTCCCAGGGCTCGGTAAGGGTTTCAAGGAGGTTTCCTAAGGGTTTCGGGGAGGTCGATATCCGGTATATTTAGAAAGACGATAACTTTTGAACCAGTAGTCCTAGAGAGCTGCAATTTGTTTCAAAGTGATCAGAGTTGTCTAAATAGTAGGTTTTGACTATTTGCAATTTATATTTCATGGTAAGCTGTCCTCAGCGTTCGGAAACATTTGAAACGACGTTTCCTAAGGGTTTCAAGGAGGCGGTGTCCCGTGTTTTAACAAGTTTTATTTTTCTTTTTTATTGTGTTCTTTTTATCACAGAAGTCAGTTTTGAACGAATTGCCCTATATCCACTGACTGGTTGCAACAAGTCAAATACTCCTGATAAATCAGTTGGGCCAATTTTTGATTGGAAAGGTGGGCGTGACTTAAATCAGGTTTCTCCCACCCTTTCAATGTTTGTTTACACTGTCAAACATTTAGCACCACGTGCTAGTTATTTTCCTTTTCGAAGATAGAGATATTTTTAATTCTCTTACTACGGATTATCAAATTTAGTTGCGATTATGAACATCTAAATCTTGGATTTGTTGAAGCTAATGTTATGTAAATATTCGCCGCCAATTGTGAAAAAACCATGCTCTTTTCCACCTTTGGCCCAATTAGGCCCAATCCTTCAAGATTAAGAAGTTGCGGATTGTCACTTACGAAAAGACTATTTTCTGGCAAGTGTATTCAATTAAATTATGTTAACATTGTCAATCTGCTTGCTAGTTTTGTGAAAGTGGTTTCTGAATTTCAAAAAGCCTTGCTGTTTGAACATATTCTCTAATAATGTTTGTCTTTGATGATTATTTTTACGAGTTTAGAAATGAAAAGTCTTCAGTTCCGATTTTAGGACAGCGAAAACATGATTATGACTTGATAGTAGTTGGAGGTGGATCTGGTGGGCTTGCTTGCTCCAAGGAAGGTAAAACCTGTTGTACATGCTTGCACAATAACTACTACTGCAGTACTAGCTAATCATCCTCATATCTTATCAATGCAATACAACTTACTTTTTCATAGCTTCTGATCTTGGTAAAAAAGTTGCTGTGCTTGATTATGTTGAGCCATCCTATCAAGGTAAAGAAACAATTATGTGTATAAATTGATTGTTTTTTGTAATCATTGACTTATTATTTAATTGTCCAGCACATTGTTAATTGAACAGCTTTTTTAACCCAGGAACATCTTGGGGACTAGGTGGCACATGTGTTAATGTTGGCTGCATTCCGAAGAAGCTAATGCACCAAGCAAGTTTACTAGGAGAAGCAGTCAAGGTAAATTTTTTACTGAAATCAATTTTGCATATTTCATTTCTGTCATTTCTAATCTTTAAACATTGATTTAATTATAATCTATGCTGATTTGATATATTTAGTTTTGTATTTTATTAACCCAATATTGTTCTTCATGGTTTCTGTCAATACCAAGGATTCAAAAAAGTATGGATGGGATATTCCGGATAGCGTAAAACTCAACTGGTAAGTTGTTCAGTGTTAATACGCAGATGAATGCAAAGTTTTTCAGGCTGATAACGTTTTAGTTATCAAAGATTGAGCATTTTAGTTATGAAAGATTGAAGACATATATATGGCAAATCAAGATTAGTTATTTAAGAGACCAATTCAAAATATTTGAAATAAAAGTTGAATTATCAACATTGCAGGAGCCTTTGGATAGAGTAATAAATAAATTAATAACAAAAAGATATATATTAATGTTAAGTTAGATGATCATATATTGGATATTTTTTAGGTCTGTACTTTCTGAAGCAGTACAAAGTTACATTCGTTCATTAAACTGGGGACACAGAGTTCAATTGAAATCAAAGCAAGTGATTCATGTTATTTATCATTTATACTTTCTAGTTTATTACTTCTATTGGTCATTTCTACATTTATTGTTTTTCATTAGGTCTGTTGAATATGTGAATGGGCACGGTTCCTTTGTCGATTCAAACACTGTAAAAGCTGTGATGCGAAATGGAAAAGAAGTAAGTATAAATAAAAATAGAAAAACACAATACGAAAACATGGTAACTTTCAGTGATCAGCTTCAAGAACCATATGAAAATTGTTTTTGTTATACAAAATCTAAAATCTCCTCTAACAATTTGCTGCATAGAATCAGGTAAAATATAAAGCAGCAAGTTGAGGTTGGTTGAAAAGTTGTTGAGAATCAACAACTAAGATGACAATTCAGAAATGTTTTATATCTTCAGTTGACAAATGAGAGGTTTAAACCAAGTAGACCCAATTTAGTAATTCAAAATTGAATTTCTTTTAGAGGTTGCTATCTGCAGACAATATTGTCATAGCAGTTGGTGGAAGGCCACGATTTCCTGATGTGAGTTTCATCTCTGCTTTTGTATTTATTCCACCCCTTGATAATGCATTGCATTTGAACAGTGATAAGTCAAAAATTCAAGGGAACGAGATATTTGTTCAAGTTAATCAGATTTTGAGTTATCCATAGTCAAATATAAAGCAATACATGGCAAATTAAATCAAGGAAGACAGAAAGATGTCAGACACACAAAAGGATTTTGACTTAAATGTTAGTTGACTTATTTCTCTTTTTACTTTATTTCGAAAACGTAATTTGCGTTTGATTTGTCATAGATTCCTGGCGCAAAGGATTACTGCATTTCTAGCGATGATTTGTTCTGGCTAAAAAATCCTCCTGGTAGAACGTAAGTTGATTTTCTTGTCTTCATTTCATTTCGTTTAGTAATAAGAATAATAATAATAATATATGTGTACAGGTCACTAGATTCAGCTAAAAAGCTGCTACCACTCTGGGACATTTCTTTTCTCATTGCTCCGAGCTTCAATAATGCATACTTAGTCGTTCACTTTTCTTGTCTCAATGCATAGTTAATTGTCCATCCCATGCTTTGATTATTCGATATGTGCTTGCCTGTTTACGTTACCATAGGACTTCTGGCATACCGAGGGGCGAAAATGACCAATATTTTTAAAACATGTTTTTCAGGTTAGTTGTCGGAGCAAGCTGTATCTTTTTGAAAGCGCTTTTTTAATTTAGAATCGAAGTTGAATCCTGATTTATCGAAGGTAGGAAGAATTTAACGAGGGTTTGAGCTGCTGACAACCAAATTTGATACAAAGTTGGAAATAATTCAAAATATTTAAATGCAAGGGAGAGAAATGGAAGATCAAGAAAACAGTTTTCGACTTATCGAGGTTCAATTACATTTCCCCGTCAATAATTTGTTAATAAAATCTAAATCACACAAATTAAAAGGATTTTATTTACCTTAAACTGCGCAACAGATGTTTCACTAGAATGTGCTGGTTTCTTGTGTGGATTAGGGTTCGATACCACTGTCATGGTTCGATCTATATTGTTGCGTGGATTTGACCAAGTGAGTTCAAATATTACCACATTATCTTCATTTATTATTTATTTTAATGTAGATTCTTTTATTAACTATGAACCATAAAACGACGAAATCCTTTTTTGTAGCAAATGGCCAACTTGATTGGTGAGAACATGCAGGGACATGGGATTAAGCTTATAAAAAATTCAGCTCCAAAAAGAATTGAGAAACTAAGCGATGGCAGATTAGAAGTTTTTTATGACTCTTTTCAATGGGGCGAAGAACATTCTGATGTATTTGATACTGTCATGCTTGCAACTGGTGAGACCTCATTAAATCGACTACCACTACTAACTACTATTTTATTGGCTACTACTACTATTAGCCATTACTACTATTAGCTACTACTACTATTAGCTACTACTACCATTAGCTACTACTACCATTAGCTACTACTACTATTAGCTACTACTACTATTGCTAACTGCTACATCACTAAATACTTTCACATTGTCGTTATCTTGCTTATTCTTTCTTATCTTCTTCAATTTTTTATTACTATGCCTGTTATTTATCTTTGTTCTTTCTACTTATCATTTTTAAACTTCTCTTCTTTCATCCCAATTTCTTCCACAACTTTATCTTTTCTTCTGCAACTCTCTATCAATTGTCAAACTCTCTTTCTCATCATAAATTCTCTCCTTTCATATTTCTTATCCTTTCAATGAAAGCTTCTTATCATCTTAGGCCGGGATCCTGTTACGAACCACCTTGCATTACAAAACGCTGGCATTGAAACCGACAAGGAAACTGGCTACATAATTTGTGGTGACGATGAAAAAACCAGTGCTACGAATGTCTATGCCATCGGTGATGTTATATTGGTAATGCAACTGGTTTTATTGCAGTATAAACAGTTTTTATTTTTGTTGAAAAATTACATTCCATTTGGTGTTTTGTTGAAGAAATTATATCCCTTAACAAGAAGTATTATTTTTTGAACTGAACTTTCCGGTACTGCACTGCAGTACTCTATTTACTATATTTCTGCACTTCGCATACTTTCTAGTTCTGAATGAAGTTTTTTAGAAACTTTCAGATCGCAGAGCCTTTTTCTAGATAATTTTGTTTTGCAATCAATTTTGAACTTTTCGTAGGATCGACCAGAGCTGACTCCTGTAGCCATAATGGCGGGAAAATTGTTAGCAAGAAGATTATTCTCTGACTCCACGATTTTAATGGATTATGCTAAAGTAAGAAACCACCATTTCTTTTCCATAAAATATGTTAAAGTTACGATAAAATACACGAGATGGAAAACGTGGTTTCAAATGCATCATCATCTATAATTTGCATGTGAATGAGGTTGAGCCTCGTTTTGACGAGAAGCACTGTTTTCCTCTAATCTATCAATGTGCGTGGAACATTGATAGATTAAGCGGAAGAACCAATAAATTAAGAGCCGCCCGGCTGCTATTTCGCTCACAACAATAGAAGAAACAATAGCCTATTGTGTTTCGACAATAGATTCAAAATTCACAGGTTCTTATATGTGGGTTTTTACTGTATTCCCCTCTATGTTTGATTAATCAATGTTTAACTATAAACATTATTATTTGACTTTTCGTCATTCTATTTCAGGTTCCAACGACAGTTTTTACTCCTCTTGAATATAGCAGTGTTGGTTTGTCCGAGGAAAAAGCTGATGCAATTTACGGACATGACAACATTGAGGTGGCCCAAACTTATTTTGATTGGTTAAACTCTCTAAACTCTCTAAACCCTAAACTTGTATTTTGTTGCCCAGTAGCAAATAAATGAATCAATTAGCTAATAAATGAATCGATGTAAATATGTTTTACAAATGTATTTTTTAATAATGTATTTTAGGTCTATCATGCATTTTATAAACCATTGGAGTTCACCTTGTCGGAGCGAGACGTGAACCAATGCTACATGGAAGTGCGTTTCGTATTTTGTTTTTATCAATCGTTATGTATTGCATTGTTTTAAAGTTCAGAACAATACACATATACATTGTGTTCATTTTAGATCATTTGCAAATTGGAGGGTGACCAAGAGGTTCTCGGGATTCATTTTCTAGGCCCAAATGCAGGCGAAGTTATGCAAGGGTTTGCAGTTGCATTAAGGTGCAGTTTCTATTATTGAATTCAATATCAGCTTTATTAGTCATTGTTGATTGATCGCTTAATTCTCATCAAATGTGTTTTTGCTTCTACTAGAGCAAACATAAGCTACAAAGACTTGTCGCATACTGTTGGAATTCATCCGACATGCGCAGAAGAGGTCGTGAAAATGCACATTTCAAAGAGGTCTGGACTCGATCCACACGTTTCTGCCTGCTGAGGTTAAAAAGTCTCTCCTTGGCCTAAGTATCTCGTGGTTTCAAAACTAATTCGCAACTTATCGCGACTTTAACGCCACACTAAAACGCAATAATTAAAATATCACAATATACGACCATAAACTCACCAATTCGTACTTGCATCTCCAACATTGCAGGTTAAAAATCCATTTTTCCAGTCAAACAAATGTTTCTTCGCCACGGTAGCAGAATTGAATGTGAAATGCGACGATGAAATGCGCTGTCCTCAATTTGTCTCATGTCCCAAGGGGATCCATCCTTGCTTCGAGCCCAGAAGTTTTAAAAATGAATTTTCGATTTCATTCATAAAAATAAGTTTCGCCCCCTTTAGGAATAGAACATTAACAGAAATGTCATTCAACTAATTATTAAACGCGAAAGCCGCGGTTAAATTTGCAAATTATATTTACGAGAGACGGCCAAACGGACTGACTTAACACAGGTTTAATCGAACATTTATTCAAGTTGATAACACATTAAGTGTTTTATGATAATGGAAATGTAACCTTTATTAAGATATTTTCATTTGAATATCAACTGAGGAATAAATTGACGTGTTTTTTGTTGTTTTTAATGTGAAAGATTGTTGTGAAGAATAATTGTAATAAGTGATGAGATATGCTTGTACGCAAAATAATATGCAAAAAATTCTACAATTATCACTACTGGAAAAAACGGAATATTAAAATGCTTTACAGAAAGCGATATATACAGCTGTGTTATCAAAAGCAATATAAAATATTTACGAGAATATTAAATAAATAAGATGTCAAATATTCCTTAAGTAGCTAAATTCAACGCAAAAGCTTTTAATGCCGCAAATCGCTGAATAGGCCTCTACCAAATAAATCGCCAATTTGATGATCAATAGCAAGGACATTGACTCAAAGCATCACGAAATTTGTCATGCAGAAAGTACAGTGATAAGAATAACCCGCATATAAGAACCTGTAAATTCTCCTCCATCCAGTATATTGTTCAAAGACAATAGGCTATTGTTTCTTCCATTGTTTTGAGCAGAAATGTCACCCAGGAGGTCTTAACCCATTTGTTCTTATATGCGGGTTTGACTGTATCACGACATTGAAGTGAATATATTCCAAATAGCAACAAATTTCAGTCGATAACTTTATTCTGACTGAATACTATTGCTCTTATAAAGCTTAATTTCGAATGGAAATCCAGCTGAAATTTCGCTTTTGCAAATGAGTCACTAGAAAACCAGAGGCTTACTCAATGATTCACGGCATTAAGCGCTTCTGCACAAGTCATTAAGCATCGTAATCCCACCACAACCCAAGCCCTCTAGCTCCACAACAAGAAAGCCCCTAAGGAATACTTAAATCTATCCCCAAGGCATACAGAGAACATTGGTATTTAATCCATAACACTTACACAAAGTAAGATTTTGTCTTCTAATCAACGTAATGTATATTCGCTAGTAACTGGGCGATAGCTGAACAGGAAACGCCTTGTTTTATCACCATTATCCTCTACGATTTAAATCATCAAATTCCCAATAACGAAAATTGTTGCAATTAAGTCAAGTATTCCCAGAGGACTTAAATTGGGACTTCACACCCAATTCTATTTTCTGCAATAAATATATTTTTTGATTATCAATACCATTAATGTCTTTCTTATATATACACAATATTTGGCAATTTGATTAAGCATTACAATTAAGAAGCAACAGTCTCTACCCAACTAAATGTTCTTTAGCGATGTGAATTTAAATTAGTCGTTTCTTTGTAACTTGCATTTTTCTAACTAGTAACAATTGGTTTTAGGATTCCTATTATTTTTTAAAATCAGTCGACATGACTTGAAGGACAATTTACTGTTTGCTACATGCAAATACACGATTTAGAATAGAAAAGACAGAACAGAACCAGGAAGATAGAAAATTATACGAGAGGAAAACGAAGAAGAATTGGAAAAGAAGAAGAATGGAGGAAGAAGAACAGATTAGTACGATGTAGCAGTGTTGGTTTTAAAAAACTGCTTCGAAGGTTCGGGTGAAGCGCGAGAAATTGGAAGTCAGTCACAAACCTTACTTCATTTTTCGTCGAAACAATTGCATTGATATTGCACGGGACCGAATCGACCATTCAGTGCGGATATTGAAGCTATCGTCTAACATTATTCCGGTCTGCTTCAACTGAACATCCGTACAACTCTAATCTCAGGCAAACGTCTTTCGTATCTGACCAGCTCAGGGGGTTAATGCCAATGTACCGTGCAACAACTGGCTGAGGAAATTTGTTCTTAACAATTGAATGCGCATCTGAGTTTCCAGTAAATACCTGCAATTATAAGATGAAACAATTTCAATAATAGTACAGGCTCTGAAAAAGCGAAGAACATCCATGTGTAGAATAAGAAGATTTTTCAAGATTTAATGAGATATCGAGGATCCATTTGGGATATGTTTGGGATACTTTTGGGATGTCAAGAAAAGTAATCAAACAAAATAATAGTCAAAATAACGAGATTGAAGTGAATATTCCGAGTTTAATTTACCTTTGCCTTTCCATCTATGTCCATAGCAGTCCATTTTCCGCCATCTTTTTTGTAAAACAAGCGATATTTATTGACCCAACTGTTGAGATTTCTAAAGCCCTGAGTTGCAATTGACACAACGTTCATGGCACGTCCCAAGTCGACCTGAAAACAGAGAAAAACAGTAAGAAATTCTGCAAAAGTAAGCATGCAAATCGTGCAAATGCTCTCTTTCATAACAATTTTATCAGATTAGGCAGCAAGGTATGAAGGCCAACTGCAAAATTTCCAAATTTCTTGGTCTGGAAATGGGTAGCAATGGATAGCAATTTAAACAACAAACAAGCAAAATGGAGCATGATTTTGTCAAAATACCTTGAGGTAATGCCTCGTTGGCAGCACATTCGGATCAACGCACCATGCACTGTTATTGTTTAGCCTTGCAAACTCAGGACGATAACGGAGAGTTTTCATGGAAGTGGCCATCATGCGTCGATCGTTGATCAAGCCTTCTTCCAGACCAAGGGCCTTTTCACCGCCAGCACAAATACCGCGTTTCAATGTTCCCTCTAAAAAGCCAAACAAAAGTTGTTGCGTTCGTTGTGGAGCATTATCAACATGCATGACACTCTCAGAGAGGTGTGAAACTGAAACTCTCAGAGAGGTGTGAAAATGAAACTCTCAGAGAGGTGTGAAATCTAATTATACCTGTGTTACGTTTGCAAGATCCATCCCGAAATGATAAATCGTCGATGGCAAAATCACTCAGGTATCCACCAGGGTGTACAGCTTCGAATATTATCTAAAAACATGGATTAATATTCAGTTAATTCGTTATTCAAAAGACAAAAGTTCACTTGTACACGCTATTAGTGCTTCAACCAGGGAGGATAATAGGGCCAGGAGTAACCTTAAGTGTAGATATTGTATATCAAATTCAAGGGAGGTGGCAATTTGCTCGATGCATTGAAGAATTCGACTTAAATTGTAGTTGATTTGTCAAGCTCAAAAATGAAAAAAGAACATAGATGTTTACTACATTGCCTCGCTCAACACAAGGATAAGCATGAGAGCAATAACGGGTGAGGCACTGGGACGCAGTGTAATGAGTCTAATGGATGTTGTCATTGAGTCCATTGAGATTCAGGTTAAAAAATTAGAGTTATTTAAAAGCCAACCTTGTACGACTTTGAGCCTGTGATGTCCAATTGAACCCGTATCCATTCCGTACCCATACTTCCGATTGTTTGCCATAGAGTCCTTTCGAAATTGTTGTCAACGAATCTTTGTTTCACGGAAAGTGTTCCGATCTTCGCGCCGTTCAAATTGATGAATACCGTCATGCATTTCTCTTCGTTAGCCACGTGCGGATGGAATTGCGGGCTCGAAAATCGCGCCACCATTTTCTTGCTCGCGGGAAACGAACTTTCAGTGTACAGGTAAAAACCTAGAAAATTCAAAATATCAATTTAAACATCAACCTTAAGATGGAAAGAATCTCGAGATATTATGAGCATATGAACATATGTTTTAGGTACAGATACAAAGTGAAGAATATGTAGCACTTACCTTTTCCAGTTGTGTGGTCGCTTTTGGGCCCCGTGAACCGCGAGGGCGTCTCGCCAGATTTTCTTTGCCAATAGAACAAAGAATTCGTAGGTTCATTGTACCACTGACAAGATCCACTTTCAAAATCACAGTCGAGAGGGCCTAAAAATGACAATGAATGGTCGTATTAATGGTCGTATTACAACAATGGACAGTGCGATGCAGTTGGACCTAGATATTGATATCCCTTAAACTCAAAATTTCGGAACGTGGAACAAGTTTCTTGGTTTCAGCATCAACCGTAATTGCTAACCTTATAATTTACAATTGATATAGAGTTAAATATTGATAAGTCAAACACAAAATTGACTGAGCAATTTGCTCAAATAAACGAGAATTCGAGAACTTAAAATCAAATAGTAGCCGATTTATGGCGGTTCGACTGTAGAATGAAAAAAAATCTACAGTCGCATAAAACTTATCCATCTGAAAGCCATCTTTGAAAAGGGCTTCAAGTTAAGAATCAAAATTCACTCAAGATAAAGGCATGAAATCATAATAAGAAGTTTTATTGTTATCTACCTAAGTTGCATTGTCTCTTCAGGCATACAGCGGTACCAACGTTTCTTCCCTGGCATTGTTTACCACCATGTTTTGGTACTGGATCAGTGCACCTTCTCTTTCTCGATCGTGTTCCTTGGCCACATGTGACAGAACAGGGTGACCAGGCCGACCATCGGCCCCAATGTCCATCAACTGGAGCTGGAAAGAATAAAAATATGAAAGTGTTAAATCCAACGAGAATTTGATATCGCTGGCCTATAGAACTTGGAAAAAGACTTGACGAGAGGGGGGATTGAAAAGGGGTTTTTACACCTAGTGTCAAATGTAAACAGTTAATTTTTGTTTCTTATTTGCTGATGGTTCGTAGTGGCTTTTGCTAATAACAACGGTGTGGGAAATGAAAGCGAATCTCCATGCGCATGAACAAACAAACAAAAGAAACAGACAAAGATATTCTTTAAAACTTACCAAAACATTCAACAGTGGAGCAGATAAGAGACTGCGTTTCAACGCCATGTTTGTTGACCTTTTTGCATTTGCCCATTTCAGAAGCCATGCAAAATCGTTGCCTTTGCTTGTAGCAATTGTTATTGCAAGCACTCCATTCTGACCACGCGCTCATGTAATTTCTACTGGTGCTTACTTTATCTAAAAGAGGGATAATATCAGAATATATTTCATAGGCGAGTTTAGGAGGAGAAATTGGTAAATATCAAGTGATCGATAGCGAGGCTATAAACAAATAGATAGAAGGAGTGGAAGGTGGTGAAAATAAATGGAAGAAAAGGGCACGAAAAAGACGAGGTAGCAGGGAAAGATGAAGATAATAAAAATTGACTAATATTAAGAAGAAAGAAACAATGGATATGAAATGAATACGATTAGATGCAAAGGGAAGGATTTTAGCCAGATTAAGATTAGTCTGATGATTACTGGAGAAATATCAGTGCTATAGATTAGCGTGCAGTGCAGTGCAGTGCAGGGTGGAGATAAAGTGCAATATTGAGAGTAAATCCGAAAGTAGGAAAGAGATAAAGACAATATCAGAATTGCAATTGAATAAAAATAGAAGGCAAAGGAATATAAATGCTGAAAATAGATATAAAGAAAGAATCTTTCAAGAGATAATCTCGTGCAAAGAATATCCGGAGAAAGATAAATCAGACTAAAAGATGAGTGTTACGTGGATGAGGACAATATCAAAATAAAGCTATAAATTGACGTAAGGAAGGAGGGGAACAGAATATCAGGAAAGCTATGAAAAGGTAGATGAAATATCAAGACAAAAGAAAGGAACAGAGAAGGAAAAATGACCAAATGAATTTAAAAGATATAGCTGACTTGGAGAAAAGATGAAAGTTATCATCAATTACCTGAATCTAATTCGTATAGCAAAGATCAGGAAAGGGGCATGTCTAAGAAACTCGTGAACATTTGCACTTACTTGAACAATCGTAAAGAGCATTGATCTTCACGACATCGAGAGCACTTAGGCCGTTCTCGTTTCCAAGGCTAATTGTTTTGTCTTTGATAGCTCGTAAAGTTTGCTTGACATTTCGGGAGAATGCATAATTTCCGTAATGCATTACACTTTTTAAATCGTATTGTATCCCCAACAAGTCAACTTCATGGTTGTCGAATTTTTCGAAATTGATTTCATTCACTACGAAATAATTTGAAAAAGTTATAGCTATATTTATGCAGTTGATAAAATGATACAAGCTTCGGCAAATTAGGCATAAAAGCCGCAAAGATACATTAGTGCTCTACACTACATAGAGTGCACTAAGATACAGTACACTATGTGATTACGGTTAACATTAGTTGGTGGTCAAGGTAAAGAGGGAAATTGTGACCATTTCCGATTCAAATTCAGTTGGTATTGATCTGAACGAAAATTGTTAATAATGTTTTGGATAAGCTTGGAAAAGCTACCTAAATATGTCTGTAATTAGGTTAACAATCATCTAACAACCCAGAAATATTTACGCATCATATGCAACGATATCAAGTGTTGTTACCTGGATCTATATTTTCCCAGAATATTTCGATATTTTTGTTTCTATCAGGTCTCGAGTGTTCGTGCCAGAACCCAAGAGCATGCATGATTTCGTGCAAAACTGTAGACTAAAAAATAATCAAAATATTTATATTCAAGAGTCGTACTTGTAACGACAGGAAGACATCGAAGATTAATTAATTTCTTGTCCGTTCTAAATTTAACTGAGACAAAAGTTGGATCAGAGAGCGGAGGGGCAAGAAGATGCAGTGTAGATAATATTTTGTTTTATGGATGCTTAATCACGGCCCCTTCAAATAAAATATCCCCCTCCCTGTCTCTGGAACCCCCCTTAGCGCCTTGTGTGTTCCATTGAGACTCAAGCTGTATATTTAACTTTAACTTGCTCCTTCAAAACAGCCGTTATGTTTGACCAGTTATCGGAAACGCTTTATATCCATTATCAGTATCAGAAAGAGCCTCAATATTCATTGTAAAATTAAACTTGACTGAATCTAACAAGATGACAAAATATGATACATGGTGAGTTCTCAACAAAATATATTTGTCAAACATCAATATTGAATGTTGATATCTCTTCAAGCCCGGATAGCAAAGATTCGCTCTCCTATTTGTATGCGAAATTACATATTGCATGACGCTATGGATAATTTGGTTGTTTTGAACATTCGTTGAACACATATCGAAATGCCGGCTAATACTTTTTAAATTCGGTTTGGATTACGGGGCCTAGGAGGGATCGAATGGGCATTCTCCTGTACCTAATCAGATTGTTTTCGTTTGCTATGGAGCAAAAATTCTGCTCGCGTGATCCGACCGTAAGTGTGGCCACGCTCGAGGCAAACATTAATATGTGCTCCAACTATACAACTTTAAACCACATACTATGTGGTGGCGTCAAGAAATGTCCGTAGGCTGGGAGAGCATATTTGTAGACGGACCCTATACTTATCCAACTAATTTTTAACGGTGGCAAGTTACATGAGAATGCATAGTTGAATTGCATTGCTGTGCCTACCTTTTGTAAACAAGGATAGTCCAGAATGATTGTTTGGGCCCCAGTCCTCCAGTATGTCTTTCCAACGCTTGAAGAACAACTACAAACAAAATAGAAATAGCATTACTCAAGGGAAAAACTATTTTATTAGAAGAGAGGATTTAATTAGCAGAAATTAGTGTGTAATTAGTGTGCGAAAACAGAACGTAATAACTGCGACACGTACCCTTCCCCAAGCTCAAAGCTTATCCAATTCTTATCGGTCTGTTTGCGTTTTGCAAAAGTTAAACATGACTTCACTTGAATTTCTTTAATAGACTGTAGTATGACATCTTGGTGCCTTTCTGAAAGATGAAAAATTTTATTATTTTATTATTATAGACTTTTATTATAGACTCGCGAATGTAATGCCAATAATTTAACCGGATAACTAAAGAAGAAAATGTTTTCCAGGCCTTTCGAGGTGAAATTAGTCGCGACAAAGTAGAAATACAAGATTTACCATTGCCAAGACTGAGGTAAACAAGGGGTAATGTGGGACAATGCGAAGGAAAAGGGGGATGTCAATACAAACTTAGAAGGCAATTGTGGGACAAATACGGGGTAAGTTTGAGGTGAATGAATGGATAATATTACGGGGGGAATAGCTACAGAGAGTGAAAGGAGCTGTAAAATGCCATATAATGAATAGAGAAGGAAAGAAAATTATATTATAGCAAAGCTATTTGGTATATCCATGGGGTTATACTTACTAAGTCGGTATGAAATTTCGTATGGAATGACCCTGGTTCTCCAAACAAACTCACGGTGTTGCCTTGCGTTACGGCGTTTGCGACTCAACTTTCGATCACTTTCGCCAATCGCATCTAGCAAATGAGCTTGGTTTGAATTGCCTGTTCAAAACAAATAATATGGAAGGGAAAATTAGAACAATTGTTGCAAGATAAGAAACGTATGAGGAACAGAGACATAACAGGCAATATACATTTCATACTTCAAATTTGGAACATGCAGTGTTTTGGTTAAACTTAAAAATCACTTTGCAGTGACACCGATTTAAAAGGCTGCTTTAAATAGAGCATCTTCATGTAGATTATGACGTAATCAACTGCTGGTTCACAACGCGAGCATAACGTCAACAGTTAACGTCGAACTGCGAACCCACGGTGAACAATAATAAAGATATAATAAATTTGAGCACGGCTTAATAAATCACCTTAACAAATAACGAATCGTGCAATTGATTTACGAGTTATTGTTTTCAGGAAATTTCATAAGAACGAGATAATGTTCAGGCCTAATGCGCACAGGTGGGTAGATGATTTCTTTGAAGTGAAATAAAAACGTTTTGAAAAACTTCCTGACGAGTTGGCATGTTCACTTTTGTTTTGACCTCTTGTAATTGTATGAAAGGAAGGGGACGATAGCAAGGTCGATGAAGGATGGAAATTAATGTGTTATTTGAATGTGGATGAAGTTAATGCGCTCTGCCGCGGCCTGCTCTACCGGTCGTAAAACCGCGCCGCGCGGTGCTTATGGAACCGCGAGATGTGAAATTAATCCAGGGATATTTTGTTGCACATTCCACCAGTTCTGTCTCATATGATCCATTCAAACAAATCTTTGCTTACACGTGTATCGATCGTAGCATTGAAATAGCTTCGATTGGAATCTTGAAAAATAATCCCCCCACGAACAAAACATCTTGTCTCTGTTTTCAATATGACAAAGTAATATTATTTTTGTCACTTTAAAGTTTGTTATACTTGTGGATTCAACTGTATTTTACTTTTTTATCCTCATAAAATAAATAACCATGTTTACAAACAAAAAATTATCATTTTAAAGGGAGTGGGATGGTTTGACAACTGAAACTGCATGCAAATCATAAAAAATTATTTGCAAGATTAACTGGGGACTGTATGACATTAATTGACATGGTAATGACTCCTCCAAGGAAATTAAGGTCACGTCAGGTCGACATTAAAACGTGCGTTATGAAGCATTGGACATGCAAAGGACTATTCAAATTGAAGGCAATTAAACCAGCAAGCCAAACAAACGATAGTAAAACGATGACAACAACACAAGCAAAACAACACACCACATACAATCCAGGGAATTAAGATAAATCAAATAAATAAATATTCTAATTTAATCAATTCTTAAGTTGCCATGCAGCTATATCGATGTATTACCCTAGCAACAATGACGCTTAATTTTCACTTGTTCAAAATACGTGTATTGGTCTTGAGAAATGGGTTCTGTGGTAAGATTAGTCTGGGTTTTAGCATTGGGTTGCTTTATTCGCACCGTACACGGTGAAGACCAGAGCATTGCCATTATATAACTAATAACATAGTCAATTGTGCTGAGTGGTAGATAATAGTTAAATGAATGAGTAACAAATAGGCCTGGTGAAAATGGAGGAGGGTTTTCCTTACACGGTGGGGGAGAGGGACAACGCATGCAGCAAATATCGCGAGACAGTTCAGGGCATGGAGATGTTGTACTTGTGCTTTGTTCTTCTTTGTTCATGGATCGATTCACAAACCGACACAAAACATTAATAAATGTTTGATTTGATATTTCAAGAGGCCATAAAAGGCACGTCTGTTTTTTGTTTTCGAATATTGCTCAAGTCTGACAGAAAGATAAAACTGGACAGAAGAGAAATTTTAATGGGCGACATTGTTCTTCTGTGGATAATGATTTAAGGGTTTCAGAGTTTTTGTTCGTGGGGAATCAGAGAATATTTTGCGGTGAAAATATTTATTAATAACTAAAAGCGATTTGAAAACTACCCTCTTTGTTAAAGCCAGCATCGATCGGTAAAATTATTATTAAAAGACCACGAAATTGTACAGAAACCATTGTCAATTATTTCAAACAAAGTTTCTATACCATAATAAACAAAGATGAGAAAAATGAAAACTTCAAAATATCCTCGAATCCCATTCAAATGATACAGCAGTTAAAGTATGGAAAACCGAATAAATGGAATGACTTTTTCTTGGGTTCAAAAAACTCACAAATGAATTTCAAAACATTGTCAATATTTTGATAAATGGTTTCTCGATTAATGATAAAGGAATATAGATTTTTCTTTCGAAGCTTTGCATTGAAGTTATATTGTAAAGTTGGTATCTAAAGTTATTAAATCATAAAGCGTGAATAAAGTGAAAATTATCAACTTACCAATGTGGGAGCCAGTTTCAGCATCCAAAATTGACTTGCATGCGACCAAGTTCGCGAGCACGAAAACACAAAATAAACAGAACAATGTTTTAATGTACGTCGTCATGATTAAATGTTGTGAACAACTGTGAATAACGTTGTTATCTGCTATAATTATCTTGAACTGTGTTGTACTCTGGTAGTGAGCTTATGAGCTCTTCACCAAGTTATGGTCGGCCTTTTATGCACCTGAGCTGAGCTGAGAAAGGCCGTGTCCAAATCAAATGTCATCGTGTAGTATGACGTCAAAGCCAGCGACTCATTTGATTGGATGTTTAATTCAACCATACAAATTCAGGGGTTTGCCTTGTTGAATCGATCAATGGAAAATGGAGATCGGAAAGACGCCCTCGTTTGAATCTGTTAAAATTTAGGGAGTCAATTGAAAGGCGAAACTTTTAGAATCCATCTTGAATGAGACTTTGTGTGTTATTATATGCATGAATCGTGGTGGACAAACTATGATATTGTTCATCAATTCAAAAATATTTCCCCAAGGAAAACTATTGACATTGCCAAGAGAAAATAAGATTTGGAGAAAAACTAATTTAACTTCAATAGAAAGGTTGGCTTTTTCTCACGACACGCAGACTTCATATTTCATTATCTCAAAATAGTCTTATATAATTTTTAAGAAAATAGTATGGGTCACAATCTACTTTTGAGTATACAAGAAGCAAACATAGATTTATCGAATTACCAGCCCCCTTTTAGATTACGGGCGCCACCATCCTTATCAATTTGACATTTAAAAATGGAGTCGTATTAATTGCATTATAGGATATCAGATAAGAGGCTGTTTATCCTTTCACAAAATGGCGGGAAACAAAATTTGCAGAAATTAGACAACGTGACTTTCGCATTTGTAAGCGAACACTAATAAAGTATATATTCTTAATTACTTGAGAATACATTACAAGTTTATTTAGGCCAGCAAACACAACAGTGCATGACATAGATATCGTTGACTGTTTATCTTCTACCTTGAAAATAATAGCTCTCACAGTTAGAAATGTATTTTCAAGAATGAAAACTATACATTTATAAACAACTTTCAAAAACATTTGTTTGGAAATAACTACAAAGCAAAAGAAGATGAAAAGCACAGTGAAATGCCCGAAGCGTAAATAAAAGTCACTGTTTCGTGGTGAACGAGAAAGTATTAAAAGCCTTGTTTTGGAAACAAATGTTCAAGCAAAGAGATTAGCCCCTCTGTTATAAAGGCGTTGGTTCACGCGGGTATCAAACCAACTTTTTTCTTTCACTTCGTAGGCCTTTTGCACTGCTTCTCAGTCTAGTGTTGGATGTAAACATTATAACGTCGAAAGTTAATAAAGCCTATAATATTTATGGGGGTTAGGCTAATATGAAGCTAGGTACTTAATAATTAACCATTCTTTGGTGGCAATGATTGAATGTTGGATTAACGATACAAATAGGGAGACATGGAGAAAATTCCGAACCTTTTGACGTAAGGAAGGGATACGAACTTTTGGTGACGAACCAAAACAAATACATAACACGTCAGAATTTTGGTCAGAGAATTTGATACAAATGGCGTCATCGTTTCCAAGCAGTCATCAAATAAATCGATCAGAATAAATCGTTGTCAAGGTTGGTTGGTTGCATCACAAAAACGTATCTTATTTGAGGGCACAATGTCAATCTTTCTTAATGACTGTTCGTCAGATGGATATTGAATAACAAATAGATTGAATAGTATTTCCATGAAATTTTATCAAAACAGAGTTAGTCATTCGCTTGTGGAAATGGCTTTGGCATGCGAGAGAAAATATCAAAAACATAAACAAATTCTTGACGCAGGGAGAAAAATATATTTGACTCTCTTTGAACTTGGTTCTTATTTGCCATGGTGCGAATGGAGATGATTAATAAAGAAGAATTCAGGAAAAACATTGTGGACACGCTTTATACCAAGTAGTCTCGTCTCCAAAATGAGGCTGGGAGATTCAACAAATCTGACTGGTTAAAGTTAACATAGTAGTTAAAAAAAGAAACAACAACACAATAATCATCATATATTGTGACCATGCACAAATCGCAAAGCAAAGACACATGTGGAACTTGTGTTAGACAGTGCAGTGTCCGGTAAGAATGGAGGAGCTAGATAGATAGATAGATAGATTGGTCACACTTATTCTGTCTGACCATAATCTACGAATCATCAGATAAGACTAATTTCAGCAAGCAGTTTCTCCAAAGGCCATAATAATACCCCATAGCCGTCGACTACACCACTTTGCAAAGCTGCGCCCAATGCGGTGTAAAAATGCAATCGTGCACCCAGATATAGTGCCTTGACCCAAATTTTCACTCGTCTATAAATAATGAACAAGTACATATGTCTACAAAATATAATTTGTCATCGAATATCAAATACGTGTCGGTGTTATTTGCCTGAGGAATCAAAGAAAATGCCTAATTAGGTGAATTTGCGAATGGTTTTTGTGGGACATCCATGATAAATTGAGATCAATTGAAAGTCTCTCACAATTGGTAGGCTGTGCTACAGCAAACGCACAAATAATTTGGACTTTTAATTGATTTGTTTTTATAAACTGAATACGTATGTCGAACAAATAAACAAGTAAATAAGGAAATATTGCTTTTCATGGAGGTTTCCTGGAGGTAATTCAAAAATTTTCAGAAACTCCAATTATGCAATTATATAATATTTGAATATGTCTGGTTTTTTTGGTCGTCGCCTATATGTTTTAAGCTTTTGGCAAACACCGCAGACATGATGCCAAGAGGCCAAGAATCCTCGAATTAAAAAAGTCGATTGTCTCTAACAATAAATCATCCATTTTTAGCTTAGAAAGTCGTATTTATACTTTGCAAGTGTCGCTTCAGTGGTCTTGAAAACATATCAACCGCTGCGGTGTGTGTGAGAAAACAAAGTTGTAAAATTGTAAGGCAGTATAAAGCTGGCTTTTTATAAATCAATGGAATTATCACAGCTTTTTTTAGCGCAATGAAAATTGCAAGATTTCCTGAAGCAGACAAGGAAACTGGGGTAGGGTCATGTAAAAACAAACCACCAATTGTCTTTCATTGGGAAGTGTACAACAATAATGGCTGCCAGGGTTAAATGAAAAGTATCTAGTATTGAATGTTAACTAATCTTCTCTCCATTTTGATTTAGGAGCCTTTGTGAGACATTAGCAAGAACTTAGATTTCGAAATCTGCCTTAGATCTTTGTTCAGAATACGTGAAATCTCTCTTAGTTTGATATCATAAAGATAAATAGATTGAAAATGGAAGAGAAAACAAGCGAAAAACATTACGTGTAGATTTTTCGCTCAAATTTGTTTTGATGTTTTCAATAATAATAAAAAGTACGTACTACTCAGGATTCAATTATCTAATTGTTCTGCAGCACATATTTAGCTCCAAACAAACTTTTCAATGAATTGAATGAACCATAGTGATGGGTGCAATTTAAGACTAGCTTGGATATTTGTGACGGTTGACATATATTGATTTCATAAATAATGATGATTCTCTCTTTCAAAAAAGGAAGGAAAATAACCAGCATATTGTTGCAAGATCAATGACACATATCGCAAAAGGGTAAGTTCAGGAGCAATTTGAAAAGAAGAAATGGCTGCATTGTTGCTACAAGAAATTACGGTAAAAGGTGGCTTGGAATACACAATCATATAACCACAGATCAATTTCATCTTGGCATACAGGGTCGTGTTTGAGACAATAGAAAATATTGAAAAGCGTGCATTTGTATTATATAATGGTGGTACATAAATGAGTAATGTGCATAGAACGGTATGGGAAACAATAAAAAGAGTTAAATATAGTACAATAGAGTGCAATATAGTAAGTAAATAGTATATAACAGAATAACATAAAATAGCATATGGTAGCATATAATAGAATAGCGTAGAATTGATAAGAATGAAATGATATAACATATAATAACCACTATGATATAGTATAGTACAGTAAAATGTAGCATGGTGTGGGAAACCTTAAAAACTCTATTAGGCCCCTGGGGGCTTATTTAATTTAGAGGGGGGCTTGGTGAAGCTTTGGTTGAACTGAAGATTGTAGGTAAATTAAAACTGTTTAGCTTCCTCTTAAAAGGGCATTTTTCTTGAAAAATTGCTGATTGTTTTCTTAAAATATAGCCAAGTAACTCTCGGTGATTCTGTTCTCTAAAAACTAAAAACGTTGTCCATTCACGTATTGCCGTTGCTAAAAGAAGATATTGATGCAAGGACGTATTCTAGCGCGCACACTCTTGATAGACTTTTTAGTCGTTTTTTAGTCTCAGACTTTCACGCTAAGTGTGATCATCATTAGGTGTTTATTAATAAACGCCCGTTTAGAAGAGGGAAGCGTTTAGAAGCCCCCCAAAATATCAGAAAATTTAATAAACGCCCGGGCGTTTAATCGAAGCATTAGGGTAGTCTATCGGTTCAAGTGTGCCATGGGTTCCCGAAAATTCTCAACCCTATAGAATATATTGAAAAGCGTGCATTTGTATTATATCATGGTGGTACATAAATGGGTAATGTGCATAGAACGGTATGGAAAACAATAAAAAAGAGTTAAATATAGTAAAATAGAGTAAGTAAGTAAGTAAGTACGAATATTTATATTGGATAGCCACTTCAGCTATGATAGCTGTTATCAATGTGGGTCCAGTTGTATATAAATAGTAAATAAGTAGTATATAACAGCATAACATATAATAGCATATGGTAGCATATAATAGAATAACGTAGAATTGATAAAAATGTAATAATATAACATATAATAACTACTATGGTATAGTATAGTACAGTAAAGTGTAGCATGGTATGGCATACCGTAGAAGTTCTATTAAGACCATGGGGGCTTATTTAATTTAAAGGGGGGCTTGATGAAGCTTTAGTTAATAACTGAAGATTGTAGATAAATTAGAAGTGTTTAGCTTCCTCTCAAAAGGGCATTTTTATTGAAAAAAGGTTGATTGTTTTCTTATAATATAGTCAAGAAACTCTCAGTGATTCTGTATTCAGTCATACAACTAAAAACTTTGTCAATTCACGTATTCCCGTTGCTAAAAGAAGATATTGACGCTAAGGACGTATTCTAGCGCGCACCCTCTTCACAGACTTTTTAGTCGTTTCTCAGAGTTTCACGCTAAGTGTGATCATCATTCCCGAAAATTCTCAACCCTAAAACTAAATATCAGGATGGAAGAATCTTCAAAAACTTAAAATTGCAGTTGGTAGCTTAATTTTTAAGTTCAACTTTACAGATTAATTTCTCACATTTTTTTGGAAGAATTGTCATGTTGCAGCTCTTGCCTTGTGCAAGCTTTGCGTAATTTAATTTATTTGAAAAAACCCTTCAGGGCATTTTTTGAGAATCCATTTGTTTATCAAAAAATAAAAAATCTTAAAGCGGTCAGAAATTTCTTGCGTTGCAAGTATAGAACGAAGAAAGTTATTTTTCACTTTCATGGAACTATGCCAGGTAATTAAATGTGTGAATGCACGAGATTTCCTTGTCTGCTAATTATAACAACACATGAGATTGAAAATACAGACGCAATCATCTATTGAATAGTGAATTCTAATAATAACACGAAGGGCTTGGATTGAAATTAAATTTTGTGTAGGATGTCCTTTCTATTCTCAGAGCGAATCATGAAACATAGAACGGAAATGGGAGGAAATCAGAGCTCTACCCAGTGAATGAATATTCATTGAGGAGCAGATTCAATCCCGCTTCCTGAGGTTCGGTCAGTGATTCGCACGTCACTGTGAAGCACAATGTAAGCACAGTACAGGGCTAAGATGGAGCATAATCCTCCTAGCTGCAAACAAAACAACGATATTTGTTAACACACAATGTTACCCAACAGAACACAACGCTATTATTCACTATATTATCAATTTAATACTATACTATACTCTATACTATACTCTATACTATACTATACTATACCATACCATACTATACTATACTATACTATACTATACTATACTATACTATACTATACTATACTATACTATACTATACTATACTATACTATACTATACTATACTATACTATACTATACTATACTATACTATACTATACTATACTATACTATACGGTACTATACTATACCATGGTATACTATATTATGCTATGTATGTACTATACTGCTACTCTTCAATACCGTTGAGCCCAAGTTTCCAGGCATTGAAGTTGTTTAGTGAATGTATTGCAAGTAACAGCAAGTTTAAACCAATAGTTTCATTTATTGGCGGCATCGCATAGCTTTTTTCCTTTTATATTGAACAATTATCCAGCTAAAATTTCATTTTTACAAATAAGCCCCTGAGGGCTTATTCGAGGATTTACGGTAACTCCATGGAAAATGTTGTAATATTAAATATTCCACGAATCAGTAGAAAGAATTTACATATATTATGCAAATCACGTGAAATGAGTCCCATTCCATTGCGAGTAGTATAGTATATCAACTGCACCTTTTTTATATGAGAGTTTTATGAACATTTTAAACATTACATGTGGATAGAAACTATGCACGATAGTCACACAAAGCATCGCGTACTTCGTGCTTTCAGTCCCAATTTTGTTCAAGATTGCTGTTCCTCTCAGATCGGAGGTAAGACAATGGAAAACCAAGCCCACTTTTGCTTAAGATCGCTGTTCCATTCAGGTCGAAGGCCAAAACAACAGAAACCCACCCCACTTTTGTTGAAGATCGCTGTTCCATTCAGATCGAAGGCCAAAACATTGGGAAAGTGGCGCGCTAAGCGCGCCCAGGCGCCAGCCTTCCTAGTTGAGTATAACTACAGTACAACTTTCTTATACAGCACTTTCTGTTTGCTTCAGTTAAAAATATTTTAAGCTGCTCAGTTTCCATTCATTCAAAATTAAAAATCAAAAGCAAATTCAAGACAATTTTTATTATTGAATGATGTAATGTAGACAAATACTGCAGAGAAAATGTAAGCCCGTTGGTGCTGGACTAGGTTTTAGTTATTATAAAAACATAAACGGCGTGCAATAAACTGGTAATTAATGATAAGTAGGCCGGGTAGTAAAAGTGCACTGCCGAATTTGTTCAGAGAATGCAACAATTAGCAAGCATTAGCAAGCATTAACAAGCATCAGCAAGTCTGCAAGCATGAAAAGCGAAGCCCAAAACATTCCTCTTTCAATTAGCCGCTGATAAAAGAGCAATTATTGTACATTAGGCCATTATGGGCATGATGAACACTCAGATAAAATATAAAATGTGCACTTAATTTTAGCATAAACAAGCGTGCAAATTTAATTATAGCCACAATTTGTTTTGCATTCAAGTGAATGTATTCGATCCCAAGGAAGAGATAAAACATTCTTGTGCATTAAAATTCAACTGATAACAAATTTTAGGAGCATACCTCAAAAACCCCAACAGTAACCCTAGCCTCTTAGCATTACCAAACAGAACTTTGCACAAAGTATCATGGTAATACAAATATGAGCTATACTGAAGCAATAGATCACCGCCAATTTATCCATCTGTATTAATGACGTAACAGTAGAAAGTTATATACCGTTGCATAGGCTGCAATTCTGGTCATCATGATCTATCATACCTAGTCTGATGGTTGTGCTAGATCTTGGCCGACTTAAAATTCATTATTTATACGATAATGTATTACTTACATCGATCCGCTGTTTATATAAGGGGTATACTCTTTTACGCGAAATACAGCGTTTGCGCCAATTTGACGTGTGGCCTAACAGCGTCGGTCATTGTGGAGATCCCAATTTCGTGTTCCGAAGAAGACACGGAAGGCGTGCTTCTACTGCCACTATCAATGCTATAAAAGACAAAAACAATACCACATCTGTCTTCGCATATATATCACAAAGTGGTCTCCCACACACATCTGGTAATATATCATGCTTTTCACACGGATCAAACAGGAAAACCGTTTAAAGGAATAGATGCCTTCTTATTTTAGACGCCCCAAGCTAAGAAAATTTATTGTGTAAATATTCTATATGGCTCCTTAGTATTTAAAAATATATTTGATGAACACCCCACCTTAGATATCTTAACAGTAAACGTCTCTCCAGCAAGCAATCTAAAAGCTAATCATGGTTCAACTATCGGTGATGAAAAGGGGGGAGGTCGTAAACAGAAGCAACAACGAAATTCGATCTTATACCTTCCTTCCTTCTGCATGAGATGAAACCTCGCTCTGAATGCAGCTAAATGTGCATAGTAAGCAGGTGCTGGAATCGAGACTGAGCGAGTACAGCGAACGTAAGTATGACAAAGCATGTAAGTCAACTGCTGCAATTCATCGGCCGTTATATTATTATCATCCCACAGTACATGGTAGTGCGCGGGTTTGCTTGTGCCCTGCAAACAATAACAAGACGATTCTATTATTAGCTACGTGAAAAATGGACAGATTTCGAGTCCCTGCTGTCTAGACTTGCAACATTTAGTCAAGCTCGTCAGGAAATGCGCAAATTTAGTCAAGCTCGTCTTGAAATGCGCAAATTTACAAAGGGTTCTATATGGTGCACGAGTTCGAGCCAACTCGCGAGACTATTGGAGTTCGAGTCCAATCCAAATCAGTGATATATTTACCTGAATACCGGCATGGCTGCAAAGGTAGAAATCATATTCACTTGGATGACATATATGTCTGTCAACAATTGTTCCAGGGGGGATATTTCCAGCTTTTCCTACCTGAAACAATAAGAAAATCACAGAATTATTAGCCCCCATCTCTTGTAACTGATCACATTCACTTTGTGTTACATCGTTATTAGAAGGAATGATAATGCAATGCAAGGGAACTGAATTGCATTTTAAACAAATCAGGAAACCCTATGCTTAACCCGACGTTAAACATAGGGTTTCCTGATGCTTTAAGCAGTCAAGGAGAAGATGGAAAAAGTTGCAATGCTCAATGAAAGTGGTTGCCATGTCTACCTGGTCAGATTGTCGTTCGGCGAAAAACCTTGCATGATGACGTTTCTGTACAACAAGAAACGTAATGCCTGGCTCGTACCCAGCCTCCAGGCTTTTGCACGCCTGTCGTATGGCATGTACTTCATGTTGAACAATCTGAAAGCAAAAGTAGAATGAAGATATAATTGGAACGACAAGATTAGTGCGATAGACAGAAATTAAAGATAAAGGATTGGATGTTTGACCTGTGCAAATTGTCCTTCGCTAACTCCATCTCTGTACATGATGATCATGGATGGTTTGTTCCTTGTAGATCTGTAAAACGCCAAGAGTATTTCACGAACCATGCTTGACAGTTCTGCTATCATCTCCTAAAAAAGTCAAAAAAGTCAAGCAGACTCGTACAATAATCTTGACTTTATACAGAGCCATGCTTTCACAGAAGAGTTGAATGAATAGAATAGACCGCCTGCAATGAATAGCTGCGTAACGAGAAATTAATTTTATTGACAAATCTGTCGATAAATCTGTCGAAGTGTGTCGTTCGCAAAAGGGACTTCGAGGCAGGCTCCTCCGCAGCAATAAACATTCAAAAATTGAAAATCTTATCAAAGTTTTATTTTTCTTGTAGAACAAAGCAACAAGCAAAAGCAATGTTGTTTGGTGTATTTTCTTGTATACTCATTGCGTACCTGGCGATGCTTTTGGACTCTGACTGAAGTGCAGTAATGCATAGGGTGTGCATCGATACTACCAACAACCTGAAGTCAATAAAAGAGGCATTGAAAAGAGGTATCAAAGAGAGGCATTGAAAAGAAGTATCAAAGAGAGGCATTGAAAAGAGGTATCAAAGAGAGGCATTAAAAAGAGATGTTAAAGAGAGGTATCAAAGAGAGGCATTGAAAAGAAGCATCTCAAAACGTTTCCTATGAATATTTGTTATGAATCAACAGGCAAGGCACATTATAGGAATTTTCAGGCTAGTTTGCTTGCATATGAGTATTTGCACACTGGAATCTTGCTTGTCAACATATAGGCTAACTAGCCTATATGCTGCACTGTTTTTTCTCTTTTTTTATGCTGCGCTATGCACCGCGTTCAAATATGTCATTAGAACATACCGCTGCAATCGATGGTTTTGTGTCGTCTCCTGGTCCCGGATGAGTGACGTCAGCTCCAAGAAAAACAACTGGTTTGTCAAATATTCTCTTTGGCCTGAAACAAGAGATAGAAAACTACAGGTCCATACAACTAAAATAGCTTTATAGGTAAAAGAACTGGAATCTTTTGACTAGCTTTTCAACCCGTCCAGAGCATTTAGTTGAGTTGAGTGAAATTCACGTATGAAGCTGAAGGTGGAGTAATTTGGATGTTTCAAGCAAATTATTGGCAACACCAGGCATGTTAGCTCCAGTCAAAACGAGGTAGCCACAGTGGCGTAGATAAGGAATTTTATAGGGGGGGGGGGGCAAGAAATATAGATTTTCCGACAAAATTTAATGAGCATTTTTGTTTCTTCAACACTATGAATATAAGATAAGGAAATAGCGGAAACTGAACGTAAACAGAAGATATTTATTTTCCGACAAGATCAGTAATTTTCCGACAAAACAGCAGTTTAGCTCTATAGGGGGGTTTTCGCTCCCTGACTCCCCTTTATCTACGCCACTGGCCAAAGATTTAGGGTTTGGGCTAGGGTTACGTCATGCGGAGGAGAAAGGTAGTCAGCATGCACAGTAACCCAGTTATTGGTGCTACGCAGGAGCGTATATGACGTAATTGTGTCCGTAATGGTCGAGGTATTGGCCCTAGGGTTAGGGTTAGGGTTAGGGTATGCGGAGAAGAAAGGTGGTCAGAATGCGCAGTGGCCCAGTTATTGGTGGTGCGCAGGAGCTTATATGACGTAATTGTGTCCATAATGGTTGAGGCATTGGTCTTATGGTTAGGCTTAGGGTTACGGTTACGGTTACGGTATGCGGAGGAGAAAGGTGGCCAGAATGCATAGTGGCCTAGTTATTGGTACTGCGCAGGAGCGTATATGACGTAATTGTGTCCATAATGGTTGAGGCATTGGCCTTAGGGTTAGGCCTTGGGTTAGGGTATGCGGAGGAGAAAGGTGGCTAGAATGCGCAGCAGTCCAGTTATTGGTGCTGCGCAGGAGCGTATATGACGTAATTGTGTCGATAATGGTTGAGGCATTTGCCTTAGAGTTAGGGTTAGGGTTAGGGTATGCGGAGGAGAAAGGTGGTCAGAATGCGCAGTAGTCCAGTTATTGGTGCTGCGCAGGAGCGTATATGACGTAATTGTGTCCATAATGGTTGAGGCATTGGCCTTAGGGTTAGGCTTAGGGTTAGGGCATGCGGAGGAGAAAGGTGGCCAGAATGCGCAGTAGTCCAGTTATTGGTGCTGCGCAGGAGCGTATATGACGTAATTGTGTCGATAATGGTTGAGGCATTGGCCTTAGGGTTAGGGTTATGGTTAGGGTATGCGGAGGAGAAAGGTGGTCAGAATGCGCAGTAGTCCAGCTATTGGTGCTGCGCAGGAGCGTATATGACGTAATTGTGTCCATAATGGTTGAGGCATTGGCCTTAGGGTTAGGCTTAGAGTTAGGGTATGCGGAGGAGAAAGGTGGTCATAATGCGCAGTAGTCCAGTTACTGGTTCTGCGCAGGAGCGCATATGACGTAATTGTGTCGATAATGGTTGAGGCATTGGCCTTAGGGTTAGGCTTAGCGTTAGGGTATGCGGAGGAGAAAGGTGGTCAGAATGCGCAGTAGTCCAGTTATTGGTGCTGCGCAGGAGCGTATATGACGTAATTGTGTCCATAATGGTTGAGGTATTGGCCCTAGGGTTAGGGTTAGGGTTAGGGTATGCGGAGAAGAAAGGTGGTCATAATGCGCAGTAGTCCAGTTATTGGTTCTGCGCAGGAGCGCATATGACGTAATTGTGTCGATAATGGTTGAGGCATTGGCCTTAGGGTTAGGCTTAGCGTTAGGGTATGCGGAGGAGAAAGGTTGTCAGAATGCGCAGTAGTCCAGTTATTGGTGCTGCGCAAGAGCGTATATGACGTAATTGTGTCCATGATGGTTGAGGCATTGGCCTTAGGGTTAGGCCTAGGGTTAGGGTATGCGGAGGAGAAAAGTGGCCAGAATGCGCAGTAGTCCAGTTGTTGGTGCTGCGCAGGAGCATATATGACGTAACTGTGTCCATAATGGTTGAGGCAATGGCTTTAGGGTTAGGCTTAGGGTTAGGGTTACGTAATGCGGAGGAGAAAGGAGGTCAGTGTGCGCAGTGGCATATATGTAGGTACTGTGCAGGAGCATATGTGACGTGACGCTGGTTGATAATTTATTGCGGAACGAAGGACCCGGCCTAAATTTATTGAATTACAAAAAAAGTTGTAAAAATTAATACTTTTGTATATACTGGATAATATGTATTCTCAATTTAAAGGTAAGTGACATGGTTTTGACATCCCACAAGCTTACTGAAATATTAGCTCATGCGACACGGGATTTTGCTGAAGTATTCCAGAACTTCACCAAAATCTGGATTTTCAACTTGTGTAAAACCACACGGTTTTGCTTGCTAAAGATTCCACAACGAAGAAAATCAATTATTTTCAGCCTAAGTGACTTTATATATGTAACGGAATATATGGCCACTACAATTCTTATAATAACAGTGTTCTGCCACAACTGCGTTTCCTTTCGAATTGGAGAAGTGTTTCATTTGCTATCATTTCAGTAAGCTTTTGGGATATCAAAACCCTGTCACTTACCTTTAATTAGAGCTCACATATTATATCTTGTACATCCAAGATTTTTAATTCAACAACTGTTTTGGTTATTCGACTAATTTAGGCCTGTTGCATCGTTCCGTAAAAATAAACAAAATACCGACATTTGAAACGTTTTGGTCATTATCAAAATTTCACTAGTATCCTCATATTATATCCTCTGCAACAGTATGCATACATTTAATTTTGGACTCATTGATATGCAAAAGCGATTTGCCCTTTATATTTATCAGATATTTAGTTTCCGACAAAACTGTAGTTTAGCTTCACAGGGGGGTTTTTCGCCCCCCCCTTGACCCCCATCTATCTACGCCACTGGATAGCAATCCCTCCATTTAGCATTGTGAGACAAGTTGATGTAAAGCTGCTGACACGATGTAACAATGGCTTAACCAAGGTAGCTATTATGCGAGTAATATAACGAAGTTTCTTACTTGCATCTTGGCGCTATGATGCCATTGATGCCTCCGAGTTTGGCATTGACTTTTAGACAGACATTCGCAAGACTTTGCTTGGCTGCCTTTAAAACAGTCTTCATCTGGATGCATTGTGTTGGCACGCCAAACAACGTATCACCAAGTCTTTTAATTTCAGCTGCAAATGAACAATAACAATAACCAGCCATGCAGGAGCATTAATCGGTGACACCTGTATGGAAGCCCAAATGCTACTTTGAACAACAAAATCCAAAGATTTGTTCTTTTAATAACACAATGACTCATTAATTTTCTTGCAAAAGATATAAGAAGGAGACTATAAGGCAAAGCTAGAAATGTTTTGCATAGCTTTGATGTTGGTATTATCATAATTGATGTTCATTTTATATAAGGGGGTCTATGGGTAACTTCTCTCAGTATTATACCAAGAGTATTCCGTGCCCCACTACTGACCCCTTCATCTAATACTGACATACTTGCCACAAATCGCAGAAATTTAAAAAGAGATTTAAATGACACTACAGCTTACCATACAATGGTGTCTTTCCAGAGAGTACAGCGACAATGAGTTGTAAATCCAAATGATTGGCAATCAATGTGCTGAATAACCCTTCGACGTCATTTGCATTTCTGCTTGCGTATTCGCAGTGGAGTGGCTGCGCAGCAAACGGCATATTCAAGCCATGCCCAACTTCAACCAGGCTGTTTACGAATTGCTTCACGGCCTGGTAACTGCATTGTTTTTCTTGGACAAAAAGAACTAAGGCCCACTTGTCAATTGCGGTTGTTGAACGGAATGCTTTGTCTTGTAGGTTCCATACCCCTTGAAAAGCAAATTAGCAACAACAAAATCACGAGGAAATAAGAGCACAATATGTTGAACATAAATTGATAACTTAGTAGCAAATATCTTGAGAACCGATAAAGTCTTGGTTGGCAAAAGGATATACGAGACAACGAGAAATTCTATTTCATATGCAGTGGATTTTTACGCTTAAACTGTACTTATTTGTTAAAAAAAGAAAATAACTAGATTGAGATAAGTAATTACCGTTTCGTGGTTTAATTTCTTGAGCTTTGTTTGTTTGCAACTGAAACAAAACAAAATACTTTACATGCACAATAATCAGGTTTTAAAATGGAACCTCTGTCTTGCGCCTACTTAAAGCTAAAACCGTTCTACATTAGAACACAGGTCCTGCTCTGATTTCGCATATTCGAATCATGACTTTTAACAGCAGGCACCTCTCCACAAAGGACAGTAGCACTGACACCACAGATGTCCTTTGCAAAAAAGCTCTACTATACACCACTTGATATAAAACATCTTAGTTTGTATACTAAATCGCGGGGTCCAAGCATCGAATCTGAAATTTATTTTACCGTGTAGGATTCCCCATTAATACCAAAGCCAGGTACAACAATATATTGTAACTCTTTGTGCTTGTATACAAATGGTAGGATCTGGTCTTACTTATGAAAGATGAAGAAGAGGCTTTACCTCGTTTCCGTACTGAAGAACCGGTGAATCGATCACTCTTCCGTCGAAAACTGTCATATCTGGCTTCACTTGAATTCCAAAGTACTTCACGTATGGATCATTGGAAAAGTCTGCCTTGCGAGCCTAGCAGATAAAAAATTCTGATGTAAACGTCATTCAAAAGAAATAGAGGTGTTCAGAAAGACAATGTTATAAGATTGGTGAAACAAAAACTTCAATTGAAAATAATAAGGTTAGCTGCACAACAGGGCTTGAAATAGTTCTAGAAGCATGCTACAAATAGCTTATTAACATGGTAACAACATTCTGCATAGCATAATTTAAATTAACTGTTAAATGTAATTAGAAATATTATGAATTAGCAGTGAACTAAAGCTCTAAATAGTTGCATACTACTGGCATAAAATTGCATAAATATATTATAAATTAGCAAGGAACTAAAGCTCTAAATAGCTGCATATTAGTTGCACACAATTGCATAAATTAGCAGGGAGTCGTAGCTTCAATAAGCTACACAAACAATGCAAGAAAGTAATACTTACGATTGATTGAATTTCTTTTTTGCGTCTTGATGCACTTGTAACTGTCGCTTTGATCATCTCAGCGCTTTGCTTCTCGTTCAACTTCTTCAAACACCTCTGACCAGCAACAACTTCACAGACTTCAATTGGTAGATAAACACTCTTAGAAGGATCACCAACTTGAAGACATGGAAGGTTTGGGTACCTGGAAAAAGCGATTAAAGAAATCTTGCAAAGTAGTTTATAACATATTTTGCCAAGCATAAGGTATCTAACAATAGTGACTAAAGGAATGCACAAGACACAGAAAGAAACTTTGAAACAATTTAACAATATTAAACAGAAAAGTAAAGGATCTCAGGTTTTGCTCAAATATCTTAAGTTTGAAAGAGAATATTATTG
Organism: Sanderia malayensis; assembly: GCA_013076295.1. Lineage (NCBI taxonomy): Eukaryota > Metazoa > Cnidaria > Scyphozoa > Semaeostomeae > Pelagiidae > Sanderia > Sanderia malayensis. The sequence goes on along the minus strand of RQOL01000509.1, from coordinate 263,724 downwards.
ACAGAATAATCAAGGATATATTGCAGTGCTCAGCTAACTCATTACCAGGCTCGAAAGCGTATCAAAACATGGGGGGGGGGGCTAGGTCCCAAAACAGAAAAAACTTAGCATACGTATTTACTCTCCATCAATCTTTTATCCATAATATAATATAAAAGGGTATGCTTCAAGAGTAACAGAAAATTGAGGACGGGGGACACGCGCGTAACTCCCCCCACCCCAGATCTTCTGCCATTGAGTGTCTTCAAGTGATTAAGCGAGTTATTTAACGATTTGACGATTCGTTGCACATTGCACTTACTTTAGTTTGAAATTGTATCTTTCTAGAAAATAGGAAGCCACTATAACATCAGATACAAGGCCATCATTTTCCATTTTGAACGTTTGGCAACCAGTTGATAATAAAGTCACACCAGTGACACGATATTTCCTTTTGACTTTACCTAGATGTGTTATTTGTATCTTCAACCCTAAAAAGTCAAAAGGGACATTTAGATATTCAAAATTCGCATTTATCAAGAAAATAAAAATACTAGCAATACGTACAAATCTTAAAACATCAAAAAAGTCTAACTTTTAATAATTGTGCACAAATCTAAAGTACGAGAGAACGTTGAAGAAAAAGATCGAACATCACGACAGACAGAGCTATAAGAGCAACGTGAATTAAGTTTATTAAATTTTCAAGTGAAAATCGTGAATTATTTGCACGTATAGCCTTATTTTGTTTTGATAGCATTTAGCTTGTGTTATACTTCAGCATTGACTGTGAACAACTGAAAACTTTAAAAACTTTAATCACACTCCTGCATGTCGGACTCACTGATTGAAAAGTAAAAATAAATGAATGTTCTTACCCTTGATCTCTTTTAGAAATTTCACTCTTTCATGATCCCGAAGTTGCCTTTTCTTTTTCTTAAAGTCTTCCTGGACAATCTTGCAAAGAAGATCAAGAACTGGTTGCGTCTTGTAAAAAGCACTCGATGAAATATCCAAATTGATCATCATTTTCCACTGAGATGGCCGGAGACTTTGATGGTAGCCAAACCAAACCTCTCTACCGTTGCCAAGTTGGTAGCAGCCAGGTTCATCGGGAGGAGAAAAGAAGGACCTCCCAACTGGGATGTATCTGAAGAGTAAATGGAGCTTGTTGTTCAATGGTTTTTATGGTGATGTAAAACAAAGCAATGCAATGCAATGCAAGGTGAAGAAAAGCAAAGCAAAGCAAAGCAAAGCAAAGCAAAGCAAAGCAAAGCAAAGCAAAGCAAAGCAAAGCAAAGCAAAGCAAAGCAAAGCAAAGCAAAGCAAAGCGAAGCAAAGCAATGCAAAGCAAAGCAAAGCAAAGCAAAGCAAAGCAAAGCAAAGCAAAGCAAAGCAAAGCAAAGCAAAGCAAAGCAAAGCAAAGCAAAGCAAAGCAAAGCAAAGCAAAGCAAAGCGAAGCAAAGCAATGCAAAGCAAAGCAAAGCAAAGCAAAGCAAAGCAAAGCAAAGCAAAGCAAAGCAAAGCGAAGCAAAGCAATGCAAAGCAAAGCAAAGCAAAGCAAAGCAAAGCAAAGCAAAGCAAAGCAAAGCAAAGCAAAGCAAAGCAAAGCAAAGCAAAGCAAAGCAAAGCAAAGCAAAGCGAAGCAAAGCAATGCAAAGCAAAGCAAAGCAAAGCAAAGCAAAGCAAAGCAAAGCAAAGGAAAAGAAAGGAAAAGAAAGGAAAGGAAAGGAAAGGAAAGGAAAGGAAAGGAAAGGAAAGGAAAAAGCAAGGCAAAGCAAAGCAAAGCAAAGCAAAGCAAAGCGAAGCGGAGCGGAGCAAAATAACAGAAGTATAAAGCTAGCAAACATGAGCTATATTATCAGTACAACAGCAAGCATGAAGCGAAATTCGTGAAGATATACGAACAAAACAATTACCTTAGAGAGGGTAGATGTCTCATGGCGACATCCATTGCTTGTATGGTGTTATGAGGCATGGAAGATGTCTGATTGCGCAGCACTTGGTGTAATGCCAACATGCTTGTATGTGCGACATATTTGATTGTCACCTGAGGAGGAGCAATAAAGATAATATGTATCCCCAATGGTTTGAGCAATAAAACAAATTCATCTGAAAAAGCATATTTCAATAGAAATAAAGTTTAAAAGGGCAAGTTGATAATTTCAAAACTTGCTTTAAATTCTCGGTCTTTGCTTTCCTTTTCATCATTGTATTTGACAAGAAATTCTTGCTGAAAGATAAAATATTTACTCAACATAACAGGTAGATGAAGGAATAAGAGATTTGGCAAGTATTTTAATGTATTTGCTTTAGAAAGTCAATATTTTCAAGTATATGGAAGTAAGTAAAACTTAAAACTCAGTATTTCATCGCAACTTCCAGTGATCACAATCCTCGATTAAGCCCCCCTTGAATAAATCCCTACCCTAAAATATTTTTTTGCGAAACAAGCCCCCGGTGGCTTAATCGAGGATTTACGATATGCCTTGACGAAGAACTGAACCTTCGCATACATACCTTAGGTGGACTGATAGTCAACGGTCTGATTGTGAATATCGCATTTCGACCATCATAAACCGGTCTTTGTTCTCCAAAAATATCACTGTAGAATGCGACCATTTTTTCAATGATTTCCCGGTTAAGTTGTCTGGGACAAGAGCTCGGTTGGAGTGTAACGTCATATTGATATATCTCGTGATCGGGAAATGAAACTTCGAAAAAGTTTGCGGAAAGCTGAATTTTTCGACCGGCCTTTCCAAAGCCAGAACGTGTGGGCAGCATAACCTGTTGTCCTAAATTTAATAGACATAAAGTAGGCCATTTTAAATAGAGACATAAAGTAATAAGAGTTGATTGTGCAAGAAAATTTTTGTCAGGTCCTGTGATGGATATGCATGTAATGGGTGCACAAGTCTATTTTTAAGACAGTGCCAGAAAGTCAATGGATATTCAAGAATAAATGTGAAATACTATGAGGATAAGAAAAGATTGAAGTCACGGTATTATTAAAAAAGTAAAAAGCAAAGCCTGGAAACTGGGAATGGGCGATAACAAGAATTGTAAAATTTAATATAAGTATGTGGACATTAAAATGATTAGATCAAAAAACATTAAACATAAAGCATTACAAACCTTTTATTTTCTGTTGAGTTATGGAGGAGCCATGACCATTTATGGAAAGGTTGTTCAAAGTTATATTAATGGATCCATTGTTATTTCTGCCATTAAATTTATTTCTTTTTTTCTTTTCTCTGCCTTCTCCTCCTCGCCCATTGTTATTGCTCATGCTGACTTTTTAAAGAATATATATTTAGGCCAAGATAACTTATTTATTTCTATCTTTGCATGAACAATTATCTAGCTCCGTGCGTTGAACTGAAAGTATATCATTTGCAAATATTCTTAGATAAACATGTCGTATTGCAGCCAATAAAATTCCATAAAGTGCAAATTCTTCAACCAAGTGTTCTTTTCTCTGAGTTTTGCTAGTTAGTATGTATTCGTTCTCAGTATGGGAGGAGAATGAAATGTCTTGTATTTAACTTTTTCGTGTCTGAAATTATGCAAAAAAATAATTGATCTCTAACCCTTTGCGTGTCAACCTGCAAAGAGGAGTTGCTTACTTGTTCCCCTGTGGACTTCACCGACAAGTTGAGTGATGACGTCACAGAATTCCGAGAAGTCATTTCCAGTCCAATTACGTCATCGTCTCGAAACCAAGGGGAATTCCCTTGAAGATGCAAAACCAACCAAAAACCAACAAATCAAACTTTTCTTTTCATTTTCAACCGAGTTGGGATGGTTATAGGCCATGTCTCCTCACTTACATCTCAGATATTTTCAATATAATGCTGTAATACTATCAAATGGATGCCGAAAAATTGAAAAGAGAAATTTCAATAATAATAAAAAAGATACACATTGAATATACAGTAAACGGTCGTTCTGAATGGAGATTCGATCTGAGCAAGCTCTCGAACGAATTAGGAAAGCAACACGATCATAAATCATTCAAGAGTCTTGGCCAAGGGAAATCGCTGAAAGCATTTATTGAACGAGAATTTAAAATCTGCGAACGTGAAAATGGACATTTCGTTGTTGACCAAAGCAGCTTGCTTGACGAGCAAGATGAAACTGGACAACAAGCCAATTCCCATAAAAGAGGTGGGGCAGTTTCTTCCAAGAAGCCTGCACAGCACACCAAAAGGCAGCCATGTCAGGAGAGTCAGGAAAATATAAACGAGGAGACAGAAAATTTGAAGAGTTCAGGGCCAGATTCTCGCCCACAAGCCAGCACAACACCTTCCAAACAAATTTCACCAAACGTTTCTTTTCCGGTGCCAAAAACTCCGAAGTTAGTTTTAACCTTTGCTTCTATTTTGGGCGCCATTTATACCGTAGCAGCTAATTTTTCATTTGTGGTGGTATGGTGGGTAGTAATCACATATACTACTAATCACATGAACATTTTGAGATCAGTGATGAGAACCGGAAGAGAATGCAAAATGGCAACAACAACAGGCCGAATGTTCACGTGAAAAATTACATCTTCCCTTTACGTTTCTCTGATTGGTTAATAAACCAAATATATTTTTAGCAGTTGCAAAAGCACGCCTTTTAACCTTGCACATTCCCTTTAAAAAAATATTGAACTAAAAGCGCCCTTTCCAGTCCCCAAAACACCAAACCAAAGTTAGTTTGGTGAAACTTTTGTTGATTTTCGCTCCGATAGATCAACCCATGATCAACAAGGCTTACTAAATAATAAAAAGTTTGTTTAAAAAGTCATGTTGATAATATGTAATGTAACACTGTTTATATATTATCCTGAATCTCTTCCAGGAAACGTTTTATCATGCTGGTGATAATAATGTACGATTGTGGCTTGGAAGGGTTAAGAAATCTTTTTCAACGGATTAATCCCAACTGGAGCAACAATCCCAGTGTTGTGATCAACTTCCAAAAAGACAACCTTCAGGTGTTGCCATATGAAAGGCCAAGATTCGACAGTGGAAACATTAATAATTGGGATATTTCACTCCTGTCGAAAGTGCTATTGTATTCTAGCTCAAAAAACAGTCTCAGTGAAAAGGAGCTGAAAGCTATTCAGTGTTTGAAAAAAGTAAAAGATGAAATGGCATCTCATTGTACTGACATTGAACTCTCAGTTCAAAAATTTGAGGAAACTATGAAAAATGTCAAATCATCTTTAGCAGAGATTGGTGTTTCAGAAGAGGATTTGACAAAATCTGTGAATGGTAATTATAATACAAAAGCCCTTTTATGTTATTGGACAAAAGTTGGAACATAATTGTTGTTATCTAACATTTGTTAAGCTATATTTGTTGTCAAGCTCACAAAGTTAATGGCTGTGGTCACACTTGTCCATCATTTTGATCATTCTCTGAACTTAGATCCTTCACATTACTTTCTTCTTGTATACTTGTTATGGTTCCAGAAAATAAATTAAACAAATGACAAGCAAGAACAGGCAGACTTAAGCATCTCTGTTTTGACTTATTTTGTTTTCACAGTAAAACTATATTTTCTTGTTTATTTTTTGTAGATCCTGACCTTTCTGAGGATAATATATATTACAAGTTGTTCCAAGACGAGCTTGATGAGGTGAAAACAAGGGTTGGAATGCTTGAGAAAGAAGTGAGTGAACTTAGTACACTGGTCAGAGACATTGAAAAGGGAAAGATTCCTCAACATGAAATACCAGAACAAGCTCAAAAACGTGATCCTGCAAACTGGAATGAATGGGTGAAATTAAAAAAAGAACTGAATAACTTTGACGATGAAAGTAATCATTATTTACTTATTGTTGATAAAGTGAGTCCTTCAGATGCTAAATACCTGACAGCACTAGGTAATATCCCATGGAAACTGGTTCTTGACTTGGACCCTGATTCAGATATTGATGGTCTTCTCAAACACATTTCTCCTCATCATGAAAACAGTGGTGTAATTGTCCCTTATACACCCAGTCAGCTTCATGATCTGAAAAGTATTGACCTCAAAAGAGTCCATTGGGTTTTTGTAAATGGAAGAAACAAAGATGCTAAAGAGGATGCACCAAAATCAAATCACCGGGATTGGAGGAAATGTTTTAAAGTAGAAATTACTGAGTTGATAATAAATTTCTCTCAAAAGTTGGACAAATGCAAACCTGTCTTTTGTGTTATTTTGGATGTTGAAGACTCATCGTTAGAAATTGCAAAAACTGTTGCCCAAGAAGTAGATGAATGGTTCAGCAGAAAGTTTCCCTTCAAAAGTGTCTTTTTAACCTCAAAATTTGATTTCATTGAATTTTCTAAACCATTCCACTCAAATCTTTCAACTAAGTTTCTTTTCATTGGTATACATGAAATGCTTGGATCGCCAAACAAGACATATAAGTTGCCATCATGCCAAGAAGGCGCCCCAGTACCATTGGAAAGCAAAAAGTTCCACTTCCTTTCAGAAAATCTTGAAATTTTGTACAAGGGGTGCCAGAATATTCCTACCAAGTTGCCAGACAAAGATAAAGAACAATTCAAGAAGGATCACCTAAAGAGCTTTCTGAAAGGAAATCTAATATCATTTGAAAGTTTGCACTATCGTCATGATTGTCATAGGAGCAAAACAAGGTACATAGAAGATCTAATTAGAAAAATTTGCTCGCCAAGAGATTCTACAACACAAATTGTTCAAATTGTACACTCCCCAGGAACTGGAGGGTCCACAATCGGAAGGCGTGTTCTGTGGGATCTACATGAAGAATATCCGTGTGCAATAGTGAAAATGCCACAAATGAGTGACAATTTTGGATCAGAATGTGATGGTGAACAGTTCATTGCCAGTCTTTCAGAGAGGGTACGTGAAATTTGGGACAATTGCGAATTGAAGCCAATTGTATTAATCGATGGAAACACAAGACAAGTAAGAAATATATCAGACCAGCTAGTGAGGAGATTGAGTGCTGATGGTGGAAAAGCAGTTGTTCTAAGAATTGTGAACCCACAAGGTAAAGAGCAAGAATATGATGGCTTTTTCCACAACAACAGCAATTTCGAAGTGGATTCAGTGCTAAATGACGATGAAGAAGATTTGGAAAATTTCAGGAAAGCATACAGTTTTTACATGAAGACTTTTGGTGAAGGCAAAGAAGGTTGCGGTGGAGCAATGAACAAATTGACAAGAGTTTTCCATTTTCCAATGATGGCAATGCTTGGGGAGTTCAAAAGGCTAAAGTCAATTGTGGAAGATTCACTTGATATTCTTCGGGAATGGAATCCAGTTGAATATGAAGTTGCTATACTTGTTGCCTTTTTGCAAATTTATGCAAACAGAGAAACGCCTCAAGTGGTTATTGAAAAGTATCTCAATAATGGACATTCTGTGCTGCAGTTCTCTGAAAACCTGTTGTGCTTGATGGTCTCCAAAAAAGCAAGAAGCCAACAAAGATGGATTGGTCATCGGTATGATAATTATGATGCTGACATTTCATCTTACCAGCAAATGGGTACATTCACATTTCAACATCTCAAAGTGGCAGAAATAGTAATTGAACACTCCCATCGAAAGCTTGATGACATAACTGAACAATTTGTTAACTGTCTTGTAAGTGATTACAAAGATCTGCAATTTCGAGATCTGGTAAACGACCTCTTTTTATATCAGAAGAAGGGTAGAGGAAAAATCCCGGAAGCTCATTTCTCGCATCTTGTAATGAAGCTAGAAAAAGATGGAAGAATTTTTGAAGAAGCAGCTAAGAGATCAATGGACGCTAATTTTTATTCTCATGTGGCTAGGTATTATGCAATGGCCAGCGAACCATTAAACTTTGTAAAGGCGAGAGCATTGATTAAGGAAGGTTTAGAAGTTGACAAGTTTGCTAAAAGAGAGAATAAACGAAGAGTGTGGGATGCTGAGGGTCATATCATGTTTAGAGAAATGAAAGCAAGAAAAATTCACGATGTTGAGGTGCTGAAAGATTGTGCTAAGGAAGCAATTTCGTCTTTCAAAAAGGCTCGAGATAATCCCCCAATGACCTATCCAAATCCTCTCAGTGGTGAAGTGAGTGTTTTGCTTTTGTGTTTTGATTGGATAATCAAATGGAAGAAAGGTGATGTGGAGGCAGCATTCAACTATATGGCAGATGATGACTTCTTTTGCAGTGCGCCTGGAGATTGCTTCTACTTGCTTGATAAAATTGATGAAATTGTCCAATCTGTAACCACGCTGTTTGACCCAGCCCACACAACGAGACTTGCAAACGATAGTCGCGCCTCTTTAATCCGCCTATTTGGAACAGAGAAAGGGATGACAACAAGATCAGCAAGCGTTCAGTTTGTCAATGTTCCACAGATTTGCAAGGAAATCACACAGACGCATTTCCAAAGAGCAGGCGAAAAAGAATTCACAAGACTCAAAGCATATTGGATAATTAATGACGCGGGAAGGCAATTCCATCTCATTGAAGAGAGTGAGAGACGAAAATTACTTGAATTATTGGAGAAACTTGTCAATAAATATGATGCCTATGAATATGCCAATGACTTGTTGACTGTCTCCACGGTACAGAAGAGGGAAAACTCTTACAGTTTGGAAGAGGCTTTAAAAATCATTAAGAAATGGCAGACAAAGAGAGTCTACGATGCATCGGCCTTTTTCAACGACTACGTCATACGGTTCTTGGCTGTTTTTAATGGGTCAGTTCTTGAAAATTATACGCCATTTCAAGATGCCCTCGAAAAATGCATCAAACTTTGCGAGGGTAGTCACAGAAAGCACCAAAGACGATACTATTTAGCAAAAGACAGAGATACCGAGAAAATGTGTTGTTTAATCTCTCAAGCACAACTAGATCAACTGTGCGAAAGAGACAGCAAGCAAAAGCTGAAGCAAGGTGACTGCTATCACGTGGAGAAAAAGCATTTGCACGAATGCCACGGAAGAGTGAAATCTAATCGTATTGGCAAAAAAGATTACCCTTTCATTGCACTTGAACAAGGCAATTTAAAGATAGGAGTGGACAAGCACTCACTGGGAAAGCCTTACCAAGATTATACACCTGGTTCAAAAGTAACCTTCTTTGTGTATTTCACATTAGCAGGGCCCAAAGCAAAATGCATTCGATTTAATGAGAAGAGTACAGACATCAGCAAGCTTAGTCGCCAGATGAGCAAATGAATTCGTGCAAACAATCCTGTGGATTTTTATAATTTTAAGCATCAACTGAACAACTATATTAAACTATATGTTTTGATATTACAAGACTTGGACAAGCATCGAACAATTTGAGAGTCAATGCACATGAACTTTTTTCTTTATTTTTCACTATGTATGCACTATGTTTTTATTTGAGCACACATGCACTGTGATAGATTTATAGGTGTCATGTAAACAAGATAAACTGATCTATAGATAACAGATACTAAGCATACCTGGTTTGAACATACTTGATTTCTTGCTGATGGATTATGACAATTTACAATTGCATGTATCTGAAAAATAGAAATGCGAGCATATAATCGTGAATTAATAAGCATAGCTAATTCTTAGATGAATAAAATAAAAAGATAAATGAAATATAATGAAAAATAAATAAAATGCCAAGTTATAGCTCCATACATGGGAGTAATACATCAACGCATAAAACAATGGATAAATTGATATCTTTGGTAATTTGGATAACATCATGACCAGGCATTAATGATCTTCAACCAAGATTAACAGCAAAGAAACAGCTTTCAAGTATCAACAGTCAATTTTGTATATACAAGTAAATATTCCAAAGAAGCAAGCTACAGAAATCGCAATTCCACAGACAGAAATGTACTTTTGAAATAAAGAGTAGTAAATAATATGGATCAGGTATTTACCCTGGATACTAAGACACACACACGCTCGCAAAATCTTAATCTAAAAAATGAAATTAGTTGTAGCTTAAAGAATGAAAAGATAAACAAAGAAAATTACAAGGTATTTTGTGGGTGCACGGAAATAACACGAATTTTTTCTAGATTCAACTGTTGCAAAGCATGTTGCAAAGCAAGTTAAACAAGCAAAACAGCCAGCAAAGTAGTAGCAAATGTTAAATTTAGAATTAGAATAGTTTATCTTATCTTAGTCCATTTGTTCGATGACGTCATTATAAATATTAGTATGATCTAACAGCGGGAGGAACGGTGTCAATTTCTTTATTATCAAGGGTGGAATCGATCACTGGACGATATTTCAATGTAACCTGCAAATAAGTAAACAAATAAGTAAACAAACGAGCAGACAAAAACAAACAAAGCATAACAAGGGCTTGATCTACATCTACATGCTAATCAGCAAGACCCACAAGGCATCAGGCTGATGGAAACCAACCCACAAACCATGCACTCCCACGACATGTCATATGGTGGTGAAATGGTGTCATAGATATAGTGAAAAGGATTGGGACACCAATGGCTTTATAGGATGAATAACTTCAAGAAACATGTTGGCAAAGGGTGCAATGAGATGAAGAAGAGAATTGAGATGTAAAAATGCCTTTGCTGAAATAAAGCGTCTCCCAGGGTAAAGTTATACTGGGAATTTATGGTAATTATTATGTTTATCGTATTGCTGCAGTGCGATAGACATAATCAATTGGTAATACAAATTGTAACACAAACCTTTCCAGTTTCAGGGTCTTGGTAGGACAGCGTGTGTTTCCTCCAATGTTCTTCCATTGGTTTAGCAGTTTGACCTTCGAGGGGCTTGCTGTAATCATATTCATCAAGACGATCCTGCCAAAACAAACACAGAATCAATAACAATGCGACCCCCTGATGGCTTAGCAAGACCCATTGCTAATCAACACAATGTCATATAATTCCAGGAGGCTTGTTCTAACAATACCATAAAAGTAAAGCATGGAATCAAAGTCAGTTCATCCCCCCGTCAAAAACAATCAAAGCTACTACCGAACAACACAATGTTATATAATTATCGGGGGGTGCAAACAAAACACGCTTTGTGAAGAAGATTGCAACAATGTTACCCTCCGTACAACTATGACACGTATAGTCAACCATCATTAAAGTCTCGCGAACATTAGGTAAATACAGTAAAAACCCGTATATAAGAACCAGCAAATGTTGCACCAGCCTATTGTTAAAAAACAAAAGGCTATTGTTTCTTCTATTGCTTTGAGCAGAAATATCAGCCCGTGGGGTTCTTAATCCTCAACAAATCAATGGGAAACAAAATAGATGTATTTCAAAGAAAGCTACTAAGAAGGATGCTAGGGATCAAATGGGAAGATAAAGTAACAAACGAGGAACTTTATGAAAAAACAAAAATGGTGAAGTGGAGTAAAAACATCAGAAGGCGAAGAATAAAATGGTATGGACACCTAATGAGGCTAAATGAAGAAACACCCGCTAGGAAAGCGTTGAAAGAAGCCAAAAGGAAAGTTAAACTCCCAAGAGGTCAACAAAGAACAACATGGATAAAAATTGTGGAGCAGGATATGCATAAAGTTGGCCTATACACAGAGGAGGTAATAGAGAAAACTGCACAAGATCGCCAAGCTTGGAGGGCGGTGGTAAACCGCGTAATGTCTGCGCACGCAGACGAAATACGTCACTGATGATGATGATGATGATGTTCTTAATCCATTGGTTCTTATATGCGGGTTTTTACTGTACAACTACGAAAATAAATAGCATTACTGTATCATACCTTATAGTCCTCTCGGGCATGCGCACCTCGGCTTTCCTTCCTGGCTTCGGCAGAGTACATCGTCTGTGCCGCGTTTAACATTAGGTTCTGCAGTTCCAACGCCTCAACCAAATCAGAATTCCATACCATCCCTCTGTCAAATACCTGAAGAGAATAAAAAGATTAAATTGGCAATAGGTTATCCACGGCTAAATAATACTTCAGGATTGTAATATCAGGATATACAGTGGGTACTGGCTAAATCATCAAGGCAAATGGAATATTGGTCAATAAATCGAGAGTTCGAGGTGTTCAAAGTGCGGTCTTGCTTGTTATGGCAAGTAATCATTCAAATCATTTATTCGAAACATCCCTTCCTGGGCAAAGTTTGCTGTACTGAACGGAGGGTGACTACAACTCCTTAGGCAGGAGAGAAATAGTACAAGTTACCCTGATACCTAATACATTCTCTAATACGGTGGAAAGTCCATGAAACAAAATTTCACTACAATGTGCAAAATAACTCCTACTTTGACCTGTCTTATAGCATGAACTACGTTCAATTTACAAAATATCCTTCAGTATAACTTACCTTGGGGCAAGTTGCACTGAAGAAACACTCAAAGGGGGGAGGAAGCTAGTCGCTAACAAAAATATGTCGATAATCACCTTGACATCTTTTAATTCATCATAGACTTTGTCGATGAGCTGACAGCCTTCTTCAAGAACAGGTCCATCTCTGAACACAGCTGCATTGGTTTGCATCACCTGTGGTATGAAATGACAAGGGTGAATTTCAGTTGAATGCACAACTACCAAGGAGTACCAGACTTACTTTGCTACAGCAGGGGGTTCATTGCAAAGTCAACTTTGCATGATTTCGGAATTTGAACCTTCTCTGTCCCTGTCAACGTCAAACGTCTTCACGTAAACTAGTTCCCACGACCCACCACGGGGTTCGAATAACCCAGCCTTGATTAACAAGCAGTTCAGGGGGCATATGCCTACATTGTCATTACAAAAGTTCCTACACGAGGAAATAGAACTACGAAAAATAGGTATTACAACATCGTATAGCAAATATCGTATAAGAAATGATAAAACCTAGATTTCACGATGGAAATAGAAGCAAAGAACAGTGATAAGGACGCATTACTGTGATATGAAGCAGTATTACCTTTTGCATATCGTTTCTTATTTCTGCAACGGGCCTGGATCCATTGGAATATCTCAGTGAATCCAGATTAGCCACGGTCTCCTCACCAGCATTCTAAAACCAAACACAACAAACAAAACTGGAGATAAGCATGATCAACCAATGTAGCTATACCAATACATGACGGTATACATTTTCACTTGCAGTTGGCTATTAATTAACAAAAGCGATAAAGGGAAACAAAGGAAAGGAATCATGGAGTGTTATTTCAATTATTCATGCAGAACTCAAAGTTGCTTCCCCGTAGCAGGCGTATAAAAAGCTATCCTGTCCTTGACTAAAAAGTTACCCTGTCCTTGACTAAAAAGCTATCCTGTCCTTGACTAAAAAGTTACCCTGTCCTTGAGAGAGACATGGAAAACAGAGTCGATGTAGTTAAATTCATATCATGAACCAATATATGACAGAATACGTTATACGAAGAAGCTATATTTCTCCGTACAAATGTATGCATGCTAACGAGCTTTGATAAGACCCGACCATTCTACACCAGGAGTTCCTCAAATGGAGATGGAATAGTTCAATGAAAAATATTTTGCATCATTATATCGGGAAGGCTTTTTCTACGGGACAGTTTACTACATATATCGAGATCCCAGTATAAATGATATCAGGTTAGCAGTAAAAAAATGAAAAATTTGGAGAAAACAAACCTTGGAAACTTCCGGAAATGACTCTCCAGGCTTGTGCTCCTCCGCAATCGTATTTGCGCAGGCACGTCCAAATATAACCAAATCGAGCAGTGAGTTCGCGCCCAATCGATTAGCACCGTGTACTGATGCGCATGCGGACTCCCCTGCAGAGTACAGTCCCTTGATGATCTTGTCTTCGCCGTCTCGGTAGTCCAAAGCCTTGAAAATAACAAGAAAAGTCGCGTTGGCAGAACTGATATTGCATACACGGCAAATACAGTGGCTTCTGATTTCAATGCTTTATTGGATCAAGTGCTTTGGAGCATGATATGCATGGCAAAAAGTCTGCATACTGCAATGTTTTCGGGGCTCAGATAGGCCCAAGGCGTTTGGTAATCTGATGTTCGACTAAACTGTTTTGAATTAACGCCCTTTAAGCGCCCGGGGCGTTTGATAATCTGCTGCTTAACTAAACTGCTTCGAATTAACGCTTCTTTAAGCGTATAACGGATGGAAATGGAGCATTGATCGTCAATGTCTGTTCTATTTCGATTTACTACAGTAGCATAAGACTCCCTAACGAACGCAAAAAGAATCGACATTTAAGGATGTCCGCATATGGAAAGAAGCTATTTGGACTCGGAGGCACAGATGTATTCCATGAAAACATTGAAAAGGAGGGAGGACGAAGCATACTCACTTGTCCTTTGAAGTTGGTCGGCACTCCTCCCATGTTGTAATGCACAGTCGGCAGAACGGGTATAGGATCTCTTGTCACATCGACTCCAGCAAATATCATGGCAGTTTCAGAAATACCTGGCAATCTTTCCGACAAAACTTCGGCTGGCAAATGTGACAGCTGTAAGAGCACATGGTCCTTATCCGGCCCACAACCTCTGTAAAGCAAGAAAAGATAATATATCAAGTTCGATATTTAAGCCAGACATCTCAGGTTTATTAAATAGGGTATTGGTGAACCTGAGGAACATCTATTTGCTTGTAAATTTGAATTGGTCAACGCATGAATCAAGTTGGAATCTTAATAACATGAAATGCCGTCAAGCTAAACAAGTTTTGTTTTCCAATCTTCAAGAAGCAGGACGCTACATTTTAAACAGCCTCTATGATAATCACCCTAAGGACGCCATATTTTAAACAGCCTCTATGATGATCACCCTAATTTCAGTAAACTTTCACAAGTACCCATTATTGTAAACGCCCTCCAGATTAACACATAAACAATTAATAGAAAGTCTCATTCAGAACCCAACTAATTTAATAAGCGCAATAGGGGTTAGTCGATTAATTTGGATTATAAACACACATACCTTCCTTCTCTGATTTCAATAGTTGACGCTCTGGACACGACGTCTCTTGATGCCAAATCTTTGGCATTGGGGGCGTACCTTTCCATATACCTTTCACCCTGAAATAGCAAAATAATATGACAGCTTTGTAGGCAATCCTGCATATAGCACACGCTGAATGATGGTAACATTCAGATAACAACAACAGTAACATTTCAACAACCAAAAGATCACACAAACACAGCAGGTATAACATTAAGTTGATCGTATCAAGTGATGACGAAACTCCTCTTTACTTTAAAAGTTGTAATACAGTAAAAACCCGCATACAAGAACCAATGAGTTAAGAACCTTCAGGGTGATTTTGCTGCTCAAAATAATAAATGAAACAATAGCCTATTTTCTTGGAACAATAAGTCGGGAAGGAAAATTTACAGGTTCTTATATACGGGTTTTTACTGTATAACGGCTTTTTCTCTCTATTTCAAACTTCATATGTCTTTAGCATCCCTTATTTCGCAGCATTATCTGTCTCAAGCAAACTTTATCTCGAACTTTATCTATTTTGACTATGTAAAATAACAAGATTCCCGCTCGAAAGAGAATTCCAGCTAAGAAGCACACGATATGGTATCAACAAATGGATTGGCATCTTACTTCGCTGTTAATCAGGTATCCTCCTTCACCTCTGCTGCCCTCCGTAATTAAGCATCCAGCACCGTAAATCCCTGATCGGAGAAGAGAGAGAATTAAATACAAAAAAACAACACATATAAATCCATAACCCAGTCATGGAACCCTAAAGACCATTTCGGATGCAACTGTGATTTATAGATTACGTCTTCCCTGGTGTCTTGGATTCATAGGATACCAAGGATTATCTCGGATTGCGCATTAGATTCATAGATTGAAAAGGATTACGTCTTGCTCAGAACAGTTTGTATTTATCTTAGATTGCACCACAATATATAGAGACGCCAGGATAGTCTTCGATTTCGTTCCAGATTCAAATAAAAAGCCTGTATTAAAGCATGTATTAAATTTCACGAATACCCACCAAAATTGTTGATTAACAAGATTAAAACATTACAGTGTAAGATGTTTTGTTTATTTCCATTGCTAAACTCAACCAAACTTGTAACCGTAAATAGCCCCAACCTCCGAATAAACCCTCCCCTGGAATAAGCCCCAATCCTGATAATCATTTGCAAGGATATTGAGCCCAAGTTTCCAGACATTGAAGTTGTTTAGTGAATGTATTGCAAATAGCAGCAAGTTTAAACAAATAACTTCATTCATTGGCTGCATCATATAGCTTTTATCTTGCTTAATATTGAACAATAATCCAGCTAAAATTTCGTTTTTGCAAATAAACCCCCGGGGGCTTATTCGAGGATTTACGGTACTTTAAAATGATATTCAATGAAATGTCTTTCTCGCATACCTGTAGGGTGAAACTGCACAAATTCCATATCTTCATTTGGTAGGCCAGCTCTGGTGACCATAGCTGTCCCATCGCCAGTACACGTGTGCGCAGATGTGCAAGAAAAGTATGCACGACCGTAGCCTCTGAAAACAAACCAATCATACTTCAAAAAGATCCGTGAAAACCTCTGTCCAAATTATCATAGAACTGACACACAAGGACACCACAGAGGGGCGGATTAATCAATTCAATTATCAATTCAATGGAGTGCAAAGAGAAACTGGATAGCTTAACTTGTACTCTAAACAACACGATCTCAGTAATAGCATTGCAATAGTTTGAATGAATGCCCCCTTAACGTCCAGTAACTTTAACAATATCTCTAAATTGCTTTAAGCGCAATATTGACAGGTTCCTTCCAATGTAAGCAAAACCCCATCTTCCAAACGCCCCGTATAAAATACAGTAAAGTTATGAACTGCCCCAGGCGTCAAATTCAAGCGCTGCAGGAAATTCAATAAGAGACTAATTCAAAATGAGGCTCACCCAGTGGCAATGATGGTGTTATTGGCTCTGATTCTGTGCAATGAGCCATCTTCAAGGCAGAGTGCCATTACACCAAGACATCTATCTTTCTCCATCAATAGATCAAGGGCGAAATATTCAATGAAATAGTTACAGTCGTATCTCAAAGACTAAAGGAAAAAAGCAGATAAAAATGAGACATTGAATACAGACGGCAAATGAGAAACCGCTTCATAACTTTGTAATTTAATCAGCTCAAACAAATCCCCCATCTCTCCAATCGTCATTAAATCAACATTGAATTAAACACAGCTTACCTGACCATAGAGTGTATGTAGCAATGAATGCCCGGTTCTATCTGCCACAGCACAGCACCTGTGTGCCTGTCCACCCTTTCCGTACTTCAAACTCTGTCCACCAAAAGCCCTCTGGTAGATCTTTCCAGCTTCCGTTCTGCTAAATGGCATTCCATAGTCCTCAAGCTGCAATATATTCAAAATATAAGTAACATCTTTTCACTTCACATTGTAGAATGGCTAATATCTTTAAACATACAAAACCCAAGTTGGTGGTGAGACAAAACTATATAAACTACTAACTCAATATCTGTTAACTGGGGGATATCAATATACCATGATTCAACTGCACAACAAAGCCCATTATCCCACAAAACATGTAACATTAGTTGTTTCACGCAATCCTTTGCAGACAAAAGCCTACACAATCAATCACCTTGTAGGTTAAGACTGAAAAGGTGGGATGTACCATTTTTGTACTCAAAAGGTAGGATGAACAAAGGAATACCTCATAAATGGCATCAGGAGCTTCTTTGGTCATGTAATGAATTGCATCTTGGTCTCCAAGCCAGTCACTGCCTTTTACAGTATCATACCTGAATGAAGAAATGATATATGGTGTAAATAATTACTATACAAAGGTAGATAAAAATAAAGCTATATCAAAAGCACTTCATCAAATTCATTTATTGTAAATTTGCAAAATTGAATCATGGATAGACGGTTATATGAAACAGTTAATAACTGTAGTGTAGATGCAACGTCCAGTTCATTAAATTGATTGATTGGCAAAGACACTTATTATCTTTGTAAGGTATTGGTTTATGCACTGAGTGCAGAGGGACCACTGAATAGATCAAGGTCAATCTAAGCAATGTGACCCTTGTCTATCCGATTTATAGCAATATTGAATACAACAGACTCTAGAGACAGCATTGCTTTGAGGGAGGGGAATGATGTATGCATGTAAAACTTGCTAAAATCCTGGGTGTCCCAGGACTATTGTCCCATATTGTAGAATAATGAAAAAGACAACTCACATGTGATACTTCCAATCATCTTCTTCCATGTTTCCAAGTGCTGCATTGATGCCGCCCTGACAAGTGAAAAAGAATAATAAAAATACAAATACATTATATAAAAGAGTGTTGATAGCCATTTTTCGCAGGAGAAATTTCCACTTACACATACATAGTTAACTGGAATTATTGTTTATGACAGCAGAGGATTGCAAAGATAAAACAAGATATCTTCATGCACAAAAGTGAACACAATATCAGATTATCAAAAGAAATATACAAGCAGCAGGAAGAAGTAATATAACAACAACATTAATAAACACAGGTAAATAATGTACGATCATGATTATTATTGTTCAAAGTCTGAATCTAACAGTTTACCTGAGCAGCAACTGTGTGGGATCTTGTGGGAAACAACTTTGTAACACAAGCAGTTTTGAAACCTGCATTAGCCAAGCCAAAAGCAGCTCTCAAACCAGCCCCGCCTGCACCAACGACAACACAGTCGTACGTGTGATCAACAACTGGGTATTCACGAGAAAGCTGTAAATAGAAGCAGAATAAGCTTGTTATAATGGGGTTCGTTATAGTGGGATTCCACTGCACATCAAATATCCCAAGATCATAAGATCATAACATAACCAATGATAACTGACTGTGGTTGAGACACTAGGGAAAGTTGGATGTAGTTAAATATAACTACAGCCAACTTTCACTACATTAAGCCCTTAAATTCAATGGTAATTTTATACACATGTTGGAAGTTAGAGAAAACCAAAGGCAACAGTATGCCTATGCCTCTTTATAGAAGAAAAATTGTTGAAAATCTAGACGAAAACGTCATCGCACAGAGAAACACACCCAAATAAACTAACTTGTTTGTGCAAAAACAACAACTAAAATACAATCCAATCAAGTTGTATTTTATGTTAAACAGAAAACTATCATGAGGGTTGTAAATAAAAGAAATACAAATATGTGAGCTAATTGTTCTCATTCCACTCATTGTTTTTATTGTGTGGCTTTGGATTGCTCTCTCAACAAAAATTATATCTGATATGGCAAGTTTTCTGTAGACTGAGGTAAGATTGTGGATTGAAGGCGAGTGAAATACAAATCTTAGAAATAAAAGTTGTTATTTGCCAAATTGATACAAATATGTGAATCATATTGGAGTTGATTATCGAAAAAAAAAGAAGCATTTTTGCTTTTGACAAACCTCTGACTTTGATGTACCATCACTACTCTTTCTACCTCCTCCAACTTTGAAATGAAACCCCCTAGAGCTTGCTGAGGGAAGTGCAATTCTCGTTAAACTAACCTGCGAAAAATAAAACGATATCAAGACGATAGAATTTTACTTTTGCTAAGTTGATTAATTCAAGAAGTGGGCGGGTCTAGAACTAAAATACGAAAAGTTCAAATCTAGCAAAAACTTTGAGTTATCGATGATTAAAGTGTCTGTTATCAAGCGAATTGTCTCAATTACGCTACACCAATCGTTTTACAAAATCGGAACAGTCATAAAAACAAACAAGCGTGTGTCGTGGAAGGTGGCCTAAATATCAAAGTCGTTCCCTCCACCAATAATTACTCAACGTTATAAATCCTAATATATAACCGATATTGAAAATAAATTGAAAAACATACATTTGCAAGCCTGTTAATTCCTCTACTTGCTATTTGAAATGCCATGTTGATATTTCTTGCTGGGACTATCTATAATACGTTTTGCCAAATGATGTCCTGTGTCAAAAAACTTCTCGTTGGCTCGAGCAAGGAAGAGAAAAAAGCCTGGGTCGAAACACAACTGGGACAATTACTGGACATACTTGTCTGACCCTAGATCATTCACTCGAACAATGACTTTATTATTACATCACGTAACACAGTACTTGATGTGAAGCTTTGGGACATCAACGGAAGCGGTTTACGATCTAGCGGGTAACAGGACGTTTCGTCCCCTAACCAGTTCGCCCCTATTCAAGTTGGTCGATTCGTCCCCTCGAGATAACCGATTCGCCCTCTATTGATTTTGCGGTGTTGGTCAGTTCGCCCCCAGAGAGATCAAATATGTTAGTGCGTCCCCTTGTTTGTTTATCAACACATTCTTCAATGAAATCCTGTTGTTAATGAAGTTCAAATTTACACTATTAGCGAAAGTGTTTTAAAACAAAACGAAATACGGAATCATAATCGCGAGAATTGTAAATTAAGGCCCTGTTCACACGACACCCTTTTTATTTGGCTCCGTTCATTTTGATCCGTTTACGATATACGATATACTGCGTTCACACGGGAAACGATGTGTATGATGTATGATTTGGATGTGTATCTCTACTGCCATTACTTTACTGATCATCCTTTTCGTAGCTAAAGCTTTTAGCTCATATCATAAAAGCTTATAAAATATTTAGTTTTGAGCTCACAAAATATTTCAGACCATTTAGGCCAACCCAGCTTCAACGCAAATAAATAAATGAGATGCGCCGGACCGCGGAGCTCTAAAAAGGTGGGAGAGTATGAGTGAAGGATATTTAAATGGACAAATTTCTACTTCTCAAGTGTTGAGAAAAAGCTCACATTTAAATAACCCAGCTAACAAATAATATACATGATGCATTTTCATACTGTTTTTTCTTTAGCTTTTTCTTTGTAAATTAATATTACCTTAAACTTATACTTTATTTAATTAACTCTATTTTTTCTATTATTACCATAATTTCAGTTTCTGACAATAAAATTGTTCGCAAAAACAAGTTTCTGCTTTCTCTCGTAATTTTCTCGTATCAAGTTTGTTTCATTCGTTTGATCTTTATAATCTTGTTTTACTTGCTTTTTTTCAAAAACGCGCACGACTGCCTCCCACCTTTTATTGACGACACAAAAGTTTTATTTCGTTTTCTTTGATATAATTTCCAAAGTGTATAAATTTAATTGTTGCAGAGATTTTCTGTTCATTAATATGTAATTTAAATACTCTAACACAACTTGATGTTGCAAGAAATAATGATAAACAATTTTTTAAGAACTGATGAAATGATTTTGCGCACGGCCAAATGCGAATTTACCTTGGCCTAAATTGCCCACCCATCAAACTTTCCTGAGCAAGTTAGCAAGAACATCAGATGTTGACCAACTCAGAAGTCAAATGAAAATACAAATATTATCCTTAATTTATATTTATGTCTCATATATAGGAGAATTCAGAGATATAATCAGTAGGGGGCGAATTGGTAACGAGACGGGGGCGAATCAACCAGAGATGAGGCCGAATCGACCAGGGATTGGGGCGAATCGGTCAGGGGGCGAAATGGTCTGGGGCCGAATCGTCTCGAAATCATCTAGCGCTACAGCGTTGAATACTTCGAATTGATATTTCCCCCAATATCTTGAAGAAGTTAAACCTCGTTTTTTATGGAAATTAAGATTTTTCTCACGAACAAAAGTTTATTAATTTTATATTCTGGACGAGCTTTCTGAATTCGCATATATATTATTCATTAGCTAGATATAAAATGCAAAAAAAAACTTTCTATCTTCACAATTATAAAAAAAACAATTATATATTTACAAACTTCTGGAGCAATGTTCATGTAATATATATAACAACTATGCATACAATAAATTATCAGAAGCATATACACTATTTCTTGCATACTTGATAATAAAATGCAGCTTAAATGACTAATAAAATGACTCCGTTTCTGTTGGAGATAGCAAAGAAGACTCCAGAATATTAGGAATCTCAACCCAAAATTAAATACTGTTTCACTGAAAAGAATAAGTTATAAGTAGCATAAAAGTTATCTATCAATGAATCTAAAGCAGTCACTTGCAATTTTCCAGACATTATCCAGTGCAGTTATCATAAAATTTTGAGAAAAATATTTTGGATTTTCTTCATTGCAAGACACTGTGCCTTCGACAATGACAAGTATGGTTGTTTGACCAGGTGTAGCAATTTCTGAAAGAAAAAGTTTCTGGCACTCAGTAAACAGCTGATTAAAGAAAGTGTTTAAATTTATCACAAAAAAGAAAAGAACTAATTAGTGTAGATAATGATAATAGCATGCTGGAAGCAATGGACAGAAAATAATATACATTTACCGGACACTGGTTGGCAATCTAAAGAAAGGATATTATGCTGTGTCGCAGGAAGATTTGTTAGGAATTCCATTAAACTCCCTGATCCTTTAACTGGATTTCCATTCCAAATAAAAATGGATGAGTCAGTGTACAGTTTTGCTAACAGCTGAAAATGAATCAAATGTGAAATGAAGTAGGTGAAAAACAGATCAAGAAAATCAAAAACAATTACAGAAGGAATAATAAAACAGCAACTGAAGTCGGAAATAATCAAATTCAAAAATTATTTATACTTACGTGTCTTTTTTTGTCAAAATGATCATAATACAAATTACAAAATTGTTCACCGGCTTGGATTGCCTGTTCTGCTCTGGACTTGAAATCTCCCTACATGAAATTCAAAATAGATTACAAATTCGTCAGGAAATGCTTAAAAGTCAAAAATATCAGAAACCTTGCCTTGCCTTCACCTTGACGACGACGGGAAATGGATCATTGGATTCGGCCAATTAGAATATTCAAAAAATTTTCTCAAACATATCTATCTGATTCCAGTGTAATGTAGAACGATATGGTACGCATTAAATAGCCTTAAATAGAAAAATAACTTACCATTTTCTCGGAATAGTCCAGTGTAGGAGGCATGAAACAAGCCAGAATTTGGCTATCTACCAACCAACACAACCTCGTTATTGAAATATTTTTTCCTGAAACGAGGCACAAAGGAAAGGAGGGAGATTCCCGCTATTTTTCGAAAAAATTTTTTTCCTCGTTTATTGATTGCTCTGATGAATCTATACCTGGAATATAGAGATAAAATTTGAATTGAACGGTAACAACACATGTCGCAATGAAAGAATGCAGTTGTCATGATGATTTGTTTTTTGTTAATGTTTTAATTATAGCGCTACTTTATTTAATTGTATAATCAATATGGAATCTGAAGAAAGACAACAAAGTCATCCAGCACAGACACGGGTAATGTAATCAGATAGCTTTAGACTAGATTGTTTCGAGGCTTTTTTGGGCCTGTTCCATGTTTTTAAACACAGCTTTGGTTATAATATGGTTTTGTAAAAGTAGTTACTAACTCTCTCTTCATATTATATTGTTTTTATTCCGGTATCGGAATTCTGTGCCCTTGCACGAAGGAAGGAATATACCCCAAATAACCTAACATACACTTAGTTAAGTGTTAAAATGGTGCAATTGTATTCTACCTATACTAAGTCGATTGTTTTTTGCTTATTTGTTTATTCGTCAGATTGCCTCATTTTAGAAAACACGGGGACCAGCGAAAAATGTTTTCAGCAAGTCTGAGTCTGAAAGACGCAGAATTGACCGGCGAAACTATGCAAGCATGCAAACTAAGGTACGTTTAAGCTAGAAAACTGCCACATCCTCAAAATTATACAGTATGTCTAGTCCCAAATGTATTTGCTTATTTATAGTTGCTTTAGATTACTTAACAGCTGCTTTGCTCTTTTTTAATAAATGCACATTTCCATTAGTTGGATAAATGGCAAATCAAGACTGGACTTCCAGCTGTTACTTTAACCCTCTACAAAGACAAGGATGGCCAACTTCATATCAAGCTCCTAGGTAAGCTTGCTGTCTGTATTATTTATCCCTCATATTTTCCAGTGAAGCAAACCAAGTGAGGTTGTGAGTTTGCTTCCCACCATCGTCACCAGCTCTTTGTAGTTCCAAGCAATAGGGATGACAAGATTTGGTGAAATTGAGGAGTTGTTATTGCAACTTCAGTGCACCAGGGCAAAACAAACACAATATTGACCTTCCAAATTTCATTTAGGTCCACCAGCTTTTGCTGAGTTTGCACAAAATGAAGTTGTCAGGTCCACATTTTTAGATGTTGCAATAAAATTTATGCAAGAGCAACAGAGTGGCAACAATGTGGCTTCAGTCAGCACTGGCCCAATTAATAAAAGCTGTGGTTTGTTATATCAATCTGTTTCTATGAAAATTTTTGCATGCATTTCAGCTCAATGTTTATTTAATATGTATTTCATATAAAATATGAATTGCCATAATAGTCAGTAATCAACATGCCTCTTAACAACTTTCAGACATGCTCTTATATATATTTTTAGAAATATGATTTTATTTCATTATCATTAATTGTTTTCTTTAAAATAGATATTCATTCATATGTTTTGGAAGTATTCAAAAAGCACACCTTGGATCAGTTGCTGAATACAATAACAATTGATGACAAAAGAAAGCTTATTACCCATGCAGTATTGGGAAATGGTAACATTTATGTATTTTTTCCAAGATATTGCATGTATTTTTGAATTTTCCAAACAATGTAGTTTCATTCACTTTTCTTTTAGATGTAATAAAGAGGAATAAATGGAACCATAACCTTCGGCCATCATGGTGGCCACAAAATGTTCTGTTTTCGTCACCAAATGCTGCCACAAGAAATTCTCCAAGACTCAAAGTGGATGCCTTGGACGAAATACTTGTGGCATGTTACCATTTCTGTATGATTCAACAGCCTCAAAGAATCCCAAATTATGCAGGTAATAGTGAAGCTATGGAAGGAGTGGATGCTGGAGATGTTGCTGGAGAAGAAGCTGAAGTCACAGAGGCAGGGATTGGACATGTTGAAAGAACAGTAGAAGAAGTAGATATGGATGATGACATTGTTGAGATGGTGACTGAAGTGGATCCAGGTGTTGAAGCATTGATTTTAGAAGAAAACGAGAATGTAGCTGAATCACTAGATGATACTGAACAACAGCTTTCATCTGTAGATCATGATCTTCTAGAAGCACGAAAAAATTCTATTCTGGTAAGTTGCTACTAATTCGTAACTAATATACTAATTTCATAGAATTTCTTTCATCATAATCATATACTTGTTTCCCTTCTGTTTATCTCTATGAAATGCAGTTTGATTGTACTGAGGCAGCTGTAGCAGAGTTTTAAACACTTGCCCTCTAAATATGGTATCAAGGGATGCTATTGTTTAATAATGCAACCAACATGTACACAGCCAAAATGTTTCAATTCAGCTCTTGTTGTGCTGTACATAACTGCATGTTTGATTCAGTTAATTCTCCATTTCTAAAGGGCTCCCTATGGAATGATGCAGACTATGAAACATTCCTCACTGACATCAAAGAATCTTCTAGGCCTCTCTTGCAAAGATGCTTGCAACTGTTGCCAGAAATGAATTTTGAACCAACTGTTTCACAAATAAACATGGAGAGCATACACTACTGGTAATTATTGATGCCTTTTTACTGCTATTTTTGCCTTGAAATTCTATTTAAGTGCAGATTGTCAAGATGATAAATGTGATTGTGATACATGTAATACCTCTGAAACTTTTTAAAATGTTATGATGATCTGCAGAAAATTATCTAGATGTATTCGTTTATTCTGACATGTGTTCTTCTTAACAGGCATCGACATCTTGTGCCAGCTCATTTGCGCCAAGAAGGTAAAGAGCCAATTTATGTCAAAGGAGATGGCACATGTTTGTACCGTTCTGTTAGTGTTGCTGTCTATGGCCATGAAAGAAATTGGTGTGCAATAAAATTATGTTCCGTTAAATATGGTATAGAACATGAGGCTGATGTTATGAATAAGGTAATTTTTCACCTAATAAGGATAAGGTGCTATCAAATTTGATGATAAGTGACTTTGGGTCTTGACAACATGACAATATGTGATGCCTCTTTTGTAGCTTTTGGGTCTTGATATGGATAATAAGTTACTGAGCTACCACATTACCACAAATGATATTAGCAACAAATATGACTGTGTCATTGATGATAGGGAGAGGCTGCTGAGGTGCATGAACGATGAAATTTATTCTTCAATTCACCCATACAGATATTCCAGTAAGTTAATTTGCTGTATGCTGGAGGCCTCATTTCTCTATTACAGACAAAGTAAAGTTTTTTATTGTTTTTGTTTCACAAAAGATGTTCTCTGTTTGTGTTTTATGTCTTTGTTGCATTCTGAAGTAACAAAGTGTATTTTTCTAGCTTTACTTCATTTGTTCCTAATATCTGGTGCAATGAAGCTGAACATAGAGTCAATTTCACATGATGAAGTGTTGAATCGTGACATAGAACATGGAGAAGGAAGCAACACAATATGTCTCATGTGGGTGCCAACAACAGTAAATGGCATTATCAACCATGTTGTACCATTAGTTACACCAGTGGATGCAATTTTAAATCCCACAACAGAGCTATGTGCCATTGGCTCTTTCTGCATAAACAATGTTGCTGAAGATGTGGAAACTAACACAGTAAAGTGCAGATTTTGCTTACGTCTCTTCCACTGTCTTTGTGCATCAGTTTCAGATGATGTGGACAAGACAAACTGGTGCTGTTGTTGCCACATCAAGAAAGACAGCTTGACTAGGTAATTGCCAGATTATTTTGATCCCCATCTATCATGTACATTGTCTTCCAAGACAGGCTTTTCCTATTGGGATTACCGGATTAATCATTAAATTGACGATTATTATTTATCATTGTAGCATTGCCAAATTCAAGATAAAGTCCGAATTGGAACATCTTCTTCACACACGTGACAAATCAACCATGGTAACAATTTATGTGCATGGTAATATATCAGACTTAGACAGCCCATATGGCAAGCGCAAAAGTTACCGGTAATTGCTTTATTCAATTCAGGCTCCTTTTTCTCTACAGAAATACCTGACCGCTATTTCAAGAAGTAGTGTATTTGCTCCGAGGATGTTTTTTTACAAAATGCAAAAAAACCGCACTCTCCGAGACTCTCATCGTCATATGTCACTTCTCAGCGATGACTCTGTAAGAAATCTTGGCTTGGCTGGTTTTGTTTTCATGTTTGTATTGATTGTATAGATACCATTTGTGAAGCAACAGAATTGTGGTATCTTTTGTATCCATTTTACAACAAAAACTGGTGTAAAACAAAAATTTGTTTTTAACAACAGGAACCCGTCTTGACGGATTACATCGTTCGGAGAAGTGTCCTGCTGTCAAAATTCAAAAAGGCGTCAATGTCACAGCGGATCAATTTGAATACAAATGTCTTGCTCCCGGAAGTATGCTTTTTAGTTTCCTGCAAGCAACATTTTTTCGGCTATCTGTAAAAGGGGGAACGGGGAATCCCCCTTTTTCAAATCTGTAAAAGGGGGAACCTGTAAAAGGGGGAATCTGTAAAAGGGGGAATCTGTAAAAGGGGGAATAGTTTGCAATTAACTCAAAAATGACGCACTATTCATGTGGCTTTATAGTTTATTTGTACAGTGCTTTTGTCGTATATCAATTCATACGTTCTTATCCCTTAAACTGGAAATACACTGAAACAATAACAAAACATGTTAATCCCGAATTTTCATCATTGTCATTATCAGAGATTAAGCACAAACTCATATGAGGTGCATTTCTAAACGACAACACAATAACACAATAATAGCAACAACAGCAAACAAATCTATATAAAAACAATATTGAAATGTCTCTTTCGTCATGGTATGTGAAGCAAACAAGGCAAACCTTCCAAAGGAAACCATATACACGGACAACCAGAGTGCTGATTTTTTCAACCCGAATATATTGATGTTGGTATCTTAGCATCTAAGTGACTTTTTCCTCACGTTACTTGCTATTTCCTTTTCTTACTGAAGCGCATACTTTTGCAATTAGGGCCCTGTTGATTACACACATGCTACATTTTATCCTCAATCATCAATCTGCCGCTTGCCAAATTTCCAATGAAGTTTTACCCAGGTGAAGTTTCACCTCTCCTGAAGTGAAATAGCACTATACCAGTAGTGTGGCATGATTTCATATTTGTCTCATTTATAAACGCAAGTTTAAAAATACAAAGGATCCAACGGTTGATGAACAATAGCTACATCAAATGAGTAGTGATGTGACTGGAACCACATATTTGACCCAGTGCGTTCTTTGATTTCATGTTTACTTTTAGAATTTCTAATTATAGAAACCATTACAAAGTGAGATACATTTATTTTCAATACATCAGATAGACTTCTAGAAATGTTTTTGATTAGTTGTTAGTTGTTCATCTTGTATGGTGGTTACATGATTATGTTATGTTCACAAAACGTGCTCGTTCAGTTGGACAGCTGTGTTATTATCTTCCTGTCAGCTTTTATGTCTGACAGCCCAGGGTTTCGTTAGCCTGCGTGCAGTCTAAGCCCCTCTGAACATTCTGCGATTTCAGAAAATGTTCTATTGTTTCGTGATTGTGGAACAACAATGATTAGCCAACTTTTGTTTCAGTGTATTTCCAGTTTAAAGGATAAGAACGTATGACTTAATATACGACAAAAGCACTGTACAAATAAATTATAATGCCACATGAATAGTGCGTCATTTTTGAGTTAATTGCAAACTATTCCCCCTTTTACAGATTCCCCTTTTTACAGATTCCCCCTTTTACAGATTCTCCCTTTTACAGATTCCCCCTTTTACAGATTTGAAAAAGGGGGAATATGACGTCATACGACATCGTGTGACGTCATATTCCCCCTTTTCTCCATTCCCCGTTCCCCGTTCCCTGATTTTCCGTTCCCCCTTTTACAGATAGCCACATTTTTTCTCGTGATCGCGAATGGAAAGCATCTTTAATCTAGTTTATCTTCATAAAGATGATTCATAACATTGACAAAAATTTAATTATATTTGTTATCAGATATTGGCCTTCCTTATCCATGAAGAAGATGATATCCCCCTTCTACATTCCAGAAGATTAGTTGACGAAATGTTCGTTGAAGAACTGTAAATAACAATAAAGTTGTAAGCTCTACTTAGCATGATTTAATTTCAAATTTTTAATTTTCGGACACCACAAGGGTCAGTTGAATACACTCTTATTTTATAAGAACCAGATAATCTTTGGCGAATCTCGTTTTTCTTATTTTCGAAATCAAGTGTGTTGTCATAAGAAAAGAGTGTACACAAGCAATTTACCCTTTTCGACATATATATTATTCTTTTCTATCATTCTTCATCAATTCTCAAATTTCAATAATTATAAGCCTTATCATAAGAAACGAAAACAGCCTGTAAATGCGCACAATATTAATCTATAATTTAAAACAATATATTGTTATGATCAAGACTAATTCAAAGTTTTTAAATATATGTTCTGATAAAACTGTGCGCCTGAGTAAAATTACAAGGTTTTGTTCGTTTATAATACAAATCTTAGCAATGGTTGAGCGTGAGCCAAAATTTGGACTTTTAGTAACCAATTGTACTATAGTTGCTTTAACGCAATATATTGTTATGATCAAGACTAATTCAACGTTTTTAAATATATTTCCTTGTAAAACTGTGCGCCTGAGTAAAATTACAAGGTTTTGTTCGTTTATAATATTAATCTTAGCAATGGTTGACCGTGAGCCAAATTTTGGACTTTTAGTAACCAATTGTACTATAGTTGCTTTAACGCAATATATTGTTATGATCAAGACTAAATCAAAGTTTTTTAATATATTTCCTTGTAAAACTGTGCGCCTGAGTAAAATTACAAGGTTTTGTTCGTTTATAATATTAATCTTAGCAATGGTTGAGCGTGAGCCAAATTTTGGACTTTTAGTAACCAATTGTACTATAGTTGCTTTAACGCAATATATTGTTATGATCAAGACTAATCAAAGTTTTTAAATATATTTCCTTGTAAAACTGTGCGCCTGAGTAAAATTACAAGGTTTTGTTCGTTTATAATATTAATCTTAGCAATGGTTGACCGTGAGCCAAATTTTGGACTTTTAGTAACCAATTGTACTATAGTTGCTTTAACGCAATATATTGTTATGATCAAGACTAAATCAAAGTTTTTTAATATATTTCCTTGTAAAACTGTGCGCCTGAGTAAAATTACAAGGTTTTGTTCGTTTATAATATTAATCTTAGCAATGGTTGAGCGTGAGCCAAATTTTGGACTTTTAGTAACCAATTGTACTATAGTTGCTTTAACGCAATATATTGTTATGATCAAGACAAATTCAAAGTTTTTAAATATATTTCCTTGTAAAACTGTGCGCCTGAGTAAAATTACAAGGTTTTGTTCGTTTATAATATTAATCTTAGCAATGGTTGAGCGTGAGCCAAATTTTGGACTTTTAGTAACCAATTGTACTATAGTTGCTTTAACGCAATATATTGTTATGATCAAGACTAATTCAAAGTTTTTAAATATATTTCCTTGTAAAACTGTGCGCCTGAGTAAAATTACAAGGTTTTGTTGGTTTATAATATTAATCTTAGCAATGGTTGAGTGTGAGCCAAAATTTGGACTTTTAGTAACCAATTGTACTATAGTTGCTTTAACGCAATATATTGTTATGATCAAGACTAATTCAAAGTTTTTAAATATATTTCCTTGTAAAACTGTGCGCCTGAGTAAAATTACAAGGTTTTGTTCGTTTATAATATTAATCTTAGCAATGGTTGACCGTGAGCCAAATTTTGGACTTTTAGTAACCAATTGTACTATAGTTGCTTTAACGCAATATATTGTTATGATCAAGACTAAATCAAAGTTTTTTAATATATTTCCTGAAAACGAACATAACCCTGTAATTTTACTCAGGCGCACAGTTTTATCGGGAAATATATTCAGTGGCGTAGCTAAGATTTATGGGGTGAGGGGCGAAATCCGAACAATATTCCAAGTTTGATGTGAAGAAATTTTTGACAAACCCTTGTAAAGTTTGGTTGTTGCCCCCATATAACGTCGTATGAAAGGAAGGGATCATTGCTTCTTCATGCTCTGTTAGGCATTTTAAAAACACCGATATGATGAAATGAGAGCAAAACCTAAAAGTTTTGATAAAGCTGTCTAATCAGCAAGGGTATAAAGACTAAATAATTATTCATAGAGAATATTCAACCATAAAGGTCTATATCTCTATAACTGTCCCAATATAACTTTTCTTTAGGGCGTATATATGTGCAAGCAAGTGAAAATAATACACAATGACACTTTGTGGCGATGTCGACTGTGCTCTTTCTCTCGAGACTGTCCCCCGGGTGGCCTGTTTTTCTATTTTAGAGACAGAAAAGGGACTTTTTGGAGTCCCAACAAATTGATATGCAATGCTTCGTTGGGCGGCAATCATTTCAACGTGGTATTCTTTATTGTGTTTCTTTCTGTAGTCACTATCGAAAATCGAAACAGAGCATTCGACTTTTGTCGTTTAACTTCACTTTGACTGACCATTTTTAGATTTATAATCAGCTACAGAGTTGTTTGTTAAGTTAAAAGGAGATGAAACCTGATCCAATGTTTATGTCTTTTAAATCTTTGAAACATGAGAACTTCGAGTTTTCATTGATTATGTCGCAACATAGCATCACATAATACAACATAATTACAATGGTAATGTAATGGTAAGAGCCACAAAGGTGAAAATTGAATTGTTTATGAAGTGAATGGATATGCGTGTGAAGCTCCATTAAAAACAGTTTACAAATTGAATTTATATTCTTCTAAGGTTCTAAATTTGAACAAGATGTTTTTTGACGATATTTTTCACGTAGTAAATTTTACGACAAATTTTCCAACAAGCAGCTGGAAACGCTTTTTGGTTGGGGCAGCTGAATTAGTCTTGATCATAACAATATATTGCGTTAAAGCAACTATAGTACAATTGGTTACTAAAAGTCCAAATTTTGGCTCACGCTCAACCATTGCTAAGATTAATATTATAAACGAACAAAACCTTGTAATTTTACTCAGGCGCACAGTTTTATAGGAAATATATTTAAAAACTTTGAATTAGTCTTGATCATAACAATATATTGCGTTAAAGCAACTATAGTACAATTGGTTACTAAAAGTCCAAAATTTGGCTCACGCGCAACCATTGCTAAGATTAATATTATAAACGAACAAAACCTTGTAATTTTACTCAGGCGCACAGTTTTACAAGGAAATATATTTAAAAACTTTGAATTAGTCTTGATCATAACAATATATTGCGTTAAAGCAACTATAGTACAATTGGTTACTAAAAGTCCAAAATTTTGCTCACGCTCAACCATTGCTAAGATTAATATTATAAACCAACAAAACCTTGTAATTTTACTCAGGCGCACAGTTTTACAAGGAAATATATTTAAAAACTTTGAATTAGTCTTGATCATAACAATATATTGCGTTAAAGCAATTATAGTACAATTGGTTACTAAAAGTCCAAATTTTGGCTCACGCTCAACCATTGCTAAGATTAATATTATAAACGAACAAAACCTTGTAATTTTAATCAGGTGTACATATTAAAACATACTATAGTTGCAGATAGTAAAACATACTGTGGTTGCTTTAACACAGTATTTTGTTATAATCAAGACTAATTCAATGTTTTTAAATATATTTCCTGACAAAACTGTACACATGAGTAAAATTACAGGGTTATGTTCGTTTATAATATTAATCTTAGCAATGGTTGAGGGTGAGCCAAATTTTGGACTTTTAGTAACCAATTGTACAAAAGTTGCTTTAACGCAATATATTGTTATGATCAAGACAAATTCAAAGTTTTTAAATATATTTCCTTGTAAAACTGTGCGCCTGATTAAAATTACAGGGTTTTGTTCGTTTATAATATTAATCTTAGCAATGGTTGAGCGTGAGCCAATTTTTGGACTTTTAGTAACCAATAGTACTATAGTTGCTTTAACGCAATATATTGTTATGATCAAGACAAATTCAAAGTTTTTAAATATATTTCCTTGTAAAACTGTGCGCCTGAGTAAAATTACAAGGTTTTGTTCGTTTATAATATTAATCTTAGCAATGGTTGAGCGTGAGCCAAATTTTGGACTTTTAGTAACCAATTGTACTATAGTTGCTTTAACGCAATATATTGTTATGATCAAGACTAATTCAAAGTTTTTAAATATATTTCCTTGTAAAACTGTGCGCCTGATTAAAATTACAGGGTTTTGTTCGTTTATAATATTAATCTTAGCAATGGTTGAGGGTGAGCCAATTTTTGGACTTTTAGTAACCAATAGTACTATGTATATTTGCTTTAGCACAGTATATTGTTAAGATCAAGACTATTTCAAAGTGTTTTATTATATTTCTGCACAGAACAAAAGTCATCCGGTCTGTGTCTCTAGTGTAAATGCTTGGAACATAAATCTGGAATTGAACTACTTCAACATTACATAATGCAAAATTCTACAGTCAACTGAGCACCAAGTTTTTAGTTTTCCGTCTCTAATGGCCTACCAGTTGTCCACACGTACTGATTGGGGTGTGAGGGTCATGTTGAGGGTATTCCCATCGCTCTTGTCTGATATTTTCAAGCGAAATGTTTTATTTTGAAGTTCACGGTTAAAAATCAAAACTATAAGCAAGCAATCCTCGCAATTTCATTTCGCTGAACAGTTGGATAAAATTCTCGCGGGAAAATTTGGCACAATATATTCAACTTTATACGCCAACTCTGTTCGAGATATTGAGACAATACCATTATTCTCACTTGTTTTTGATCTTACGGTACAGAAGTAGTAGTTAGCCATATTATATTTCTTACCTATAATAAAGGAAATACGAACAGAATTTCTAATTCCAGTCAGCAATGCAACGTCGTTTTCCATCAACAGACTCGATGGTTTCTTGGCGAAAGCAGCCTGCTAATTAAAATTACGAATTGAAATTGGATTTATCATCGTCTTACTTTAATACAAAAAATATATTATGAACATGTTAAGAGCTTTATCTTTATTGAGCTAAGCACTATATATTAGTATCATATGTTTATTAATACTATTCCCACCGCGTGTTTACACTTTGGGCTGCACCTTTTGTCTGCAACAACAGTCAACAAACGGTGAATGAACTCGAAAGTTTTCTAGCTTTGTGTAGCCATGCACGTATTATTTATCAACCTTTTGAAATTTCAATCGCTAAGTATTTCCAGCATAGTGGTGGTTAATTTCATCTAAAAGATAGTCGAAGCTGGACTCACCAGAAAATGTTTTATCATAATTTCACCATTGTTCTGTTTGCGATGTCCATACCAGAAACGGCATTTTTACAACTGCGTTTTAATTTTCATGGGCGATTTATATGTCTGATAATTGCCAATGCACGACGACTCAAATATGTGACAAAAGAAAGGAAAAGAAAGTAAACGAAGGCAGTTGAAATCGTGCTTACAATTATGCTGATTTATTTTAAAGATTCCTCTGTGTAGTGTAATAGGTGTGTTTTGATATTTCGGGAATGTACGCTTCTTTATACAAAAGTTTATAATTCCTTCAAGAAAACTAGACACACAATATTGTTACTTATTTGATTGAGAGAGCAAAACATGCGAAACTTTTCAATTTTACCATTGAAATGTGCATAACGTTGTTATATGACAACCAGAAAACATATGAGAATGTCAAAAACATTTATTCGAGAGTATTGTTTCTCAATTTATGAATTCAGTTTGTGTCATCTTGACAATCAAATGAAAAACACGTGCAACAAATCCAGAAGTACTTGTCACGAGTGAGAGCGTTAATGTCTCAAGAAATCAAAGCAATAATTTCTCTATTCGTTTTGGGTTGTTGTGGTTGGTACATGTTTAGTTTGTACCTTCTCTTCTTCTTCTGGGCAAGCCCAAGGCCCAAGAGAGGACAGGAGCAGGATTTTTTAAAGCCCTAGTCCAACCAAACCGGGCAACTTTCAATCCTTTCAACGTGGCAGTTAATGTAGAGCCGATAGTCATACACTAGGCACTTTCAAGGTAGAAGCACTAAAAGGAGAGCTGCAAGCTATAGAAAACGACCAAATCAGAAGCAGACTGTCATTAAAGTTTGGATTAAAAACGTCATTCTATTACCTTATTCTATTTCTATTACAAAACATATAATCCGTGCCAAATGGATAAAGATAAATGTTCTTCCCAAAGAAACACTGTAAGTTTAGAAAAAGGAATTCTGATTATTGCTTTGCTTTCTTATTGCGATACCACATAAATATTTTGCAATGATTTAGAAAATTCTTCTGGCCCATATATGAAAGCTGACTTTTGAGCACTTTCAAAGTAGAATTTCTCTGCTCGTTTATTTGCGTGTTTATCTCTTCAAAGCGATGATGTAAACGACAATTGTAACTATCAGCGCAACCTGGAAAGAAATTTCAATGTATCATCACACATTCTGGGACATATCACTAAAAATTATAAGTGTAGGGAATATATTACCAGAGTGGTTTTTCCAATGAAATCGGTCCACCAAGAAATTGCAACATTTAAAAAACGATGGATCTCTGTTTAAGCAATATTGATGAAGATTGCACGCATTATCATAAATTATAGCCTCAGGTGCTGGAAAATACAAAATATAGACACATTATGTATTTTAAAAGCTCACTGGGAACTTACAGATCGAGTTGAAAAAAACTAAAACTTTCCACCAATAAACAAATAAGTTTAAAGAAAATAGTAAGATAAAGGTATACTTCACGTGTTCATTGTAGATACCTGTTGGAAAACGTGTTCGCATAACAGTGAACGGTACGTTTGGGGATTCTTGATTTTCCATGATGCTGAATCCATAACAAATCTCTAAGTGAAGCAAAACTAAACATGAAGCATCATGTAGCTCTAAAACGCTATTGAGGATACCTTTTGAAAAAGGCCTTGCTTAGGCTTAGAAATCAAAGCACGGTTTTAAGACCGCCTTGGATATTAACTAAACTATCTGACAGATATATAGCTACCGTTATACATGATAATAACAAATAACCATATTTGATATTATAATTGATTAAGATATAAAGTTCAAAATTATTTACAAGAACTCGGAGGGATATAAATAACCGTTGGTACTCTTACCGTGCTCACAATAAACCGTAAATATTCCGGGAAGGAGGTTTGGATGTCCTCTGTATAACTTTGTGCAATCCTCAGCACGACCTGACTTTCCCTTATCTTTTAGATATACGCCTCTTTGAAATCGTGTTGGCCAACAAGGAAAAAATGACATATAATTGGATAAATCATCGCCGTCTACAGGGCTTAATGTGTGTTGCTCAACAGAAAAGCACAATTTAGCTGTAGCATTCAAATCGTTAAAAAGCTGCATAATGGTGAGAGAAACTGGAAATGGCGGAAGAACTTTTAGTACTCCAAAAATTATGGGCGCAAGACTTTGTAATTGAGCAAGTGCTTCTGGATCTTTTCTTATCACCAATCCAGCTGATAATCTCTGCAGCAACAAATCTAAAGGTGCAGAAGGTGGGAAGTAGGAACATGTAGGAGAAACAGAAGAAATGCACCGGAAAAGGGTCCAGATTTCATCATGAATCTGAGTACTGCTACCATAAAGTTCTTCAAAATCCATCAGCACCTAATAAATATAATAATACAGCAAGATGTTTAAACATTTTATCGTTAAGCGATAAGAGTATAACAACTTCCTAACTACATTTTGGATCCATACACTTTCCGGAAACCATCAAAAACTACCCGACAAACAATGAAATTGGTATTACAACTAGTAACTACCTGCTTCAAAATCGGAGAACTTGCAGTCAAGAGCTCATTTAGCTCATTGCGGTCACTGGTGTCGAGCTGGCGTAGTTTTGAAAATTTTCTCAGTCGATCTCTTAGTCTTTTGTCTTTGATGAAGACTCTTTGTCTAAACTCAGTAACTATGAGAAAAATAGATATGAGTTAATAAGAGCAGCTAATCAAGTAGGACACCAAGTAACCTCTGAGACATGTGCCACACAAGCTTTGGAACATGAAATGAAAAGACAAACTTCTTTAGCACCAAGTTTTATACTTATCTGCCCTTCAGCAGTGTTGCAGTGTTCTCTTCTACAGCACCTACTTCTATTTGCTTAGCATAGTGTCTGCGAAAACCCAACGTTGTCGCATCACAAAGTATTATCTTCGGATATGAACCGCATTTGCCACACTGAAAACCAGATTCGTAATCGATATCCAGGAGTTCTAGGAAGGCGTACCATGTCATCCTCCACTGCTGATAGTTTAAACAATACTTTGTGTTAAACCCTGACAGTGAGAGATTTAGTTTCCAAATCTCTAAGTAACTTGTTAGGCTTTGGCTACAAAGAAGTAAAGTAAATAAAATAATTAATCAGATTTTATTGACAATAAACGCATTTTTTATATAAGGAAGTTCGGCTAAGGCTTAGTACTGAAAATTCCTTAACTGGCGACCAAATTTTAGAACTCAAAATTCCTTAACTGTTTCTTCTTTGCAGTAAAACTACTGTAGGAACAAGTAAATATAGGTCGTGAAGGTGTCAGAAGACGCAAAAATAATTAACAAAACAATACAGATTTTCTAACAGTACATGGATTTCGCTAATACGAGGTAGTGTGTGTTTCATAGTGCACAGGATTTAACTTTTCAAATTCCTTAGCAGTCTCCCATCCAGTACTGGGGATTTTTGCCCACCCGAGTACTGGCTTCCTTATAAAGCACTTCCTTATAAAAAAATGCGTGCAGGTCTTAAAAAATTACGACTAAACGAAGAAAAAACCTGTGTCCATGAAGGTAATGATGCATATAGTCTCTAAGAACATCATGTCCGACCAGAAAATCTCCCATATTGAGAATTCCTTTCGAGCAGCCATCGAAATGCTGAATCTGATTGCATTGTTGGTTGCTACATTGTCTGTATGGCACTGAAACATGCAATCAATCAAACATCAAATACACGTACAGTGAAATAATGATTAAGTGGTGGATGGAACCTTCCGTGGTGAACTTCTTAAATAATAACTGGATTGGCTGGATACTGATAACAGCCAATAAACTACGCAAACTATTAAGAATCTTTTTTTCTATAATATAAGAATGTCACATGTCAGAAATTAGAAAGAAATGTTATTTACATTATCATCTGTTATTTGCAGCACAAACAAGATTAATATTTTCTTACCATTAACCTCGAAGATGTTCTTAAGCGTGAATATCTTTTTGCTATCTACGGACCAAAACGTCTGTTCTTCACATTCAGACCCACAGATAAGGCACATATTGTTATTGTCTTCTGGAAACAGTCGCATACCTTCATCAACTTGTTCAATTGTTGACCCGAGAAGTCCATTGAATATAGACAATTGGGATTGAAGAACTGTTTCTGGAATGGATTTTTCGGATATCGAAGAGCAAATGTATGTACGAGGAAAGGATGTACGGAGAACTTCAACAGCATTGACAGCATTGGTCACAAAATCTGGAACTATGTCTGGTTCATCCTCCAAATATAATTTCAGGGACTTGACATGTGGACATGACCTGTTTGCTATTTCACAAAATGTACACATAAAGCCTCTTCTGTCAATACCAACAACTGCAAAATTCAAGTCTGGTGGTCTAATACACAATAACGAATCATTTGAAAAAGGCAGTTCCACAATAGTTGGCACTTCCTGCAAGAGTTTGAATAAACAATTACACAATTGTCACACCATTTTTATCTCATAGAAATTGTAATTTATATTATTACTGTCTGCTATACAATGCTGACAATACTACCAATAAACGAAAGTAAACATTAGCATTAGTTATCATATTATATTATATTATATTATGTTATCATTAGTTATTGTCTGATGATCGCATGAAAGCATGAAACATAAAGTCACAACAAAGATATGTGTATTTTCTGAAGTCTACTTCTGTGTCTTCGCTCTGCCCACGGCATAGAGCACTGTTTTACCCAGTACAGACAAACAAGATAACATACACATTAGTTATTATAGTAATATAAAAGTTGGTTATATGAGAATAACAGATGACTCTTCTAAAATAATAACATATTAAACATTTTGCAAAATTAGGTGGGCGCTATTAGAGTGGGGCGCTTAAAAGAGGGGAGTGCTTATTTCACAGCCCTGAAATTTTAAAATCAAACAACCTCAAAAACAAAAGAATAATCTTATATAGTTCCGAATGTTATTCAATATCAAGCAGTCAAGATCAAATTCAATTTCTGATCTTGACTGCATTGCATTTTCCAAATGCTCACGACCCGATGAAAGTGCTTTTCCAGCCTAGCATTTTATACGTTATTATTGAACCAAATAGTAAAAATTTTATTAACAGCCCTGGGTAGTCAATAGAGGGGACGCCTATTTCATATCTTAATGCAGTAATCCTTGAAAAGATGTGAAAATACTTTGAAAAGGTCACTGTGAGAAAAACAAACCTTTGTATAAAAGTGATCCACATCAACAGCCTGTTCTGCAATAGGACAACCAGATGCAATGTTTAATAAAAAAACGTTATTCTTCAAAATGAAAGACACCTTAAATAAGTTAACAAAAATTTACCATCTATCCAGCTAGCTGCAGAAACTCCATTTAAACCATCCCATCCTTCAACTATTTTCTTGCCCACTTTTATATGTAAGCAGTCTGGAAAGTCTCGAGTCAATTGTTCTTTAAAATCTTTTAAGCAAATCATAGTATACCCACAAATTAGTAGAGAAGTTGTCTTTCGTAACACAAAAAATAGGTAAACACAGGAATAGAATAGTTCAATAATATCAAAATTACCATGTGATGATTGAAGGATATCAGTTGATAGACTTTTCACAAAATCTTGCAATGCATTTGAACAAGAGCAGCAATAAACCCAGCAAACATCATCACTAAATTCTATTCTTCTTCTCTTCACAAAGCAAAACTTTCTCTGCTGAGAAAAGTAAATGGTAATGCATTAAATTAGCTTTTTTACATGTTCCTTGCAAATAACATATTTAAAATTGAATATTCAAGTATTTAATGAGCTTCCTTTATTTATAAAATTAAAAATACTCATATTTTTGCTCATTACCTTCAACATATGTCGTTCACAGTCAAAATCCTTAACCAGAATATCCGTTTTTCCTGCCACAAACAAAATTGATTTGGCGTAGAGTAACTGAAACATGTATGATTCTTCAATACCACCAATCTGTTTACAAAAGAGCAGTTCTTTAACTATAGCACAGCTTCACCTTATATCTTATTTGATGTTTTTATTAATAAAAGATATACTTAGACAGTGAAAAATATTCTTAAAATGTACTAGATCAAATCATTTATTGTCATAAGTGTCAAAATACATGCATGATCATTGCATACCACAGATTGCACAATATCACGCTCATTTTGTTGTTGCATCTGATCAACATATTCAGCTGGAACTTCTTCATCTATAATATCAATGGCTAGAAGAAGGGCAGATATCATGCAGCAGCAGTTCCTCCCAGGAATTAACTTAAGAATATAGGACATACACAATTCATCACATCATGCTTGGAAACTCTTTAATACACCCACCATACCTTGCAAACATTACATGAATAAAATTCACATTGCGCTAGTCCTTAAACTAATAATATCTAAATATGAAATGAAAGGAAATAACCTTAAAATATGTGCATGAATTGCATGATCTGGTATGAAAATAAAAAATGTGTGATCTACTAGTTATCAAATTAACATTTTAGATAAAACTAGAAAAGGTTGCAAAGTTGACTTTAATTCTGCTTAAATAGAATACTGGCAGAAAACATCTAAGCAGGTGGCGACGCTGGATATGGAACAGATTTCATCCCTCAATAAAGACTCAACAACAATAATATAAAGCATGTATGTATATGTAGGTATATATGTAACCTTCAGCATCTTCTTCGTCATCACAACTTTCCACAATTGTTGTTGTCGTCGGTTCAGGAGTTTCCACAGGCATGTCTTCAAAATTATTCCATGACAAGACCTCTCGATTTTGTCTTTTCTTCGTCGATTGCCCACGAGGCCTTCTCCTCCTGCTTAAAGTAGGACCAGTAAAAATACTATACCTGGGGAGGCCATCGTCCTGCAACAAAACATCTACATCCATACGCTGCTGAGCTGCTTCTCCAAAAGATGCGTCAGTTCTCGAATCTTGCAAATCGAAGCTTGGCCCAGATCCAAGCTCTGGCCGTGATCTAAAATGTCGAATACCAGAATTTCCCCTTCTACTGCTATTTTCAGCCATTTTATTCTCGTGTTGTTCAATTGGGAAATTTTTAGGCCATCGCCACGTGGGCCGTATACTAAACCAAATTACCCGCCTGCCTCATTCGGGTAAGGACTTTATTTATAACCGAGGCTATGTTGGTTGGTAGATAGCCAAATTTTGGATCGTTTTATTCCTGAGTGTAGGCACAAAACAAAACATGAGCATGAGCAGACACCAGAGAAAGACACGAGTCTGTCCGTAACCTTGTACCTCCCACCTTGTTGACTTCCAGGCTTCATCACAAGCACGTGTTTCCGGTCCAAAGTTCAATTAGATAGTTAAACGATGGGAAAAAAATAAAGAAAGAAAACAATTAGCACACGGCGAACAGAACAACCACACCAAGTTCAATTCAAATATTGAACTGTGCCCTGGTGTGGTTGGCTGCTTCGCTCTTTTTGCTCGT
The DNA here is from genome assembly GCA_013076295.1 of Sanderia malayensis. Classification (NCBI taxonomy): domain Eukaryota; kingdom Metazoa; phylum Cnidaria; class Scyphozoa; order Semaeostomeae; family Pelagiidae; genus Sanderia; species Sanderia malayensis. The sequence goes on along the minus strand of RQOL01000509.1, from coordinate 222,095 downwards.
ATCTATCATCATTGTAATGCTGTAGTGGAAGACTTGTAAGCAAGAATTTTCATCTTGTTCAAGATCGAAATGGATTTTCTTCCAGCAGCTGTGAGATCGGCCTTCGCGGATTACAACATTTTCGACATTCTCTTCAAGTCGCAATGGCTGGGTGCTTTGGCGACATTTCTTGTTTGCTACACAGCTTATTACCTCCTTGTTGTTGTCAAGAAACCACGTCTGGTTTGTTGTGAAAAAGGAGAGCTGTTTGCGAAATTGCAAACAAATCTCAAGGTTTTAAACGAGTATTACTGGCCTACATTTTGGTGTTTTTCAGCACATTTAATGACAATTTGTCGCGTTGCTTTCAAGCCGAACCCTTCCTTGCCATACAAAAGGTAGGCATTGACGACACCAAATTTTCAACTCCAAAAGTCGTTTATTGGTTTATTAATGTATTTTTGATTGATATTAATATTACAACTTCCCGCTGCACATTATCTACGGTAAAATGTTTATGAAGGCTTTCAAACAAATTGAACGGGAAGTCCAAGTCGTAAAAATATGCTACATTCTCTTGGAATTCGATCAGTTGGCGAATTTCACAATACAAAACCACAGGGACCAGAAAATACAATAGAGGATAAGATGTTTATTTTTGCGACCTGTTGGAATTCTTTTCCACCACACACTCACGAACGACCCGTGACCACAACTTTCACAATTTCAATTACACCTGTTATGTTGCACCACACCAACTTCAAACAGCGCTCGTGTTGATTGAGAGAAAAATTTTTAAATAAGAAACCAATCACCCAGATACCGAGAAAACGAGGGGTTTAAAATATAAAAAAATACAAAAAACAAATAATTATGCACACCGCTAAAACGTCCAGACAATCATACAAAATACTTTTAAATTGTTGAAAAGTTTCTAGTACCTTTTTTCAAGTGAGAGAGAATTTTCGTGGCTTTTTGTTAAAAAGATATATTTGATGTCTTTTGATATTGTTATGCAAATTTTCTTGCTCCGGCCTTGGGCCACTTCTAAACGCCATTTTCAGTCAGATGACCGTGCATAACTTTTGCTCAATAAGTTTATAATAAATAATAAAGCCACAGAGTGATTAACTTACCAAATTTAATTAGTTTTATTCACGTGATATTTTTGTGAATTCAATTCATTTGAAAATTCAAGCTTTAATTAAAAGTTATGCAAAATAATATTAATAATTAAAGACAAGCTTTGAACACCTAGTGATAAAAAATTCTATGTAGGGAACTTGTGTTCTGAAATTTTCTGATGCATTAAAAACTCGAGTAGTACCCACTGTTGGGGTTAGTTTCTTATAAAAGATGGGTGAATAGCGTTGCAACTAAAAGACAGCATACAGCTACAAGAAATAACGCAAAACTTTAAAGATCTATTTTAATTGTGGTTTTCTTTGACATACAAGATTGTGTGCAACTTTTGCACTATAGCAAAACCACAACCCTTGTCTGGATTATTAGATAAAGTTCTCTCCCAACTTCTTGTTAAATCCAATTAATTAAACACTTAAAAATCTTTCAATATCTCAATTTAATCAGGCAGTTTGTGAACCACATTTTGGTGTCAAGATATAAAATTAGTGTAATACTCAGCACACTGGAATAGAAATTGGTATTATTTTGTAAATGTTTTCTTTCAGACAGCTGCTTGAAACACCAGATGGTGGTTTGATTAGTCTTGATTGGCTTGATGATGAAGAAAACAAGATTTATCCAGACCCAGCAACACGACCAACTCTTATCATCCTCCCAGGCCTCACCGGTAAATCAAATTTTAAATTTTTTCAACCCAGCACCCAAATTTTCTTAGGTATTTCCTAATTTTAATACCAGAACTTCCTTAAGACTTTCTCAGTGATTTCCGTTTTTACACATTGCAAAGGCATATTTGGCCACAAAGCCAATTATTTTGCTTTTTCGGGATAATTTTTTCCTTGAAATTTTCAGCATCTAGGTTTTTAAGTTTTCTCAGGTTTCAAACACCCACATTGAGTTTTCTTAGCTTATTGAAGAACCAAGCACAACTTTCTCAGAAATGTATACAGTATACTTTTCTCTTCCTCTGCAATATGTACAACTTTTTTATCGCCCATGTACCCAGCTATCTCTCTACAATGTACCATCTTTTTTTGATCAACTTCAAAATTGATATTACTCTTCAGGAACAAGTGAAACAAGTTATTGCAAGCAACTGGCTTTGCATGCAAAGGAATTGGGAATGAGGTACGTCTAGATCATACCAAAACAATGCTATGTTGTTATTAACCTCAGTTGGGTGACATTCTGCAGTTCAGTTTGACTGTTCGATGTTGACATATGCATTAACTGATCTTGAAATATTTCTGCTATTTTTAGGGCCATTATTCTTAACAACCGAGGACTTGGAAAGAATATATTCTTAAAGGTACATAACACCTTTCTTAGTGATTCAGAGTACAATGAATTTCTGACAACCCTTTATTAGAAATGCTTTCTGAAATCACAAATTTGATAATCAGAGGCTAAATTGTGCTAGGAAACATTTCAAGTTTGAGATGTTTAATTCGTTATAGAAAGATGTTTATATGTAGATTATGTCTGCTGCACACATTAACCATATAAATATGGTGAAAATCGTGATATGCGAACCCCAGAACATTTAGAATATTTTTTCTCAAACTTGTAACACCGTATGAGGTTTATGGAGTGGTAAAAAATTCCTTTGCTTTCAGACTCCAAGAACATTTTGTGGCAACAACACGGACGATTTCAAGTTTGTTTTGAAGCAGTTGGCAAAACAGTTACCCAATTCGCCCGTAATTGGGGTTGGTGTATCTCTTGGAGGGTACGTTGTTTTTTCAGCCCTTTTGAAATCTTAAACATCTATTTGCAAAACAAAGAAGACTCTTTGTGGAGGTCTTGGCATTATGAACTAAAAACTAAACTGTTGCAACATAGTTAACTTCAACAAGGATATTTCTTTTTCCGCAGGTGCATTATGACACACTATTTGGCCGAGCTTGCAGATGGCCCAACCCAAATGGTTGGAGCATTTATCATATCTGTGCCATGGAATTGCTTTTCATCTTCTGTTTCTCTAGAAAAGCCAATAAACTGGCTGCTTTTCAATCGACACTTGACTCAAAAGCTTCTTGGATTGGTTGATCAGTAAGTCTTGCTTTAATGTTTATTCTATTGCCAGTTGTCATACCTTTCAAATTAATCACTGATTGCAAATTATTTCGAAAAGTATCCAGCATATTCTTCGCAACATATCTGGCTTTTTGTTGCATTATATCAAGTTTATTTCTGTAAAATAACCAATGCTATCTTGGCAGCATACATAGCTCTTACCGCGTTAGACCCAGGTATTCCACCTCGCAATTCCTGCATTCTTTTGACAATAATGGAAGCTCTGTTTCTCAAAATCCTTGGGAACAAATTTGATTAAAATTTTCAATCATTATTGAGATACTAATGTGGGTTCGTTGTCTTGCAGGAATTTGCATGTTTTTGAACAGCATCTCGGAAACCTTCCTTACGAATTGGATCACGTTATGAAGGTAGATTAACGTAATCTATTTTCCTTCATTAGCAAACCTGCCAAATCATAATTATACCCAAGCTTGTTCACATTGAAATGCCCCGATGAATCCAGCTCTTTCAATGTAACACACTTTCAACATGTCTGCTGAAAGATATATATGCGATTTCTCTGCAATATATGAAGCTATTCTGCACTTCATGTGAAAATGCATACCAAAAGTACTTACTCCCTGCAGGGAACCAATATTTAATGGAATTGTGATCAGTATCCGTTGCAGTAGAGGGGGGCAATTGCCGTGGGGCCTTAGCCTGAATGGGGGGGCTTGAAAGCTTCTTACCGTAAGTCCTCGATTAAGCCCCCGGGGTGTTATTTCACAAAAATATTTTATGGGTGGGGGCTTAATCGAGGATTTACGGTATTCATCTTTGCCAAGGGGTTCCAAACCCTGTCTCCCCTCCTGGGTGGGGGTGGACACAATTATGAATGAACTTAATTTGATTTCTTATTTCGCAGTCCAAGTCGATTCGGGAATTCGATGAACGTTTCACGAGCCGCACATTTGGATACAATGGCCACATCGAGTATTACAATGCAGCCAGTCTCGATGCCGCACCGTTGGAAAATATCAATGTGCCAACGCTTTTTCTCAATTCAACCGACGACCCTTTCGCTCCTGGAAATAGTAAGTCATTCATTGTTTGTTATAGCATGAAACCGCTTGGGTAGTATGAAACCCAGACGGGGAATGTGTGAGAAATTTGAAGGAAGAAATAAATTATCCAGGGTGACACCGCCTGAAGCATACAATGTATATGTGCATTAAACTCGAGAGATACAGAAGAATCTTCATTGCCCATTGAAGATAAAATATGGTGTCTTTGCAGACTTTCGCGCTGGCCTTCATTGTGTATGCACGGAAATACGAAAATCTGAATAATAAATTTTATATAGAAAGTCATACCAAAGTTTTGGTTAGCTGCTGTTGTCATGAAATAGCTAAGAAAGTTTTGATATTGGGCCAAAACTACTCGCGATTCAGCTACGTAGGTGCAAGGACACGGGGATTGTGCCCCCAACCAAAAATGTTGATTACAGTTTCATCATTCATTCAACTTTTCCTTCTAAAAACCTGCCCCCTCCAAGATAACGTTTTTGCTCGATCTTTCCCACCCCAGCTTATATCTCCAGTCTCGTGTCTGTGTCGATTAAGTAAGGATTTTTGCCTCGTTCAGGTATTCCAACGGAAATCATCAAAAAGAACCCACTATTGGCTGTTATTATCACACACTACGGCGGCCATATTGGATTCACAGAAGGCTTCTTCATCAAGAGCAGATCGATTGTGGAAAATACCTTCATGCAATTTGCAAAGGCCGTTGGCATAGTCGAAGAGAAGAAATCTAATTGATTTCCAATCTCCACTCTCGTGTGTTGTACTGAACTTTAACTCTCGTAACAACTAGTTTTTTATGGTGTCATTTTTTCATTTTTTCTGATTAACTTAATTTTCTATGCAATGTTCATTTGAGAATACACAAATCGTACAATATTAAACAAAATATCATTGGCTAGCTTAAAATGGATGGCGAAATTGGATGCGAATAAAATCCATCCTCCCAAAATAGTCTGTTTATGGGGAACTCAATAATGATTTATTAAACTAGCTGACTTCATCGTCTATAGTAACAATGGAATCTGGGAGGGGGCAAAATCACTTAGGGATACATTAAACAAATTGACAGTAAGGGTAAATTGTGGTGTTTCGCTTCTTTACCTCGCATTCTTTGGAATATGTGGGGTGCTGCAGTTTTTTCCCTGTTTATATGATGCAATTTCTATACAACTTAATTTGATTTACATGATTGAAATTAATTCAGATTTATGGAAAAATAACATGGTATGTGTTGAGACAATACTCTGTCTTTGCGAAGTCGTTCGATGTCTTTGTGTGTGAGGTCGTTCGATGTCTTTGTAAATTCGGAAGGGGTGAGTAAATACGGTTGATGTCAATGCCTATTCGATGTCAGACCACGAAGAGCACAAGTCGTGGAATATTCTTGCGAAAACCATGTTTCTATGCCTTGATAAAAAATATCTGTTTTGTGCCAGCTGCTTTGACAAACGGGTGACTGTTTCGGTGAAATTTTGAGACAAAAATCGGTTGTTCGGAGTGGCCGTTGTGGAGACGTCTGCCACACACTGTTCACCATTTCATTTGAACATCATGATGACCCATTGTCACGATGACCTGAGGCAAATCTGCCCCAGCACAGCCAGAAGAACTTGTCTCGGTATGGTAAGGGTGAAGGAAACAGCGACACACGCATGTCATATTAAGAATACACCCTGATCATGACTAAAAGTTCACAGTGACCTATTTTCATCATTAACCAAGTAGGAAAAACATGGTTTGTGAGCCGATGAACAGTAGGCTATGCGTGGCGTGGCATATGACATGCCCTTGGGATCGCCTAGCAGGGCACGTGAAAGCTTATTCAACACTATTTGGCATGTTGAACGAATGTATTTGCGTGTCAAGGCTGTTATTATAAGCGCCATAATCATGGTACGAGCAAATCGTTCGGCACAGGTGCATTCATGTGGAAAATTGAGGCAATAAAAACGCATGCGCACTTTTCATAACTAGCCACGCTGACGTGACAATTCTGGCCTTGCGTTCACGTTGTTAAGTGTACGGCATTAACCTTAAAACCAATACCAATTACTGCCACACCATGATTTTGGCTGTGGAGCACAGCACCCCGGGGGAGTCCCATCCCCAGTGCAGATTTCCCCCGTTGAAACAGCCAGGGCAAGTGACCTCAAGGGTGTATCTCTCACAGTTTTAATTGGTAAGCAGACACGATAGGACTATACAGCAAATATATAAATATTTGCAAGAACATACTCTTTATCGAACTGGCATAAAGGAAAATGGACAGGCTGGTGTAAACTGGAAACAAGTCAACATTCTGGTTTGGTTTGTTAATAAAGGACTGTGCATGATGAGAATATTCTGGATTTTATTATGAAAAATACAAACCAGACATAAAGACAAGAATAGAAACAGATGCTAATGCGTAGTTTGCTGTGTTGCATTGGCAGATAGACAGAGTTGTAACAAAATTTCGCGGCAAGGAAAAAGAATTACAAGCATTTCCAAGCCGAATAAAACCTCTGTTTTCCACGCCACATCGCAAAAATAATTGTGAAAACACCAAACGGCGAAGCTAAGGGTTAGGAAATGTGTTTTTAAACCGAGAGAAAGAAAATACTACAGTGCAACACGAAAGGTGTTTGGAAATATATTCTTCTGGAAAAGGTTGTAGCTGGAAAAAGTTATTCGTCAGAGGACCTGGTCATATTATCGAATAGAGGATTTAGAGCCATTTGCTGCACTTAGACACAGCATGTCTCGAGAAAAGTGAAAAAGGAGGGTCGAGGAAAATTGCCTGCTCTTCAATAAACTTGGAAGAACATTTCTGACTGCAACGAAATAGGTATCTGGCTGGAGATAGTGGTCGTGATCTGAAAGCAGGTACAATTAAAATAGAACTGGCATACAAATCTGATGACAACGAACAGAAAGAAAGATCGCCAACAAAGATTGTTCTCTTGTAATCAAATACGTATCTGACATAGAAATCTGACGACACAGCAGTAAACAAAACGAAGGATCGCCAACAAAGATTGCTCTCTTGTGCTCAAATACCTAAAGAACATCTGATACGGTAAACGCTAGCTATCTCCATCTCGATTTCTACAAAACACAAAGAAGTAGGTTACAGGAAGATGACACAACCATCATCTTTGTCTTCATTATTTGGGGAATCGGTGAAGCGACGTTATATCTGTACTGGTTTGATTTTCTCGGTCTCTTTGTTGACTTGCGCAGTGGTACAGGCAGCATGGAGTATTCATTGGAAGCTGTTTATGTCAAATCATCGGGTGTTCTATGAAGTCGTCGATGAAATGAAACAGGTTGTACACGTGAAAAGAACCACTGCGCTGCTTTGGACGTGTTTCTTGGTAAGTTGATTTATTCTTATCGAGTTTGTTCAGGGTTGCTGTACTGTGCATAGTGAGGGGGGCATCGCCTCACAAAGGGGGGCAAGTAATAGCTTAAGGCTCAAAATAATCTAAGCCCAAATTCGTAATATATAAGTATTCAAAGTGAGAAGAGTCAGATGGAAATGTCAACTGGGAGTGGGAGTAATAAAGGCCCTCTACTTTTGAAATAATAAATATATAGGCAAAGTGGCCTGTGACTGGGAGCAGATTTGGTTAAAATGCCCATGTTAAAACACGCATGTAAGCTTTCTCAAGCTTGCTATCGTCAGAGTGAGCTCGTACATCAAATGAATTGAATTGGCGCGAACTACTCTTGTGTTCAGTCCAGCCACGCGCGTATCGTAACACCGTAACAACGTAACATCGTAGGCGCGTTAAAAGTCAAGCAATACATTGCTAGACTCTTGTTCATCTTTGTGCGCAGGTTTGGCCATCGTGCATCATTGGTATGAGCTTGTTTTGCACGCGAAAGAAAAGCATAGTAAGTATGCATTTATTAAACATCAGTTAGGCATTATTCAATAAGTGACTTGACTCTGCACCACAAGTCTTCAATTTGTGTAAAATACCTCCGATTTTAGCCCTCGCAGTTGCTGAAGAACTGCCCAACTCTTAGCAGACAAAGGAACATTTACCAGCCTTTAAGAATCTCTTCAAAATCCCCAATCAAATCAGTGAATTCTCCGTTATAATGCTCCTTCCTAGCGGCTCGCATATTCTTCTGCAAACCCTGTCCTTCCAGTTGCCTATCGACAACCAGAGCCCAGGCCCCTCGGTTATTAACGAAACAAATTGAGCCTCAGGCTCCAAAATAACGCAACATTCATCCTATCTTTACAGATTCTTTTACTGTTCGCAACGGCCGCCATAGCTTGTGTTGGTAGCGTAATCTCTACAGCAAAATCACATGGGGCCTATTACGAAGTAAAACAATTCTCAGGAGAACAAGACGATGACGATTATGATTATGATGATGATCGCTGTGAGGATGTTTCGCACAATGACGTAAATTATTGCGAGTGTAAACTGATAGTGGGACCAAGTACGCAGCCAATCAATCAAACAACGGAATACTGGAGATTTAGAGGTATAACAATTGCTATGATTCAGGGAAACAGAAAGGGGGAGGAAGAGAGAGGGAGGGAGAAGGGGTAATAGAGACAAATCAGAGAGAAATATATGGGGGCGTGAAGGGGGATTCGTACCCCCTTCCTATGTACACCCATTGCAATAAGAAAAGGTTCGAGTGTACATTATTCCACGAAAAACTTGATCATTTCCATTTTGGATATAAAATCTTGAATTTCCTAATGGCCTAATATGACTTACACGTGATTTACACGTGACTGAAAAACAAGAAATAGAAGCATAAACATCATCAAGATTGAAATTTTCCTTTCTCCTCCTCCACAGTGGACAAGTGTGAAGACATGGAGATGATGGCAAAGAAGATTTTCATATTTTTCATCTTCAGCATGATGACAGCATGTTTCAGTGCATGCTTATTCTTCATGGCTCTGATTGCATTCTGCTCAACCAATCAGGTACGTTACAGTTGACGTAAGAAGCATTTGAAATGTGGACAAGACTCACATATCCATTGCCAATTAAGTTTTGAACTGATTCGCATATATTGCAATGCACTTCTCAAATGAATTCAAAAATGTTGCACATGCAAACGTCAAAAAGCAAAAGCTCCAGTCACAAGAAAATAAAAATGCCAAAAGCTCCAGTCAAAACTGCCCAAATGACACGGTTCGAACAAGTGTACATCAGGGCTCGAACTAAAGAGTAAAATGGTTATCTAAGGAATACAAAAACAGTTTTATTTGACGAGTGTTTGGTTTACAAGCAGTTCAAATTGTCGAGATCTTCCTCTACTTATAAGCTTTGAAATCTTAAGCTACGTTAAATATTGTTTTTGATATTTCAAGATGGAATTAATTGTCTTGCAGACACCAATGTCACGTCAGCAAGATGAATTCAATTACAATAGCATTAAACCTCCGGATCGATCCATGATTAATAAGGATGAGATCGGATTCAGCAATCCGATTTTCACTAACTGCAACAGCCATGGAGAAGGAAGGAAGACCGTTTTCTGGTATCCATACACAGGCGAGCAGCCGCCTCGGTCTGGGAACGAGGCTGGTGGAAATTACAAGTTTCAGCATTCATATAACCAGCGTAAAAGTGTTATTACTCTAAGTAAATTTTCAAAGAGTGATGAAGTAGTTTCATTTTGACATTTTTGGTAGATTGTTATACTCTTCTTTAATTGCATGAAATAATGTAGTAGGATTTTCTTTGTTAACCCCCTCTATATGTAATTTCATGTCATTTTGTAAAATGTTTGCTGATTTTTGTAACCTTTGAAATTTTATGAAATTGAGACAATACTTTCAGCAAGTGATGATCTTCTCGCACTAAGTTTCTTAAAACACAACCTCAATTCAACGTAAACGACACATGTAACATAAATACATTACCGTTATATACATTGTGTTAATAGACAAAGATATGTTAAATTAATCCAATATATACATTGTATACAACACGAGACTGGTCTGTGACACAGTGCTGAGGAAACGCAGAGTGCAATGGTGGAAAAACGTCAACTAAGCATTTGCTCTCCATATCATATCCTCCTCTCCATAAGTCAATATCATGCTAACATTAATCAAATATTGTTGCTCACCCCCGTGTAAAGTTAGGATCGCAAAGAGGGTGCATTGGGGAATAAATAGGTGGAATTTCCCCACTCTCACATGTACATAACATACAGTGTATAGAAATGCATTATATGCGACATATAACTTACCGAATCAATGGTGGTATGGTGAATTTCATATATTACAAGATAGGTTCTGTACTATTCCAGTCAACAGAGGCATTTTTCCATTTCGTCCTGATGCAATGTTCAAGCGGAGGAATAAGCTCATCATTATGATGATTATTAACATCATAATCACCGTCTAAATCTGAAATTAAGAGGACAACAACAACAATCAAACGCTTGCTCTACAATCCTTTTTCAGGTTTAAAACAATTAAGTAGTTAATTATTAATCATTATCCTACACATTACACTATACTATACGTTATACCATACATCATGAAGACTATCTGCAAGGTTTATGCATATGAATGGTGTAAAACATAAAAATGTAGGAGCAGAAAGGTAACATACTGATCGTAAGTCTAATTTCTTCATTTTGCCTTGCAAGTCCGTCATAATAGTATAGATCAAATCTTTTTTGTACATCACTAAAATGAAAATTAAAATCGTTTTAGTGTAGAAATCCATGCCGTAAAAGCTCTATTAAACCCCCCTGCGGAGGGGGTTATTTAACTCTTGGTGTTGCGGAGGAGGACTAACTGGAAAGGAGGCTTGATAAAATTCTTCAATAAACGTCAGACAAAAAAATGTGCGTGTGAAATAGCTGCCAACTAAGGGCCTAACCATATGAGCTCGCAGATCCCAAATTTATGGTAGCTATCGTTCAAAATTTCAAAAACAACAAAAGATGCTTTATAAAGAAATATTCAAATATTGAAGTTCTTTATCTCGATGGGAATTATATTCCTGATATTGAAACATTGCAATTAATTCATGAAATCATACGCGTTCTGGAGAAGTCTCTGATTGGAGGAGAACAGCGTACTGAAGTGACTTTCACTGCAAACAACCCAAATTGGGAACTTCGGCTTTTTATAATTATCTCCAACCTGTAGTAGATATAAATAATTATAAACTAGATCAAATGACATTCAGTTTGATATCTATATCTCTAGGCCCTTTTCACAACGAGCTTTCCCGTGTAACAAACTATCATCTGATGTTTAGTGATAATCTGAAAAAGGGCCTCCTGATAAAACCATATATGTTTTGTTGACTTCGCGAATTTATTAAATCGAGCGCTTTTTGTCGTAATTTTGTATCAAATTATGATGCAAGGAAGTTTTCCAGATTGAGTAGGAAAGAATAAAATGAGGAAATAAATTAAAGTCAACAAAAACTTACCGTGCAAGATCCGTAATGTTCAAACAAAGAAAGTAGGCCAATGTCACTCTGCCTTTCTATGCCTTTGAGGGTGGACTAAAATAAAAAAAATAAAATAAGCATACACTAAAATTCGATAAGTAGAACCTTGAATAGAGCTCGAACCAGTTTGCATCCCCCTTGAAAGCCTTCCTGGTATTTTCTAACCCTTCATAACTCAAGCATTCGATAACTTGGAACATTTTCCCCTGGCGGTTCGAGTTGTTGGGATGGCACAGTAAATATAAATAATGAAGAAAAGATTCTAAAAATAACAATTATAATACGAAAAAAATAACGATCATTCTTGAAAGCTTAGGATTGAGTATTTAGTAAACAACAATTTGAGTAGTTATAAGTTCTCTATCATTCAATGGGGCATCAAAATTTCAGTTAAATTTCGGTATTTCAAACGCTGAACAGAGTAAGATATTCGTTAACATGACCTGACAAGGTTTTGAGTTATCAAAGATCACTTAAGCTTAAACATAAAAAATAACAGTGAAAGAGGGAGAGCGAATGAAATCTCCTACAAATTCGAAGGAAATGATGCTTTAGCAACAAAGGATTCCAATGCATTAACGTTTCACATGAACTAGTTTTAAAATAGATTGTAAATTAAAGTTTGGGTATGAGCAGAGTATTTACCTTGGTGGTGCCACCAGAGTCAAGCTCAATATTTCCATCGAATACATTAGAAACTGATTTACCAGTGAGACACAGATTCACCAAATCCTTTAAAAAATATATAAATAAAACTATAGTCAAATATCTAACATAAAATATTTAATAAAAAGAAAATAAAAGGAAAAAGTTAAGTTAATCTAGTGGAAACGATAGCATAAAATTTCGACCAATGACTTTCGGTCAAATAATAAAATATAACGTTACTGCAATCCTGATAATTTTTATTAAAATATATTCACCAGATTAGGTGCGATAATTTGTTAGTTAAACTTACTTGTGTGCAATAGCCGTGGGCGCCAATTAATGTTCCTGTTGCTTCATCCATATCAGATTGAATTCTGGAAAAAAATAATAAATTTGATTAGTTCCAACTTACTTAACCTGTGATAAGTAATGATCATTGAAAAAAACAAATTGGCATACATTATATTCTTATTTTAGAATAAGGATGCACCCTGAATGATGCACCCTCATCAATTAATTAAACCACTGCGCTGCTAAGGAATCTTGAATATCCCTTTCAGTTATTGGCTTAGGCATTGGCGTTAGGGTTAGGGTTAGGGTTAGCCTGTGTGGAGGAGAAAGGTGGTCAGAATGCGCAGTAGCGTGAATATTGGTGCTGCGCAGGAGCATATTTGACGTAATGGTGTCCTTGATGGCTGAGGCATTGGCCTTAGGGTTAGGGTTAGCCTGTACGGAGGAGAAAGGTGGTCAGAATGCGCAGTAGCGTGAATATTGGTGCTGCGCAGGAGCATATATGACGTAATGGTGTCTTTGATGGCTGAGGCATTGGCCTTAGGGTTAGGTTTAGGGTTAGGGTTAGCCTGTACGGAGGAGAAAGGTGGTCAGAATGCGCAGTAGCGTGAATATTGGTGCTGCGCAGGAGCATATATGACGTAATGGTGTCTTTATTGGCTGAGGCATTGGCCTTAGGGTTAGGTTTAGGGTTAGGGTTAGCCTGTACGGAGGAGAAAGGTGGTCAGAATGCGCAGTAGCGTGAATATTGGTGCTGCGCAGGAGCATATATGACGTAATGGTGTCTTTGATGGCTGAGGCATTGGCCTTAGGGTTAGGTTTAGGGTTAGGGTTAGCCTGTACGGAGGAGAAAGGTGGTCAGAATGCGCAGTAGCGTTAATATTGGTGCTGCGCAGGAGCATATATGACGTAATGGTGTCTTTATTGGCTGAGGCATTGGCCTTAGGGTGAGGTTTAGGGTTAGGGCTAGCCTGTACGGAGGAGAAAGGTGGTCAGAATGCGCAGTAGCGTGAATATTGGTGCTGCGCAGGAGCATATATGACGTAATGGTGTCTTTGATGGCTGAGGCATTGGCCTTAGGGTTAGGTTTAGGGTTAGGGTTAGCCTGTACGGAGGAGAAAGGTGGTCAGAATGCGCAGTAGCGTGAATATTGGTGCTGCGCAGGAGCATATATGACGTAATGGTGTCTTTATTGGCTGAGGCATTGGCCTTAGGGTTAGGTTTAGGGTTAGCCTGTACGGAGGAGAAAGGTGGTCAGAATGCGCAGTAGCGTGAATATTGGTGCTGCGCAGGAGCATATATGACGTAATGGTGTCTTTGATGGCTGAGGCATTGGCCTTAGGGTCAGGTTTAGGGTTAGGGTTAGCCTGTACGGAGGAGAAAGGTGGTCAGAATGCGCAGTAGCGTGAATATTGGTGCTGCGCAGGAGCATATATGACGTAATGGTGTCTTTGATGGCTGAGGCATTGGCCTTAGGGTCAGGTTTAGGGTTAGGGTTAGCCTGTACGGAGGAGAAAGGTGGTCAGAATGCGCAGTAGCGTGAATATTGGTACTGCGCAGGAGCATACATGACGTAATGGTGTCCTTGATGGCTGAGGCATTGGCCTTAGGGTCAGGTTTAGGGTTAGGGTTAACCTGTACGGAGGAGAAAGGTGGTCAGAATGCGCAGTAGCGTGAATATTGGTGCTGCGCAGGAGCATATATGACGTAATGGTGTCCTTGATGGCTGAGGCATTGGCCTTAGGGTTAGGTTTAGGGTTAGGGTTAGCCTGTACGGAGGAGAAAGGTGGTCAGAATGCGCAGTAGCGTGAATATTGGTACTGCGCAGGAGCATATATGACGTAATGGTGTCTTTAATGGCTGAGCTGAGGCATTGGCTTTAGCGTTAGTTTTATGTTGTTGTGGGAGTTTCAAGTAGTTATTGCTGAATTTTGTACTGATATACTAACAGAACTTATTACTTTGCCTCAATTCTGAAACCCTAACAGGAATTTCAAAAACCTTTCGACAATGACAGGAGAACAATCTCAAAAGGTTATAGGTGCGTTTCTTTTTTCACTTCGAGAAAATTTCAAATTTGCTTCGGTTTCTGTTTCTCGGCAGCGCCTAGGCCCAATAAAAACAATCGCACATTGCATGATAGAAATGATCTGATTTGTTGTTAATATTGAGGGTTAATGGTTTGAAATTGTGTAGTAATATCAATTTTAATTCTATACACAATTTTAGTTATAATATCAAGGCAAAATTTACGGGACATAATTAATCACATAGATCATAGAGCAATCCAAAGTTGAAGGGATATAATTAGTTGTTGTACTCCCCAAAATCGAAGTTTTGCATTTACAACTTGTGCAATTAACATTCAAGCACTTTTGATAAATATTAGTCATCAAATTGGTATGTTATTCTTAATCGTGTGAATTTACATGCATTTGTTGCTGAAAAGGAAGACTGAAATTCTAGAAAGCCCATGTAAGAGCTTTCAATTTCCGTGTGTCGTGATATTTTTCAAAACTTCTCATAGTATAGTAATTTACTTTGGGGAAATCAGGAGTTAAAAACCGTAAGGCAAACATAAACCGTATCTAAATCCAGATTGTCATAGAAAAAACAACTTTGCGTCGACTAAAGCCGGCAATAAATATGTATCTTTTACATTGATGACATTACTTCATGTATGTTTTACATAATTACCCGAAATAAATTAAGAAAAGAAAAGCAGGAGAGCATGGGCCCGAGATTGGATAAACTATTATTCTAGATGTGGGTATTGCGCAGAAGTGTATATGACGTAATTGTGTTAGGCATTGGCCTTGAGCTTAGGGTTAGAGTTAGCCTCTGGGGAGGAGAAAGGTGGAAATAATGCGCAGTAATGTGAATATTGGTACTGCGCAGGAGCGTATATGACGTAATGGTGTCTTTAAGCTTGCCCCACCGCTGCTCGTAAAATGACAAATCAAGTATGGGCTTACCTTTTAATAGTTCTTGAAAATATTAGTGAATAGACGAATAAAATGCAACCACTACTGGAAGCATTTTCGAACTGAAGAAATAAATGTATGAAAATGTCAAAATCAACCATAGGGTTAAGAAAAAAGAAATACTAGAGTGTTAAAGCATGCGTTCCATCTTGTTGGAGGATCATTTGAGAATTTAACGGTGTGAAGCTTTATATTTTAAAGAGAAATTACGTGGATCTTACCACCGCTCAACCTCAAATAAAGATTGAACAATAGAATTCAATCAAATCTTCTGCTTACCTGTCCAACATTTTGCGACATAAATGTCTTTAAATTCTCCGAGTCTTTGAAGGAATATATGGATAACTATAGTAATAGAAAATGATAACAGCCATTCTTTCAATCATAAAATAACTCAAAAGGTTATTAACTAAAAAAGTAGTCGATGTGTGGGTCATACTGTCATCTTAGAGTAAGTGCAAATCTCATTGAGTAATGTGACATGACAACTGAGTGGAAAAAAGCGATTAGGAAAAAGAGAAAGTACGCAAGAGAATTCTCTAAAAACAGGAGTGATGAAAACCTAGCATTAAAAAGGAAATGGAGAAATGAAGCAACTAGACAACGAAGAAAAGCAATCAAAGAATATTGGGATAAAAAAGCACTAGATCTCAAATCAAATCCCGGTGCTTTCTTTAAAGTCTTCAAGCCATTTTTGTCAGCAAAAAACGTGCAGGGTGGCTCTGATGTGATAAGCTTAGAAACTGATGGAAAATTAGAAGAGAACCCACAAATAGTGGCAGACACTTTTGTAAATTATTTCAACACGATGTGGGATAATGGAAAAGAATATGAAGTGGAGGGAGTAGAGGAAGCAAACGTTACAAAAGTAGCTGAACAAGAACTGGATAGTAACAGCAGTGTTATTAATATAAAGAAAAATGTTAATGAGACGAGACAGGTTGATTATAGGCCATTAATAGAGAAAGAGGTTGAGAAAGCAATGAAAGATATCAACCCAAGAAAGTCAGCCGGATGGGATAAAATGGCACCAGGAATACTTAAAGTTGGAGCAAAAGCCCTTGCACCATCTATAACAAGACTGTATAACGAATGCATAAGACAAATGGCATGGCCTAGTGATTGGAAAAAGGGACAATGGACACCTGCTTTCAAGAAAGATAATAGACACATAGATAAGAACTACAGGCCAATAACAACACTGCCAGTAGTTGATAAGGTTTTTGAGAAACTCATCGCTGGTCAAACGGAAGAGGGAATCCAAGGAAAATTAAGTGATAGTTTGACAGCATATAGAAAAGGCCAAAGCACAGAGACTACGTTAGTAAACCTGGTCGAGAAATGGAAGGAAGCGATTGATAACAATAAGATAGTGGGGGTGTTATCAACAGACATGAGTAAAGCTTTTGATTCTCTGTATCCAACACTCTTATTAAAGAAACTGGAAAAATACCGTTTTTCCAAGGAGGCAATAGACATGATGAAGTCATACTTTGAAAATCGAAGAAATAGAGTGAAGCTCGGTGACATAAAAAGTATATGGAAGAAATCTGAAAGAGGATGCCCACAAGGTTCATCACTTGGCCCACTTCTGTGGAATACCGTATTTCCTCTATTAAGCGCCCACCCTCTATTAACCGCCCCCCTCCAATAAGCGCCCACCCTAAAATCAAAAAGTGTGAACCGCCCAGGACGGTTAATAGAATTCTTACATTTTCACTGTTTGGTTCAAATAATGGCGTAGAAACATGTGAATAGACAGCAATTCCTTTCTTTTATCAATGGCAACATAAGCAAGTAGTTTAAGACCAAAGTTAGTTATTATATCTTAAAGAAAATATCCATTTTTAATGTTTATTGTTTTGTTTTTGAAGACGCTCGATGTTAAAATTTTAGGACTATGAAATAACCGCCCCCCTCTAATAAGCGCCCCCCTCTAGTAAGCGCCCACCCAATTTTGCGAAATATTTAATAAGCGCCCGGGCGCTTAATAGAGGAAATACGGTATCTACCAAAACGATCTCAGTTATACTGTCTCAAATTGCGGTTTATCAATGTATGCAGATGACCACCAGCTATATGTAGCCAAAGATTCACCAAAAGAGGTAGAGAAAGTTATAAACGAAAATATGGAAAAGGTATGTTCATGGTATAGAGATAACTTTCTACATGCGAACAAAGAAAAATATCAAGCCATGACTGTCACTGGCCAAAAGATTCAAGAAATACCTATAGAATTTAAAATAAATGATGATGTGGTGCAACAGACCAAAACATTAAAGCTTTTGGGAGTCATTATTGATGATAAACTGACATTCAACGGACATATAAGCAACATGTGTAAGAAGGCAAGTCAGAAAGTAGGAGTGTTGATGAGATTACGAAACTTAATACCAATGGAGGCTAAACTAGTGTTGTGTAAAACAGCAATTCTACCACACCTAACATATTGCGGACTGGTATTCCACTTCTGCAGAGCATCAGATCGTAGGAAGCTCGAAAGAGTGCAAGAAAGAGCTTTAAGGGCAGTGTTTAGTGATAAACAAAGTAGTTATGCATCACTCTTGGAAAAATCAAATCTATCCACTCTGTACAACAAACGATTGCAAGATATTGCTATTCTCATGTACAAGGTCAAAAACAATTTAGCTTCAAAGCCTATCCAAGCCTTGTTTGAAAGACCAACCAAACGTTACGAGCTGAGAAACGCCGAATTCAATATACCAAGGTGTAGAACTGAGACGTATGGAAAACATTCCATAAGGTACTTAGGACCTATGATTTGGTCAAAACTATATTTTGACATTAAAAACAGTAAAACCCTCGGGATATTTAAAAATAAACTCAAGAAGATTCCAGACTTGTCAGCAATGACAAGCACGGAAATTTGCAGTTGCAATCTCTGTGGACGATAGATTTTTTAACTTTTGAACTTTTTAAACTTTTAAACTTTTAAACTGGTAAATAATTATTTTTGTATGTAAGTGTCCTCAATTAGCAATTATGCTAAATTTATTCGACACAAATAAAGTTGATGATGATGATGACGTAAGGTTATGGACAAGACGTAAAATTTGTCTATCCTACACAGCATATTCACCTAACATTTTAAAGCTGCAAACTAGTATAGGTCCAAGCGGCAGTAACAGTTAACTTGCAATGAATACTACTGTACATTACGTTGATATACTCACAGTTTCAGTTAGGCCATCAGATCTATATCTGCCACCACCAATGAACTTCGCTTTAAGCCCAGGCCTAAAATAGAAAACCAGAAAATAAATAGTAAATAGTAAATAAGTAAGCAATCAAGTTAGTAAGCAAATAAGTAAGCAATTAAGTTAGTCAATAAATAAGTTACTAAGTAAATAAGTAAGCAATTCAGTTAGTCAGTAAATAAGTAAGCAATTCAGTTAGTCAGTAAATAAGTAAGCAATTCAGTTAGTCAGTAAATAAGTAAGCAATGAAGTTAGTCAGTAAATAAGTAAGCAATTCAGTTAGTCAGTAAATAAGTAAGCAATTCAATTAGTCAGTAAATAAGTAAGGATGTTCAACGCTTGCTAGCGATGTAACTAGTATTACAAAAGAGCAAACCGAAATGTTTCATCAACTGAAAATGAAAAAAAAGTAGAGTGTGTCTTGAAAAATTTCAAACAATTAAATATTTCGTTGTTTTTATGGGAACTCGCTGTAGCCTATTTTTTACGAATAAGTAGAACAACAGGCGCGTTTGCTTACAAAACTTCGCATGAAATAAAACAATATTTTCGCAGCATAGTTAAAGAAATACGAAAATATACAAGAGACATGACTTACAGGACAACGCAAGCACATCTTTTATTTCCAGCTCTCCAGAGAATTTCAGACAGCGCGTGTGCCAAGGCATTTGATCGTTCTTTAGGTGATGGTGCCAAAGCACTAGAAATGGATCAATGAATGAGAAATCATAATAGCACTCATTTGTTTTGATAGTACTTCTTTAGCAAACGCAAGCGTATGCAAATTAAAAATTTCTAATTAAAGAATTTTTTGCAATTAAAGATAATTCTGAATAATTTTAAGTTTTGATAGCAAACGTATTGCACCACCTGGTGCAAAATGGCATCTAGAAGTGAAGTGACTTTGAAATATCTACATCTGCAATAGTCATAAAAAGATTCATGGTATTAATTTCCTTCCAGTGTCAATTTACCTGCTTAGTTTCGTATCACTGCTTTTTCTAAACAACAATTGCTTTAATAGCGTAGCCTGAACTGCAGCCAAGATACCACATGGTCCTCCCTTCGGAAGAAAAAAGATGGTGTCAAGTTAACAAAAACAAAAAGATCTAAATGCGTAACTCAGAATAGAATGAAAAGCCACATATAAGAACCAACGGATTAATGTCTACTTCCAGGGTAATTTCTGCTTAAACAATCGAAGAATAGATGGCCTATTGTCTTTTAACAATAGGCTGGATGAAAAATTTTCATGTCCTTAAATGAGGGATTTTACTGCAGTCATCGTACATAAAGGAAATTAAAACAATAACAGGAACGAAACTGGTGCTGAAAAGATTTCAGATTGATGATACGAATGTTCAAAAAGTAGAAATAGCAATGAAATTTTCCACGAAACGACAGCATTACTTCTTAAGTTGCACTGCAAAATGTTGGAATCTGGACTGATGAATAGATGTGACAATCTTAAAGAATAATGCAATAAAAACAGGTAGTGGATAGGGCATTACCTTTAATTGCACAATGCCATACTCTAAACTGGGTAAGTCACAAAATGAGAAGCTTTGAGTCTTCCATTCAGTATTAAAGTTACTTGTCGATGATCCAAAGATCAAAGTTTTTAGATTCTGCAAAGAAAACGAGAAAATAAAGTCCAGAAATAAAATATGAAAAAGCAAGAAACATAAGCTTAATTTCTCGTACTAAATACCAGATATCAATTCAAAGCAAGAAATATCGATTTAGCAGACCCAACTAAATATAGAGATTAACAGCATAACAGATATATGGTGTCTTGAACTGCTTCGTAACATAATATAACCATGACTTAATGAGTTCCCAACATAATACATAAAGAAATGTACAATATAATTGTCTGCACCCTCTTTCCAGGTATCTTGTACCGACACAATATTGCGTGTAAATTCGCTTGTAAAATATTCAAGATTGAAATAGACAGTTTAAGCTTACTACTGTAGCATTCACACATCTTACCCCTGTGTGGATGTGGGACATAGTTGCATGCTAATACATCCACATAGCACACAGTTTACTGATAGACTTACCACTGCGGCATCTAGAGTGATAGATTTGCAGCTTTCGTGTAGTTTCGTGTAGTTTTGTGTATGCACGTGGGACATAGCAGCATGCTAATACATCCACATAGCACACAGATAGACTTATAGCTTACTGATAGACTTACCACTGCAGCATCTAGCGTGATCGATTTGCAGCTTTCGTGTAGCTGCTTGATCGCTCGATTGCTTGGAATATCTGTAGATGAGGAACAATAAAATACGATCAATATGATACGTGAAATACTCAGGCTTGTCAGGTATATCTTTTCGTAAATTATGCTACAAAAATGTAATGTATTTCATTATAATTCGTAATGAACGTTTTAAATTGTACAAACCTAAATCAACTTCATCTCCTGCAATAATAAAATCTTCATCTTCTAAATCATCAAAAATCATTATATCGGATGATGCCTGAAAAGCAAAATAAATCAGATCACAGACATTATATTTATAAGTCAACTTTGTTTTAAAATTGAGAACGCTATTGCAATACAAAAAAGTAAACAAGCCTCCCGGAGCTCTTACCGTAAGTGAATGAGCAAATAAGTAAACAAGTCAGTTAGTAAGAAAATAAGTAAGCAATTCAGTTAGTCAGTAAATAAGTAAGCAATTTAGTAAGTAAGTAAATAGGTAAGCAAGCCAGTTACTAAGTAAATAGGTAAGCAAGTCAGTCACTAAGTAAATAGGTAAGCAAGTCAATTGCTAAGTAAATAGGTAAGCAAGTCAGTCACTAAGTAAATAGGTAAGCAAGTCAGTTGCTAAGTAAATAGGTAAGCAAGTCAGTTACTAAGTAAATAGGTAAGCAAGTCAGTTGCTAAGTAAATAGGTAAGCAAGTCAGTTACTAAGTAAATAGGTAAGCAAGTCAGTTACTAAGTAAATAGGTAAGCAAGTCACTAAGTAAGTGAATAGGTAAACAAGTCAGTTAGTCAGTAAATAAGCAAACAATTCAGTAAGTAAGTAAATAGGTAAGCAAGCCAGTTACTAAGTAAATAGGTAAGCAAGTCAACTACTAAGTAAATAGGTAAGCAAGTCAACTACTAAGTAAATAGGTAAGCAAGTCAGCTACTAAGTAAATAGGTAAGCAAGTCAACTACTAAGTAAATAGGTAAGCAAGTCACTAAGTAAGTGAATAGGTAAACAAGTCAGTAACTAGGTAAGTAAGTAAGCAAGTCAGTAAGTAAATAAATAAGCAGTTCAACTGTCGTCACAGTAACCCAGCTACGTACAGCGCATTTGAAAACTTCATATATTCATACCTTTGTTTTGAGATCCAAACTCGTTTGTCTCTTATCACTAAAGAAAAACAACAAATATAAATATTCGAAAATTCGCTATGTGACAGCTCACTACACATATCCAGACTTTCCCGTCATATAGTTTAAGAAGGTTAAAAGTCGTCATTACTTTTTTTCATTTTCTTTCAACTTTCGCCTTGCAGTTTGTTTGCTATCTGCAAAATCCCTGCTTGACAACGTGTTTGGCTAAGAAGACAAATATTGAAACGTTAATGAATGATCTCGTACTAAGATTGTTAAACTTAATTTGTAAGAGTTCATGAACTGTTCCCAGCTAACTGATACCATAATTTGGAAACCAAACGGAAAAATATAAAAGATAAACACAGAAAATAAACGATAAACGTAAAAGATAAACATAAAGAGCATGTTGTCTGGATTTTGAGCAGAGGTAGATGAAATATCTCTCCTTTCTCAATTTTCTCGATAGAAAACAAATAAAACAGATTGAAATCGTGTTTATCTTACTTCAGACTTCCTAGAACTAGGGCCATAGTTTTGCTCAAACTCGTCAAACTTCAATGGGAACTCGGTCTTCTCAATATCGGTATCGCAAAACCCATCGCCTAAATAGTTAAGATTCTTCTTTTTCACAGAACACGCTATCCTCTTTTTTGTATCCACCGTGCTTTGTATATGTCCTTTGCTTCTAGGTTTCTGTTGTCGCCTATCAAGCAGAGGTTCTTGAAATAAATTTCCAGCAACTGCTTGATCTTGTTGCTTCCCGTCTTCATTGATTTTCAAGCTGTTCATTCGATCAGTTTGAGATCTACTGATTAAGCTTCCATGGATGGAGGTTGTGTCTTCTGACGGTTTGTTATCAAATGCTCCAAAATGTTGGGACTTGGGGGCCTCATTTCCCCCATTTGTCAGGTTCAATGCATTATCAAGTTCTCTGTCCAGCTCAAATTCATTCATCACACTACTGCTTTCCATTTTACCATTGATACCAGCAATTTTCCTTGAAGTGCTGTGGAGCAAAATAGACTTTCAGCAATGCAGGACATTGATAAAATAATACGAATGGCATGGTGTGCTGAAGGAAGAAAGGAAATACTTCAGCAATGTATTCATTAATTAAAATAAACATTGGTGAGCATTAGTGATAAATGACGGCCAAATCAAATGACGAGATTATATGCATGACAGAGTGCACAAAAATGAATGACAAAACAATACGTTCTCAACTTAAAAAAGCAATTTTCAGTGCATGGTAGTGGTGAAACATGCAAGAAAGAGATTTACAAAAATATTATTAAAGAAGAAGTTGTTACCTTTTTCTTCTTGGGTTATCAGTACCAGAAATATGTGTCTTTTTAGCTGGCTTTTCAGTAACAAAATACTTGACCATAATTTCCAGCATTGTTCTTAGAGGGGTGTCTGTTTCCTTTCAATGAAAAATAGCATGCAATAAATAATCACATTATCTTAAACAAAATGAAAGTCAAACTTTTCTGTGATAACTGGAGCATTCTGCAGCATGATAATTGCTTTAATTGCATGATCCTTAAAAAATCCCAACTATTCCACTATAAAAAATTCCAACTTAAACTATCCACTACAAATCTAAAGCTATGTCTTTGCAGAAAACGAGGCATATAACATGTGTGAAGCTACTTTTCTCACTTACCTTATTCAATCTCATCATTTTCTCTATTTTCAATTCTTTTGCAAGAATAACTCGATTTCTTATACTAAAAAAATTGCAAATAGTTCTTATTTTCTGTTTCTCACTAAGAGTAGTTGATCAAAGCAATATTTTAAAATACCCGACAGAAAAGAAAACAGTTGTAACTTGTACCTAGCCTCTGTCCTGGGAAATTCTTCATCTAATAATCGAAGAGACCGCTTGAAACCCTGCAAAACGATCAATTATCAAAATTGTGTCAATCAGAACATAGTCAAATCTGAAAAGAAACTTCAAAAAGGGGACAGGAAGGGGAGGCAAGGACTTCATGTAAGAATATCCTAAGGCCCTGAAATATATATCGGACGAACCATATATGGTACTACCATGTATATGTATGGTATAGTATAGTAGTATAGTACCTGTATACTACTATAGTATACCGATACGTCCCAGTTATCCTAGTTGTCCTAGTTATCCTAACTGTCCTAGCTGTCCTAGCTGTCCTAGATATCCTAGCTGTCCTAGTTATCCTAGTTGTCCTAGCTGTCCTAGCTGTCCTAGCTGTCCTAACTGTCCTAGTTATCCTAACTGTCCTAGTTATCCTAGTTATCCTAACTGTCCTAGCTGTCCTAGCTGTCCTAGATATCCTAGCTGTCCTAGTTGTCCTAGTTATCCTAACTGTCCTAGTTATCCTAGCTGTCCTAGTTATCCTAGTTGTCCTAGTTATCCTAGCTGTCCTAGTTATCCTAGGTGTCCTAGTTGTCCTAGCTGTCCTAGTTATCCTAACTGTCCTAGTTATCCTAGCTGTCCTAGATATCCTAGCTGTCCTAGTTGTCCTAGTTATCCTAACTGTCCTAGTTATCCTAGCTGTCCTAGTTATCCTAGTTGTCCTAGTTATCCTAGCTGTCCTAGTTATCCTAGGTGTCCTAGTTGTCCTAGCTGTCCTAGTTGTCCTAGTTATCCTAACTGTCCTAGTTATCCTAGCTGTCCTAGTTGTCCTAGTTATCCTAGCTGTCCTAGCTGTCGGTCCTAGTTATCCTAGTTATCCTAGCTGTCCTAGTTATCCTAGCTGTCCTAGTTGTCCTAGTTATCCTAGCTGTCCTAGCTGTCGGTCCTAGTTATCCTAGTTGTCCTAGCTGTCCTAGTTGTCCTAACTGTCCTAGTTGTCCTAGTTATCCTAACTGTCCTAGTTATCCTAGCTGTCCTAGTTATCCTAGTTGTCCTAGTTATCCTAGCTGTCCTAGTTATCCTAGCTGTCCTAGTTGTCCTAGTTATCCTAGCTGTCCTAGCTGTCGGTCCTAGTTATCCTAGTTGTCCTAGCTGTCCTAGTTGTCCTAACTGTCCTAGTTGTCCTAGTTATCCTAACTGTCCTAGTTATCCTAGCTGTCCTAGTTATCCTAGTTGTCCTAGTTATCCTAGCTGTCCTAGTTATCCTAGCTGTCCTAGTTGTCCTAGTTATCCTAGCTGTCCTAGCTGTCGGTCCTAGTTATCCTAGTTGTCCTAGCTGTCCTAGTTGTCCTAACTGTCCTAGTTGTCCTAGTTATCCTAACTGTCCTAGTTATCCTAGCTGTCCTAGTTATCCTAGTTGTCTTAGTTATCCTAGCTGTCCTAGTTATCCTAGGTGTCCTAGTTGTCCTAGCTGTCCTAGTTGTCCTAGTTATCCTAACTGTCCTAGCTGTCGGTCCTAGTTATCCTAGTTGTCCTAGTTGTCCTAGCTGTCCTAGTTGTCCTAGCTGTCCTAGTTATCCTAGGTGTCCTAGTTGTCCTAGTTATCCTAGCTGTCCTAGTTATCCTAGCTGTCCTAGCTGTCGGTCCTAGTTATCCTAGTTGTCCTAGCTGTCCTAGTTGTCCTAACTGTCCTAGTTGTCCTAGTTATCCTAACTGTCCTAGTTATCCTAGCTGTCCTAGTTATCCTAGTTGTCTTAGTTATCCTAGCTGTCCTAGTTATCCTAGGTGTCCTAGTTGTCCTAGCTGTCCTAGTTGTCCTAGTTATCCTAACTGTCCTAGCTGTCGGTCCTAGTTATCCTAGTTGTCCTAGTTGTCCTAGCTGTCCTAGTTGTCCTAGCTGTCCTAGTTATCCTAGGTGTCCTAGTTGTCCTAGTTATCCTAGCTGTCCTAGTTATCCTAGCTGTCCTAGTTATCCTAGTTGTCCTAGTTATCCTAGCTGTCCTAGCTGTCCTAGTTATCCTAGCTGTCCTAGTTGTCCTAGCTGTCCTAGATATCCTAGCTGTCCTAGTTATCCTAGCTGTCCTAGTTGTCCTAGCTGTCCTAGCTGTCCTAGCTGTCCTAGATATCCTAGCTGTCCTAGTTATCCTAGCTGTCCTAGTTGTCCTAGTTATCCTAGTTGTCCTAGTTGTCCTAGCTGTCCTAGCTGTCCTAGCTGTCCTAGTTATCCTAGCTGTCCTAGCTGTCCTAGTTATCCTAGTTGTCCTAGTTGTCCTAACTGTCCTAGTTATCCTAGCTGTCCTAACTGTCTTAGTTGTCCTATAGCTATCCACTTTAAACATCTTGTTTAATTATTGTTTTGTTCTTGTTATTTCTAATTTTCAACGTTGTCAATTTTCAAAAAAAATCTTATAACAGTAGGTTTCGCGACCAGAAGTTTTGAAATCACAACTGCTCAAAAATAAGTCAATAAAATTACAAAACATTTTTGCACAAGATACCTTTTGAGCTAAATATTGTACAGTAGAAACCCCCGAAAGTTGTTTGTTAAGATCAATTTTGTATACAAAATTATATTTTCAAAGGGGTTACTTTTTTGGCTATTTTATCCAACTATCTATCAAATAAAGTACAAAACCCAAAAATTGGGTATTACGCACAATTTTGTTAGTGATTAGACGATAAAATATGTGAAATAATGCTGTAGGAATACCGGAGCTTTACCACAATGTGCAATGCGCGCGAAAAAGTGCATATAGCTATATTGAACATAAATTATTGCAGGTCGTCACGACCGACCTGCAAATAAATATCATGACAAATACACATAGTAAAGATAAGACCTATATTCATTAATTGCTCCCGGTACTGACATAAACCCATTGATAATCAATACAGATTATAATCTATAAAAAGCAGACATTACACTATTCAGAAACTTTGTGTTCAAGGCCCGGTGTCAATGCAATTGATGGAACCATTTTGCCTATGATGCAACTGAAACTAAAAGCCTTAAACTTTTCAGTGTAGGGCTAGATAACAGTTCAGTTTGGATATAAATCCAAAGCGCCCTTGCTAAACAAAAAAAATGAACAAAAAAATAAACGTTGAATATCTTATTGAATTCCAAGAGCCTGTAATGAACACCTTTCAGTGGAATATCAGTAAAGAAACCAATGAATATCGTGCTAAAGCATAGACGTTCATTGGAAAATTATAATTTGATTCTCCATCTATGGGACACCAAGAAAAAGCCCAACGACCATGGGAATGGTGACCATTTATCACTCACTCAAATGCACTGTGGTATCAGTAGCAAGGTTGTGATGAACAATAAGGACAACTAGGACAGTTAGGACAGTTAGGACAGCTATGACAGCTATGACAGCTAGGACAACTAGGACAGTTAGGACAGTTAGGATAACTAGGACAGCTAGGATAACTAGGACAACTAGGACAGTTAGGACAGTTAGGATAACTAGGACAACTAGGACAGTTAGGATAACTAGGACAGCTAGGATAACTAGGACAGCTAGGATAACTAGGACAGCTAGGATAACTAGGACAGTTAGGACAACTAGGACAGTTAGGATAACTAGGACAGCTAGGATAACTAGGACAACTAGGACAGTTAGGACAGCTAGGATAACTAGGACAGTTAGGACAGCTAGGATAACTAGGACAACTAGGACAGTTAGGACAGTTAGGATAACTAGGACAGCTAGGATAACTAGGACAGCTAGGACAACTAGGACAACTAGGACAGTTAGGACAGTTAGGACAGCTATGACAGCTATGACAGCTACGACAACTAGGACAGTTAGGACAGTTAGGATAACTAGGACAGTTAGGATAACTAGGACAACTAGGACAGTTAGGACAGTTAGGATAACTAGGACAGCTAGGATAACTAGGACAGCTAGGATAACTAGGACAGTTAGGATAACTAGGACAGTTAGGATAACTAGGACAACTAGGACAGTTAGGACAGCTAGGATAACTAGGACAACTAGGACAGTTAGGACAGTTAGGATAACTAGGACAGCTAGGATAACTAGGACAACTAGGACAGTTAGGACAGTTAGGATAACTAGGACAACTAGGACAGTTAGGACAGTTAGGATAACTAGGACAGCTAGGATAACTAGGACAACTAGGACAGTTAGGACAGTTAGGATAACTAGGACAGCTAGGATAACTAGGACAGCTAGGATAACTAGGACAGCTAGGATAACTAGGACAGTTAGGACAACTAGGACAGTTAGGATAACTAGGACAGCTAGGATAACTAGGACAGTTAGGATAACTAGGACAGTTAGGATAACTAGGACAACTAGGACAGTTAGGACAGTTAGGATAACTAGGACAGCTAGGATAACTAGGACAGTTAGGACAACTAGGACAGTTAGGATAACTAGGACAGCTAGGATAACTAGGACAGTTAGGATAACTAGGACAGTTAGGATAACTAGGATAACTAGGACAACTAGGACAGTTAGGATAACTAGGACAGCTAGGACAACTAGGATAACTAGGACAGCTAGGATAACTAGGACAGTTAGGATAACTAGGACAGTTAGGACAACTAGGACAGCTAGGACAACTAGGATAACTGGGACGTATCGGTATACTATAGTAGTATACAGGTACTATACTACTATACTATACTATACCATACATATACATGGTAGTACCATATATGGTTCGTCCGATATATATTTCAGGGCCTTAGGATATTCTTATATGAAGTCTTAGCCGAAGGGGACCATGCCTGGGAAACCGCCAATTGAAAGGTCAGTTATGTCATTGGAGCCATCTGGTATATATAATATGCTACAGTGGGGTTAAACAATAGAGCAATAAATAATAACAATAGGTGAACAGTGGAAAGTTATACAAGCTAAACAGATCAAAGCTGCCCAGCTTGGTACATGCATTGAAAATTTAACAGTGAATATCCAAAGAAAGCAATAAAACAATAGAATAGAGCAATATAATAGAACAATATAATAGAACAATAAAGTAGAACACTAGAATAGAACAATAGAGTATAACAGTAAAATAGAGCAATAGAATATAACAATAGAGTAGAACAATAGAATAGAACAACAAAAAAAGACAATAGAAAAGCAATAGAAAAAGATCCTTTTGTAGAATGGAGAATTTTTTGAAATAAACACTATCCGTCTAAGAAAAGCTACGAACTTGATTAAAAACAACTTTGAGTGCCTAAGATATTGCTCTGCACTCTAATACAAGGTTGCTTATAAACTTGTTTCTCATAAAAAGAAACGTATCTGGCTCATCGGTTCTTTGTGTGTACTTACTTTTCTACTCAGGTATTCTCTAACAAGAGAGGCAGAGAGTGACTCCACATCGGTCATTCTCTGTGAATTTCTGTGAAGAAATAAAACAACTTCTTAAAGACCCATTGTCAACCAACAAAGCAGACCCCGTAAGTATGGAGCCTTCATCTTGTTTGTCAACAAAGCTCCTACGTAGTTACATGAATTTGCGTGTCAGAAAATAAAAATCACGCAGCTACCAACAAAGCCAATGTTTCCAAATGGTGAATGTTCAGGATTCGTTCGACATTTCGTTGGTGACAGCCACGTAACTGTGTGATTTTTATTTTTTGACACAGAAATTCATGTAACTATGTAGGTGCTTTGTTGATAAACAAGAGGAAGGCTCCATACTTATGGGGTCTGCTTTGTTGGTTGACAATGGGTCTTTAACCTTGGAACAACAGGTCCTTACTATGATGAATATAAATATATGTGAAAACCAATCACAATTCACAATCGCCTTCATTGATATTAATAGAGCTTGTGATGTAGAACTTGATATTGCACACATCCAGTCATGCAGGAGACTGGGGAAAAAGGAAGAAGGTAAAATTAGACCCCTTTTGGTAACATGCAACACCCCTACACCCAAAAGAAACCTGTTCAAAAACCTCAATAAACTCAGGGACACTCAAGATGAAAAGCTCAAAGACGTATCTGTGGACCACGATCAAACTGAACAACAGAGAGAAGAATTCAAAGCTCTTCTGGCTGAAGCAAAAAGGAAAGGGGAAGAGGAAGGTGAGGTCCCTCACATATGGAAGGTACGAGGTCCCCCTTGGGATCGGTACCTCAAAAAAGTAAAAAAGAATCAGGATCAGCATTAGGAAAGCAAAAAACTGTAAATAGTGTAAATAATGTACATAAACTAAAATGCTTGTATACAAATGCAGATATTTTCACGAATAAGAAAACTGAACTGGAGGTAATGATTACAATTGAGAAACCACAGATATTATGTATAACAGAGATTAAACCCAAAAATGGAAAACAATTGACAAAGAAAGACTTTATATTAGAGGGTTTTGACTATGACATACACCATGTGAATGTGGATAATAAAATTGGAAGAGGAATAATCATATATACTCACAGGTCTATTGTGGTAAATGATGTCACAATATATGAAACCTATCAGGAATCATGCTGGATAAGTGTTAAACTGTATGGAAATGATAAGCTTCTGATTGGATGCATATATAGAAGTGACAGTGGAAGTAGTGCTAATAATAAGGAAATGTTGGAACTCATAACTAAATCTATATCCCTGGGATATAGTCATTTATTAATAGTTGGGGACTTCAATTACAAGGAAATAGAGTGGAAAAACTGGTACACTAGTAAATCAATGGATGGTGAGGAATTTAAGTTTATTGAGTGCATCAGAGATAGCTTTTTATTTCAACATGTGACCCAACCTACTAGGTTCAGACAAGGGCAAGAGCCAAGCACTATTGACTTGATATTCACAAACGATGAAAATATGATTGGAGATATCAAATATTACAGTCCCCTGGGAAAAAGTGATCATTCAGTACTCGTGTTTGACTTTATGTGTTACACAGAAAACATTGGAAATGAGAATAAAATAAAATACTACTATGATTGAGGTGACTATGAACAGATGGAAAAAGACCTGGATATAAACTGGGAAACTCTCTTCACTAACTGTGCAGGTGATGTGGATACGCAATGGAAATTATTTATGGAAAAGTTACAGGCAGCTACCTCAAAGAACATTCCCTCAAAAAAGATGACCCAGAGTAAGAGTACAAAAGTATTCAGTAAAAAATGCCCAATGGATGAAAAACTCAGAAAGGCCATCAAGGAAAAACACAGGGCATGGGAGAGGGCTTACAGCAACAAAAATGACGAGACAAAACAAAGGGATTACCGAAGAAAGAGGAACAAAGTAAAAGCCCTGACCAGAAAGGCACAAAAAGAACATGAATTAAGTGTTGCTAAGGATGCCAAAACCAATCCAAAAAGATTCTGGCAATATGTCAAATCCAAAACAAAGATAAAGAGCAAAATTGCAGATCTAGTAATTGATGATAATGGGGATGAGGAAACACTAACAAAGACTGACACTGAAAAGGCTGAGGTACTATCAGACTATTTCAAAACAGTATTTACCAATGAACAAAGTGAACCACCAGTAATCGAAGACAGGAGATACACAGAAACATTGAAAAATATAGACATAACAGAGGATATGGTATTGAAGAAGCTGAAGAAACTTAACATAAGTAAATCACCAGGACCGGATAATATCCATCCTCGCATACTAAAGGAGATAGGTGGGACAATTGCTAAACCTATAGCTCTGATATACAGAACATCAATGAAAACAGGTGAACTCCCTCAACAATGGAAAGAAGCTAAGATATCAGCTATCTTTAAAAAAGGTAGCAGGAAACTAGCATCAAACCATAGGCCTGTTAGCCTAACATGTATTCTTTGTAAAGTGCTGGAGTCAATAATCAGGGACTTTGTTATTACACATTTCAAGAAGAACAAACTATTCAGCAAAAAACAATTTGGCTTTATAAATGGCAGATCAACTGTGTTACAACTTTTAAATGTTCTGGAGGATTGGACCAATGTACTTGATCATGGAGGAGCAATTGACACAATTTACCTAGACTTTATGAAGGCTTTTGACAAAGTCCCATACCAAAGGTTACGAGCAAAGGTGAAAAGCTATGGAATACATGGCAATGTGTATAACTGGATTACATCATTCTTATCAGGACGAACACAACGTGTCTGTGTAAATGAGTGTTACTCCAATTATGAAAATGTAACTAGTGGCATCCCACAGGGGAGCGTGTTGGGGCCAATATTATTTATTATCTACATTAATGATCTACCTGAGGTTATTACTCACTCCACAGTCTACATTTTTGCTGATGACACAAAAATTTACAAAGAAATCAAAACTGCACAGGATGTAAAACTACTACAACAGGACCTGGATAACTTAATTAAGTGGTCTGACACATGGCTATTGAAGTTTCATCCGGCAAAATGCAAAGTATTACCTGTGGGAACTAATGCAAACAAGAACAGCTATTACATCAATGGACAGAAACTAGAACACACTGATAGAGAAAAAGACTTAGGAGTAACAATTGACTCACAATTAACTTTCCAAAACCACATTCATGAAAAGATAAATAAGGCAAACCAAATAATGTCACTAATAAGGAGAACTTTCAGTTGCCTAAATGAGGAAATTTTCAAGTATCTCTATAAAGCTTTTGTGAGGCCTTACTTGGAATATGCCGTTCAGGTGTGGCAACCGCATTTAATCAAAGACACCACAGCTTTAGAAAATGTCCAAAGAAGAGCTACAAAACTTATTCCAACACTACGAAACATGAGTTATGAGGAAAGATTGAGAAAATTGGAACTGCCGAGTTTGGCGTATCGTAGATTAAGAGGAGACATGATTGACACTTACAAACAATTTAACACTTATGACCCAGATGTGGCAATTGAATTACAAACAAGTCAAAATATGCAAACCCGGGGCCACAGCAAAAAATTATACAAAACAAGAGCAAATAAGGAAATAGGCCACCATTCATTTAGTCACAGAATTATAACACCATGGAACTCTCTCACAGAAAACATAGTATGTGCACCAAGTGTGAATAGCTTTGAAAACAGACTAGACAAACACTGGAAGAATGAAGATATTCTCTACAATTACAAGGCAGCCCCACCTGGTGTTGTGAAGAAGCTAGAGTCGAATATAGAGGCCTGAGGCCTGCGTTCGAGGAACACCTAAGTAAACCTAAGTAAGTAATTTCTATTTTTCTAACCTAAATTTATCAGAGAATCAGAGACTTTAAAAATAAACTCTTGGGTCTGGGCTGCTATGCTAGCCCATGTCATTTTTTTATATGGTTTTATAATTTTTTATCACTCTGGAAAATAAAATGAAAACCACTTTATAAGAAACTTACTGGTAGAATTTGTGCTAAATTACAATAGATTCCTCTGTTCTATTGTTTTCCTCAACAATAGAAAACAATATAAAATTTAAAAAACTTTTATTAGTAGCGCTTGAGCTGGGTTTCTTATCAAATAAAAAACGTGTATGCTCACTAAAGTGACGTTTTTGTCTATTTATAGTAGAAGGAGGAGTAGAGAGAGAAAAACTAACCCATTTTCTTAATTCTGTGTGTTGAATAGACAACAACTTAGCAAAGCAAGGCATGTCCTAAATCAGAGGACACATAAAATGGCTTGAAAATTAATTCCTACCTCGGGGTGTACGGGTTTTTTCAATGCAAATATTATCTCTCAAATATTTCTTTAGGACAAAATTTTCAAAAATTCGAGCTGGTTTTTAAACAGTTGGTAAGCTATAGTATGCACGAAAACTATGATGCTGCAAATGCTCCTGCGCATCATCAATGCCTGCCTTGCCTGCGTGGTGGAATCGGGTCTTTCTAAAAATTTTGCAGTTTCATTCTATCTTTTAATTTATGCAAATATTCCGATGCTTTAACCTATATTATTTTTTCGACTGTTTTCAAAGTATCTACATGTATCTACCACTATTTTTGCTTTATATTTATGCTACTTCTAAATCCTCTTATGTATATGTATTAATCTTTCACCTGTCGGCAGATAATACCGTCATTGTTTTTTACATAAAATCTAAAGGGAATGAAATCTATTGTACACCATGAGATAGCTAAAGAGTTTTCATGGCTTGCTGCATCGATCAACTTTTTTGCCTATTTTTTATTCTTATCAAAAGTTTCTTCTTCACCTTTTCATCTTCCACCCATTTATGATAACAAAGTGTACAAAAGAGAGCAGGTTGTGATAACAAAGTTTTATCTTCATGAATATTTAAATTCACTGGGTAAACTCGTTTCATTCCATTGCAGATGTTTCGCACTCCAGGGAAACAACGTCTTTACATGTGTATAAGAGGTGGGATTGCGGGTATGACAGCCATGTTTACAGTTGTAATGATTCATCCGTGTCGGACTATTTAACAGATCAAAATTATTGTTTGTGTTGTGTTCCTAAACTGCATTGTACCGATTCAAAGAAACAAAAGGTCTTGTCTTTGGTTTTAGTCAAATATTTGCCTCCTTGTATGCCAGATGAACAAAGAAAATAGCATAGGTTTGAGTTGAGCATTATAATAAAATTGTCCTAAACATGATGGAGAGTCGTCATTCGCAATCTTGACTGTCCATTGCATTATCTATCTTGATCGATTTCAAACAATATTTAATATTATTTTATGTATTTTATATTATATCTCAAAAATTCGCTACCTCGACAAATTAAAGACAAGGGATATCAATTTGTTCAAATGTTAAATTGTGTGCTTCAATGATTGTGGTGGGGTCCTATTCCTGCGCAGTGCCTTCTTCTCTGAGAGTCACTTTGCAAAGCCTCTGCGGGGCCGTAAAATTGTCAATAATTATTTTTGATTTTATATGTGTTGTTACTTCTTGGCCTGGCCTTTCACCTCGCGTTATCAAGGAAATATGACCGAAAATTGATTAATTTAGCTATTTAAAGCAGTTAGTGTGTGGGAAAAGATGAACAGCAACAAATGGCAAGAATTATAAATATTTATGGCAGTGTTGTCTGAGGATGCCAACCAAGTTGTTTTAAACGAAGCAAGAGCAAAGGAAAAAACGCAGGTGCAGTGATATTGAACTCATAGTCGTAAGTTCGTTTCTGAATTTCACTTTCAAAATGGATACTTCAGAACCTGACCAAAGTTGTGTAAATAATTCCGATAAATCAAGTACTAGAGCGACTAAAGGAAAAGATATTGACTGGGGAAAATACGGCTTGTCAGAAACAAGTAATTACGACACAAGAAGAGCAAACGGTTCATCAAAGAATGGAAATAATATTTCCACGCGTGACGAAGTTGAGCGAGGAGAGGTCAAAGAATTATTTGAAGAAGAAGGAGAGGTATTTAAACGATAAATATCAGTTTTAATACATTCGAGAATGTATTCCATATCCTTCAACCGCTACAACAAGTCTTTTTTATTTTCATTTTTTGAATTTCTTCCCCATGACTTTGTCAATCGTAGAATGGGATGTTTTGCAGCGGCCTGAGGCTTTGTTTATTTTTAAGTGCATGCATTGTTTATTCATTGATCCTTATTTTTGAGAAAAATAGGGTAATATGTTCAAAACATTTCTGAATCACATAAAAACGATAGATATAATTTCCAATTTTCATTATTTACATAGACAGTGGCTAGTGACAAGTATATTTTAAAATTTCCGCTCATAATCATCATCAAACGAGAGTTAACGGAGTTTACGGCAACGATAATTAAACTTGATCTTGCAAAGAAAACAAGATAAAATACAAAATATTTGATGTTTAAAGTTATGACCATTTAAAATTATTTCTTTCCGATACAGGCCCTCCATGACTTGCGAAGGAAATTGCATATTTTAACTTTCAAGTCATGGCTTGATCAAAATAAAGACAAGGATAATATGATAGATTTATTACGGCAGGTGGCGTTTGCGAAAAAACAACAATGTACCGTCATACATAAATCAATTTCTTGTCTTTAATTATCATAAACGCAATACCATGGGAGTTAATTCTTCTTTTAATTTCTTAGACATTTTTTCATTATTTCCCCATTGTGCATCTTTTGTCGCTTCATGCGAAAAGCAGAAACGGTAAATAAAACCCAAGGAGATAGGATCACAAAGATAATTATTTTCAATCCTATCTCTATGATACAATCATGTTTATTTTCTTTGCAGCATCATGACCTCCAAGAACCATGGTGGAAATCATCATTTTTTATAACAAGGACATTGTTGTTCGGAACATGGGATGGTGGGTTGATTGCTTGATTAATCATCTGATTAGGTGATTCGTTGATTATGGTTGTTTGATTATACGTTAATGCAAAAATGCGATCAGCGTGATATGACGTCAGGATCGCTAAATACACTTACTGAGTAAATGTGAAAATCCATTAGACAAACATTTCTGTTTACTCAAATTGTATGAAGATGCTCATTTTTTTGTATTTTGCTGTTTCAGGCGTGTTTACATCGTGTCTCATGAATATAGTGGGCGTGGTCATCTTCCTCAGAACGGGATGGATGGTTGTAAGAACAACTTTGCATCTCATCTCCTTGGCACCATTATTTATGCTCTCCAGCAATCTTTCAAAATCGGCAGTAGTCATGCTCTGCAGTATTCTTTGTAGTAATCTTGCAAAATTCAAGAGAATTTCGCTCATCCATAGAATAAGGTTTAAAAATGTCACAATGGACTGCCTCAAGCCCACGTTTCTTAGTTTTGCGATTTCCTCACTCCAACCATTTCGTCTTTCAGGGTTACGCAGGAATTGGTTTATCTCTTCTCATAGTCTCGCTTTCGTTATCTGTCGCCCTCGCTTCCGTCATGTCAGCGGTTGGTATTTGTGACAGATGCGATGTAAAAGGTGGGGGCGTGTATTTCATTGTCTCTCACGTGCTCGGTGGGAAAGTCGGTGGCACTATTGGCCTTCTCTATTGCCTAGGACACGTAAGTACTTGTCTATTGCATTTGTCTATTTATAATTGTCATCCATTTTATACTATTGTTTTTGTACCATTGGTCTACAACACTCACATGTACACTGTATTATTAATTATTTGTATATGCGGCCTTGCAATAAGAGGTTGTCTCTAACACGTTCTTGCACTGTTTTATGATGCTTTCTGCTACGTTTTCTTGCTCCGCACTACATACCGTAAATCCTCGAATAAGCCCCCGGGGCTTATTTGCAAAAACCAAATTTTAGCCCGATTATTGTCCAATATTAGAAGCAAAATAAAAGCTATACGATGCAGCCAATCAATAAAGTTATTTGTTTAGACTTGCTGTTATTTACAATACATTCACTAAATAACTTCAATGTCTCGATACTTGGACTCAATATCCTTGCAAATGATTATCAGGATGGGGGCTTATTCGAGGGAAGGGCTTATTCGAAGGTGGGGGCTTATTCGAGAATTTACGGTAGTGATGTCGTTCTGCGTTGTATTGTACAGTATCGTATTGCATCGTGCCATGTCGTGTAGTGTCGTGTCGTGTCGTATTGCATCATATTTTCATAATTTACAGGCGGCTGCAACTGCTATGTATTGCACTGGATTTTCGGAGTCCTTTGCGAGTCTCGTCGGCTGGCGTAATACATGGGCCATCCGTTGCGTCAGCCTAGTTGTTCTGTTGTCCCTTTTGTGCATTGCCATATCTGGCGTCAAGTGGGTCATCAGGTTCCAGTTGGTCCTCGTACTCATTCTGGCCATTGCTGTTCTGGATTTTATCATTGGCACTTTGGTTCATGATGATCCAGGTAAGCCCATATTGCGTTGCATTTGTGCTGCTGAACTGCCGACTGGTGACTTCTTCAGACAAAACCTCCATAAATGACCGGGTATAACGAGAGCTCGTTGTAGCGGAATGTGAAACTACTTTACTTGGTTGTTGCTTAAGAAATTGTCAATTTCTGTACATAATCACAATGCGTGAATTGTTTGGACACACCTCCTTTATAGAGTCAAACATGTTTTGGACTATATGAAGGAGATGACTATATACTTTTTCTTTCACTACAACATTTATTACATCTTATGCTATACTATATTCACTACGATAATAAGAGTAAATCTTCGCCTGCATTCTCTCTACCCAACATTTGAAGCGAATAATGCCCGAGACATCATAGACGGAGCTTTATTCGTTTGTTTGCTTCTTGGTAATACAATCTTGCTGACTTGCAGTAAGTTCTATGCTATATATATTGTGGTACTGTTTATTACAGTGATGCTTTCATCATACTGACGCGTCAAATTTTGTTTTTAGTGGATGGTTTCACAGGTTTCAGCAGTGAAAATTTCAACAGCAACACGAAGCCAATGTTTACTGGTCACGTGCATTTTTTTACCGTATTTGGTGTGTTCTTTCCGGCCGCGTGTGG
Source organism: Sanderia malayensis (assembly GCA_013076295.1). Taxonomy (NCBI): domain Eukaryota; kingdom Metazoa; phylum Cnidaria; class Scyphozoa; order Semaeostomeae; family Pelagiidae; genus Sanderia; species Sanderia malayensis. The sequence goes on along the minus strand of RQOL01000509.1, from coordinate 183,764 downwards.
CGTCATGTCCGGTGTGAACATGAGTGGAGATCTCAAGGATCCGGATCGCAGTATTCCGGTCGGATCCGTAGCTGCACTTGGTGTCAGGTAACGTGGATTTTGCTTCGAAATCACCAGAAACACGCTTTGCCAAACAATTTCACATTTCATGCATATCACGACACTCTTCAATTTCCTTATCATTTTCGGCATAAAATTTTTACCGATTTATTATTGTTATTGTTATTATATCGAGCATTTGGAAATCCAGTATTTAACTCAGCACCATCGAGATATAAGAATATAAGATTATAAGTCACAAATACACAAATTAGACTTTTGTGCCTCTATACTCAGCGATAGAGCTGAATATAGAGGCACAGAAGAGCCTGCGTTCAGAATATACATTACATAACATAACATCACATAACATAACACAACATAATCTATCATTAGCTACCTAATAGTTATCATGAGTTATTAAGGATCGCTATTTATTTATTTATTTATTTATTTATTTATTTATTTGTTTGTTTGTTTGTTTTAGTGGTGGATTCTACGTTGTGTTTATATTTTTACTCGGAGCAACATGCACGCGTGATGCGCTACGAACAGACAGCATGATTATGCAAAAGGTAATAAATTACTATGTAATTATGCAAAAGGTAATTAATTATTCATGATGCGCACGAGACGAATTTGAATCTGTTGTAGTAATTAGATCTATCAACTACTTTAATTAACTTCTTTAGTCGTTACATAACTTTGATCGCAAGTATTTGTGTAGCTGGCACTGGGCTTCACTTTCGTTTAAGCAACTTCAGAAAGATCCAGATCAAACTAGAGGGTCCCAAAGAGGGGGGGTCACTGGACCAGAACAATCCGGAAATATAAAATAATCAAAGCAACCTTGAGGTAACTCGCGACAGATGGCTTTTATTTCAATGTATTATCCAGAAAGTGAAAAAATTATTATCAAATTAAAGTCAAACTTTGCGAGCCTGAAAGTTGAGCTTGAGCAAAACTGAATAACTAATTTTATTGACTTTTCACGTTTGGACATAAAATACCCTGGATTTAATTTTCAGGATTGAACGCAGCAAATTCAAAAAACATCATCTAGTATGGCACGTCATGTTGTTTGTTATTTCAACAAGTTTACATTTTATCCAATGAAAAACTTGCAAAGTGATATCATACTTGGTAGCCTCACTTCAAATCAAAAGTGAACGTTTGAATCTGAGGCACATACCTTATATGGTAAAGTAAACAGAAACACGCACCACACTACACTCACACAGAACACAACATTTTTCCCCACTCACCAACATCTACTCCCTTGCGCATGCGCGTCGCGAGTCAAAAATCATTGTAACAATTATGTAGGGATTCGCCAACCATGATGAACATACAAGTACAATAGGTGATAAAATCCTTAGGACAGTTATAAAATTAAAAACAGGCTATCAACACGTAAACGTTCTTTCTTGTGGGCTTTATTCAGCCCTCGCTCCCCCTAAAAAATGTTGTTCTCCCAAGCAAACTTTTGTGGTAATCGCGTAAAAATAATTTGATCAATAGTTTATAAGATTATCTCCAGGAATAACATTGTCTTGGGAGGAGAGAGGGTGAATAGTATGTGCAAAACTTGCAAAGTCAAACATTTTGTACTCGTAAGTGTTTCAGCACTTTTGTCTCCTAGTATCTAACTTTCGATCAAAAAAGTTTATCAGGCAAGCATCAGACAACATTTAGATGAAATGAAATTATAACTTCCGATAATTTACCTTGAAAGTGATGAAGAAAACTTTTAAAAGGGATATAGAATTAGGGGTCTTTTCTAAAGAATTATCATAGGTGAGTTTTCATTGAGAATAATTTCCGTTTTCAGATATCAGTGATTGGGTTTTTGTTTCTCCTTGGTCTTTACGTCTCATCGCTTTCATCCATACTCGGTGGAGTGGTTGGGCCACCAAGGGTTCTTCAAAGGATAGCAGAAGATAACATACTTCCAATCCTGAAACCGTTTGCAAAACAGGTATGTAAAGTATAGTAGTGTAGCAGGTATGTACAGTATAGTAGTGTAACAAGTATGTACAATATAGTATAATACAACAGCAAAACCTGCAAGAGCTGGGGAATTAAGAGCTCGGATCATTGCTATATTGTTGTTGAAAACAATAGAAGAAACAATAGGCCATTGTACTTTAACAAAGGACTGGATGCAATTTTCACAAGCTCCAATTTTTTACTAGGTTAGGATGTTTGGATTAGGCTTGTCCTTGTTCTTTGTTTTTAGCATGTTCTGTTTCATTTGATTTGACTTCTACATGCGCCATGCTTGACCATCTGCATCTCAAATTTTCATAATCTCAAACAATATGTTCTTAAAAATACGTAACTTCGGATCGCAAAGTACTTTTGCCTATATATCTTTTGAGCAGTATAGCATGGAAAAAAGAGTGGTCTAGTTACCATGTGCATGTTTTCATAGCAAACCTTAAAGCGATACATAATATCATTAAATACCTATATATATTGCTATATCACTCATTATTTCTGAGCCTCGGTGTCTCGTAATGGATAATTGTCGTGCAGTTCAGAAGCTCAGATGTTTACTATTTCGTAGTATTTGGAAGCTTGTTTTTCTTCATGTTTTTATGGGGAATCTGGTCTCAGCCTAATAGCAAAGATTTCTTGATTTTTGGCTATATCTTATTTCGAAGGTTTCTCAAAAGTTTTTTATTCAACGATAGAAAATTCTAGTTAAAAAAATGAAAAGGCTGAATATATCGAAATATTAATATTGTTACAAAAAAACGTCAATATGAGATAAAATTAAAGCAGAATCATGTCACATTCAGGTCTATTCTAAGGGATTTCCAATACTGCACAAATACTACACAAAAGACAATGTAAATTCCCCTAGGGTGTCTGGGGTATGCCCCAGAAAATGTTTTAAAAATAAGGTCCTGATATTGGCTTGGAATGCACTTCCCAGCATTTGGATTTCAGGGAATTATGACCGTTTATAACCTTATGCGTTCAAAAAATATATATCACGTATCACAGTTAACCAGTTTTTAGCTTTTCAAAGTCATTTTTCAAATTTCAAAACTGAATTCTTGAAACCTCAAATTCAATACTGCACATTTCATTTTCAATTTAGCACATTTCATTTTCAATACTGCACAAAGTGTGCAGTACTGCACACTAAAATATGTCTTGTCTACGCCGTTAATTTCTGTTGATTTTATATTCTTTTCACTTTTATCCTTTAAAAGGATAAAGCATCTGTTTCGAAGGTTCTTAATTAATTTCTTATAATTCTGAAACATTTTCGCACATAGAGCTGTTTAGTAAAAACAGTATGAAAACGATATACTAGTTGCCGGTTGGGTAGGCAACTATGCCTTATCTTCAGATGAAACTGAATTTTTCAGCCTTATCGGCATCTTAATTTGGATTCAGGCAGGTATAAGTGTCGTACAGACAGTTTGCCAGGGTTTATTATTATTGCAATACATCTGCTCAAGTTTCCATAACAGTAGCATATGTTTTAATATTCATTGCTTTTCAATTAATATTAAAAGTTACACTGTTATGACATGACATGAAATGGTTTGCTGGTGTGAAAGATCACACGCTCTATACGTCGATCGCATACACAATAAACTATCCACGCGGGTTAGTTTCGAAAATTTTTCTTTTTCTACATGTTTTGATCAAATTGTCGGTCTGAAAGTTGCATGTTTTCAAGTGCACATTTAATGCTTTAAAGATTTTATTTTTCATACTTCTGGGGGTTCTATTACTACCTTCCAGAGACATTTGCGTGTAAGCTACAATTCCGAACAATGCATCTAGCCTTTATTTTGTAGAGATTAATGATATTTGCAATGATAGGAGCACTGCATTAAGAAAGCGAATGAAATAAAGAGATTAAAGACTGAAAAGTTCTTTATAGATTTTGTCCTTAGTTTTATGGGTGCCTTACATGTTTGAGCCATTTAAACCATAAGACATGTGGGCTCCTCATAAAATGAGTGTATGCTGTAAATACACTCAACGACTTCTAGGATTTTGGAGCAATCCTACAACATATCACAACGTCTCGACTTCCAGGAAGATTAGTTCTTTCCCTTCTGTTTTCACCAATTGCCCATCGCCCATGAGATAGCTGTCAGATTTTTGGAAGCGTGAAACAACGTTTTTATGAATGAATTTTTAAATTTAAAAATTGCGGTGGCTACATGCGGTGGCTACCTCAAAAACTACCCAGAAATGAAGAGAGTTTAAATTGATTCGTTACGGTTCAGGTTAGGAGAGCTGTGGTTTCCAGAGACCAATACGATTTGCATGGACCATGATTATTGTATACTTTAACTGCTGTGTTGCAGGTAGATCATACTGTCCACGGTAGACAGATGCTGTTTGTATGTATATACATACATAAACATACATAAACATACATACATACATACATACATACATACATACATACATACATACATACATACATACATACATACATCCATACATACATACATACATACATACATACATACATCCATACATACATACATACATACATACATACATACATACATACATACATACATACATACATACATACATACATACATACATACATCCATACATACATACATACATACATACATACATACATACATACATACATACATACATATATACATACATACATATATACATACATACGAAGTCTGTATTTCGATTTACCGAAAAAGTGCTCGATACATTAAAGTAGAGCGGTATATGTGCACGAAGAAGAAAAGATTCAAAAGACTAAGTTCTTCATCTCGACAAGCCTGTTTCGTGGTTTCCCACTCATCAGGAGATGTACATACATACATACTTTTAATCACGTTAGCACACTAACTTGATTAAAAGTTTATGTTTACATACACAATTTAGATTGAAAATTCATATATACATATACTAATTAGATTGAAGGTTCTGCTTGAAAAGATGAATCCGATAATATTCTGAAGCCATTTGCAAAGCAGGCAATAAAAAAGTTAATGACCTGCTCTCTTATCGCTATAACTTAACATATCCATATTTGTGTGTTTTTTTGTAGAACGGCGCTTGTAAGGAACCTCGAAACGCCACAATACTAATCGCTTTTATCGCAACGCTCTTCATACTTATCGGCAAGCTCAATACTCTTGCAACGATAGTAACAATGCCATTTCTACTCACGTACACCGTCATAAACTATGCATACTTTGCCTTGGCTATGAGCTACGAGGTCACACAGAACCGACAGGCGGAGGAGCATGATGGACAAGAGTATAATGGAATGTCCTCGTATATGCACGATGTCTACGGCAAGTCGACAAAAGGTGGGAGGGATACCGAGAAAGTACCCCTCATTGCCGACGCACAAACGTATGGCAGTCAACATAACGATGGTGAATGTAATGGAAAGGTAATATTGTGTCGACTGGATTTTGCGTGTCATGAAAGGGTGTCACAGGAGTTGAACTACGAGCTTCATCCCTATGGTTAGGAGGAAGTATCGTAAATGTTCATTTTCCGAGGCTTGTTTATTTTGATGTTTTTAAGGGCGGGCGTATTTGATGCGAGCTTTTTTTTTGGGGGGGGCAATTAAAAGGTTCACGGCAACTGTATTTGCCAGGGGCGTTTATTCTGATGAAACTAAGTGATAAGATAGTGTAATATATAAAATTTCGTATTATAGATAGCGCTATAAATAAAAATAGAATGACGTAATGAACGCTAAATATTTACTAAAGGGGGCCATTGATAGAGTGGGGGCACTTGAATTAATGGAATGTGGGGCCATCGGGGCTGCTTAGGGCTGGAGCTTAAAAGCAAGCAAGGCCAAAGTTGAAGAGAAGTGCTTTTGGAAGAGAAAAAGTGTAGCATGTGAAATTTGGAGAGAGAGACCTACCCTTATAAAGCCTTGTTTTTATCTTTCGATGCTCCATTTCGATGTGAAATATGTGCCTAATTTTTAGGATGTTCAAATTAATGGTGTTTTTAACAACAAAAAAGAAAAAGAAAATATTGCATCATCAGCAGACGAAATGAACAGCAAGTTAATCCATGACGGAGATTTGAAGAATTTCAGTAAAGATGAAGACACATACACAAGTGATATTGATAAAGAAGGTTAGTTTATTATTATCACTCTCCTGTTATTAAGCTGTACATGCACCAGGCAATAACAATAGAAAACAAACCCCATTTTTGTTGAAAACCCCATTTTTGTTGAAAATCGCTGTTCCACTCCGTCGAAGGCCAACTAAGCGCGCCAGCCTAAAGTGAAAAAGTGGAAAAGTGGAACGCCCGCCCCCATCACTTATAGTCCTGTCGACAGGGGGGGGGGTAACCGGGGTAAATTCCCGGGGCCCGGGTCTCAGGAAGGGCCCGCGAAAAGTAATTTTAGCAAAGCAATTTTAGCACGGCCGCTTGTTTGTTTATAGCCCCTGGGCCCGAGCTGGCTCTCAATGGGCCTACTTATAGCCATTCTCAACCCATAGTTCTTGCGTAATGTTGATCTATCATCCCGGGAATGGCTCACAAAGGCGTTTGTCAAAGGCAACCTAATTTTCTCCGCAGGTATCAAGGATAAGAGCGAGCCACGCCTGGAATTCGTGAAAAACAAGGAGCCAACAGCACTATATGCCAAAATCTGCAATCGGTGGATTTCATTATTTACGGTAAGCAACTGGCCCATCTACTGTTCACTCTTTCTGCCAATTAGTTTGATTTATAATTAATGCTTGTAACATGCGTTGGCTATGTTCATCATGTATAGCATGGAACATATTATGAAATTAATGAGACGATTTGATTTCATTATTCATAGTGAGACGATGTTTGTGAACATCTGCTGATTGCTTCTGTGATAATTGCTCCATTAGCTCTTATAGGATGCTGAACTATAGATTGCAGTCTTTCTCGTTACTATGCCTCTACCATAACTCTATTTCTTATTGGCATATTCCTTATTTTGATTCATTTGTTGGCTGGTTTTAGAGACTAATTCGTGGGTATAAGTGGGTTTAAAATAGTCCCCACAATTCCTGGCTATCCACTGCCCTCTTTTTTGAGAAAAAAAAACAATCAGCGATATTTATTGACCTCCATTAAATTAGAAATAAATAAATGTGTTTCTGCTTTTTTATAGCAATTTGATTCTTTTCGTAAAGTCTTTCACCTAGCTTTGTCAGCCTTTTTGGCAAGATGAAAAACTCAGAATCGTATGTTACCTCAGGATTCAACGCCATGTTTTGAAATTTGGGACCTTTTTGCAATGTTAAGCCATGGCTATTTGTAAAAGGGTTACAGAGAATCGGGGAACGGGAAATAAGAAAACAGGGAATATGACGTCATAAGACATCGTGTGACGTCACATTCCAGGATTGCCTGTTCCCCGTTATGACAGTTAGGTTGTTCAACGTAGATCTGCTGACTTTCTGTAGTAAAACAAGGTGACTTTTGAGAACCCTTGGACAACTTTTAGACTTTCACGCACTGACAAGAAAATGCATAACTTCACACGTACCAGAAAGATGCAATTTAATGGAAATTTACCCAACTAATTGTACCAGAAATTTTATTTTATGGTTGAAAATCTAATTCATAGTTTCTAGCATATTAACTTTGATTGAATGCATTGAAAATTACTTCTATAAAATCCACATATGTATACTCGTGCAATTTTTTGAATAAAAAGAGCTTTTCAATATTAAATCGATTCGGACAAGAATATCACCAACTTGGTTGATAAGTTTCTCGTTTAATTCATTAATATTTTGGATTCAAGTTTTAGCATGATATGAAAGCATGAAAAGCATATATAAATGAAAATGTTTTTATCCAGAAGCAATGTATATGCAGCCCTGTTACGAAGTTACAACTCAACCCAAATCAAAATCAACAGCAAACTACAAAGTCAGTACCCTGGCTACCAGAGCCTAAAAACAAATGAAAAAGATGAAATAAAAAAATGAAAATAGAAAAAGGAGGGAGAGAATTTTTCTATTTTTATTTTTTTTGAGGCTGTGGTACCCACGGTACAAGGTCAGTTGACAGGAAAGCAATTCAAACTGGCTAATGAAACATGGCATATTTTTACAAAATCGTTCTTGAAAAGACAAAGATATCTCTAAAATATCTCGATAAGGGCTAGAGAAAATAACATGTTTAGTTTCAACGGGGAAAAATTTCGGCACAGTCATCGATCAATTAAAAACGAAAACAATTCTTGCTGTTCCCTCGAGAAATACTGATCTGTACTTGGGTCAAACAAACCGCCTTGATCGAATGGTTTACATATTTGTTTTTCATTTTACTGGTTTTTTAATATTCATTGGTAGCTTTTCAAATTTCAAGTTTTTACAAACACCTGCTACAAGTTTTGCGCAATGTTTGAAGTCGGTTTCGATACAACTCAGTAACTGTGGAGCACTAGGCCCATCATGGTGTCACCAGTCGGTTTCCCTGACCTCGGAGTTCTTTGTTTTTTTCTTCATTTTTTTTAATCTTTTCAATTATTAAAGCTTAAAACATTCAGAACCGGTGATGTTTTGCAATTTCTTTTTTCATTTTTCCGCTATTACGGTGAAACAATGTTTATAACACTTTTCGTTTTCACTTTCAACGTGCTTATAAGCTTACAGTTTGAATATGATCTGGAGCTTTTGAGCCATTCGTTGTCAAAGTAGGCAATTTCCACTTTTGAAAATGGAATTTCCTTTCAATCTTCGCGTTATTTTCCTAAAGTTCCTTCCCAATATTTCGAAACTTCCTTTCAATTTCCCTCCACGGTGTGATCAACAATTTAATCATGGGCAGCACTAAAATAGTCCCAACCATAACAGATTCCCTTTTCTCTAGATGCTTCACATTTGTCTCTTCATTTCAGGCAGCCCTCTGCATCATTTTAATGTTTTGTATCAGTTGGTCGTATGCATTAGCCAGTATGTGCATCGCCTTGGTGCTGTACATATTTGTTAGCCAATACAGTCCTGGCTTATCCCACGGTGTTGCGGCAGATTTCAGCTTTGCCAAATGGATCAAGTCACCCAGGAGCTTCAAATGGTGAATATGGAAATTTGCTAAGCTCTTCATATTCTTCATTCTCATGCTTTGGATCTTTCTTCTCCTTGTACTCAATTATTTATATCTCCTCATATTTTATTTGCTCTTTCATTCAATTCATCCTTGTCTACTTTCTCCTTCTCTGCTTTCTCGTTGCTCCTTCGAATAGAGCAACTACTCGATGTTACAACACATAGAATGGTATTTCACAGATTTACCAAACTTCTCACATTAATCACTTAAACTCTCCCACCTTTGACAGGAGTAGTAATAAAAACGAAAAGCAAATTGTCGTGCATAAAAGCTTTGTTCCCTATGGCATATCGATGTACCAGATGACCCAAGAGAACACAGATTATGCTGCTCGTGATCGTAAACATCATTCATCTATAATTACCAAACCTGTACCGTATGATTAACCATCAATGTTATATCATCGACCACATAGGTATAATGTTTTATTTGATCTATATAATATTTTACTTAGGAGTCTTAAATTCTAATTTAGAAACGTCTCGTTGTTTTAAAAGTTAAATGCAACCCAGTGTGGCATTGGAACCTTTTCATTTGGTATTGAATTGATAGCCTAATTTTTATTGATAGCGAATTTTAGCAACAACAATTTGAAGAAGGACTTCTTGGGGATATTCCATAAAAATAGTATTTCTCAAGGATCTCTCTCAACAATAACTTCTTGCAACAATAATTGAATTTAATAATTATCCCTTTCAAAGGTACGATTGGCCGTAGCATATGAATAAAGGCCTTTTAAATGATTTCTTGTAAAACGATTAGATTTCAAAGAAAGGTCCTTTCCATCTCTCTGAAATCCTATTGCCTAAAATCCCAATCAAGTGTTATTAATTTTTTAATTAATTGGTTGTTTTATATTTAATATATCTGGGGGTAAAAACATAATAACGAAATCATTACCAAGTATAATATATAACTTATTTATTGGATAATGCATGTTTTATCATTTCTTATATATTTAGTATAAATTAATTATACATATAAATAATATCTCTTAAAGTATAGCTTACATTCACTTGCTTCTGATCTTTGCGTCATCGAACAGGTGGGTGTGGTGCTGTAGAAGTTATTGAGACGAGGGCAAATTAAGTAATTATGCCACGCAAATCGTGATGCGAAATCAATACCCATCTAGCATTGTTTAAATTTGTCATTCGTCAGGTATTTTATATCGGGCAGCGGTTTTGATTGGCTGAATAGTTCAGGGATTGAGCAACAGCATTCATTACAAGTCCTTTAGAGCATTGGTCAAGCTTCCAAGGCCTCTACGGTTTATTCCAATGTGATATAACAACACATTGTAGCCGTGATGAATATGAAATTTCCACTAAATCATTGTCAAGTTTTAACTTAGCATACAAGCGTTTAGAATATTACTCAGTTTGTTGCACGGTAATGGGGGGGGGGACTTTTTGTCATAGCCGCCACCCCAGACTAAAAGTGTCCAGGACACCATTTCTTGTGCTATAGAAGGTTTGTTTAGCCCATCAAACGTTTAAAACATCAGAAAAGTGGATGGAGACGTTTGCTGCCGCTTGACGAAAACTCGAGCAGTCTAGCGGTACAACATATAAAGCATGCAATGTTCTATAGAGAAATTCAACAACTTCTATCGTATTCAAGTTATGTTTGCATGACGGATGCAGTAAACACCCGCGTATAAGAACCTGCATCCAGCCTATTGTTCAATTGTAATAGTCCATGTTTTGAAAAGGGATCTCAGCCTAGGAGGTTCTTAATTTACTGGTTCTTATATGCGGGCGTTTACTATAGGGTATGGTTTTTTCTTGATGGGAGATGGCGAATGATTTGAGAAAGCGAGAGGGAAATATGTTCCATGGTTGTTGTTTTCTGTCCGCGTGAGAAGGTTGGCAGCTGACTTATCCTTTATTTTGCATTTCCCTTTGGCATGATTGTCATATCGTAGAATGGTGACATCTGGAAATTGCAAATCGGAAAGAACTAGCCCAACCTCTGGAAGTTGGGAATCAGGTCTCGTTGAGTTTACCTCCTTACCTGCTGCAAAGCCGGAAGATCAAAAAATATAAAGCAAAGGAACGCGTATGTATTGTGTGCTTACTTTTTTATGAGAGTGATTTAACTTCAGTGAAGTTTGCTGTTGTTATTGTTAAATTTATATATATTTTTTAAATTTTTAGCCTCGGTATTTATATAAACATTATTATCATACAAAATTATGTATCAGTGAAGAATGAAGAGGGACAGAAAGAAAAAAGAAAAGAAAAACCAATAGTAGAAAGAAGTAGAAAGAAGAATATAAGTAAACAATTACAGAGGAAAGATCAATCAATATATGCACTGCTGTTTGAATTGGTGAGTAGTATGAGCCATTCCCGCATCACAATTGTTCTCCGATGAGAAATGATCGTATGTCAGCAAAAAATAAAATCATAAATAGGTTATCGACTGATGTCAAAGGGACCTCTTTACTGCTCATATTGTCTGGCGATCTATCTTCTTTCATACCCAGCAATAAAAACAGGCTGCGAAAGAATATCTCGAACAGATGCAGAAAGAAGGGAAAGAGTAAAGAACATGAGCAAGATGTGAAAGATTAGAGAACGTGAGCAAGAAGAGAAAGACAAGAGAACGTGAGCAAGAAGAGAAAGAGTAAAGAACAGAAGTTTAAATACAGTTATCGAGGTAAGATGCCTGTTGTTTTTGTGATCTTTCGTTTCGTGAAAAGTTTTGATTATTGCTTGCACACTTGTTCCGTTACGCGAAAAGGGGGAAATTGGTTAAGGATTTCATTACATTTAAAAATGCAATCAAACTGCCAGGAAAATGAAAAATTTGTTCCAGATAACATCCCTTAACAGTAAACATCTCAACCCATTAAACTGCGTGAATTCGATATTTCTATTCTATCGCATCCATACCATTTCTATTATGTTCGAAATGAGTCAAATACTGTGTAGGGGAGTTTTGTTCAAGTTTTAACGAGAATTCGCGTTTCCAAATTCAAGAATTTGTCATATATTCTAAATCGAAATCACGTCTTCTACCTAGCTAGGTCTCTGTCAGAATTGTCATTAATATTTCATTATCTTGAAGTAGCGGGAGATATAAGGGTGGGATAGGTGAACTTGAAATAACCTGCCAGAAAATACAACTTTCTGTAAATATTAATCTTTTTGGCAGACATCTATTTTGGGATTAGTTACTTGAAAATCCGATTTTTAGAATCTTTTACAAAAAGCAAATCAACCAACTAATAACTCTTTGTGCTTGCAAAGGAAAAGCAGAATATTTTGAGTATAGTAACAAAGTTCTCCAAAACTTTCCGATGCGGACAGAGGAAAAATTGCCTATATTAGTGAGCTAGCAAAAATGCGCACGGATTCGATAAAAAACCAAACTCGATATATGTTTCTGAATTTTTCAAAGCTTCTTCTTAACAATCAATTTGCTAAAGCGCTGCTTTTTGGATAAAAATGACCTAACGTCCAAAAGATAAGTTCATTTAGGCTTCACCATCGTCAAAACGCAGACAAAATTGCTCAAGAAGTGTGCCATAAAAGAGAAAGAGTTATTAATTGTGTTGCAATGGTTTGACTGGTCTATTTGTGAAAGATTTCTTAATCATGAGGGCGAGTAGCAGCTACTAAGGATTCTTAGTTTTATTCCCGATCGCTTTCTATAACATGAAGGGGACGTTTGAGGGAAATCACCACAAATGACGTCATGAGTGAAAGAATAATCCAAAGAAAAACAGTGGTCCCAGGAACCAAGTTCCATATTTAGCACTACGCTGTGCGGTGAGTCAGGTTCTGCTGAACATGAACGCAGCTTAAAGGATATTTAACCATAAAGATAGGATGTATTCAACCAGCATTTGTCAAACTCGTGCTTGGGCTCACTGCATTGCGTCCCTGGGCCACCCTGTTTTACTCGCTCGGTTTTGGTTACACAGTTGAACCTCGATAAGTCAACTACCGCTTAAGTCGAACTCCCCCGATTTCGATCATTTTTGTATTTCCCTTGGTTCTGTGTGCTTTATATGTGAACCTCGATAAGTCGAAACCTCGATAAGTCAAACAAATTTTTCTTGCCCTTGGGAGTTTGACCTATCGAGGTTCAACTATATATATGTGTGTGTGTGCGAGAACTGAGTAGAATTCTACCATGGTAGGTGCAAAAGAAGAGTGCAAAGGTAGAGTACAAAGATAGAGTGCAAGGAAGGGTGACAAACGGTGATCATGTTTGCCAGATACAACAACTCAGCATCATTTGGTAATGACAGCAATAACACAGGGATGCCATTATTAGATGCCACAGGGATGCCACCTACAATTGACAGCGATGTTCCACATACCACGGTGAACATTTCAGAGCGACTGGCATTCATAATTGTGAACATGCTGGTAGACGTATTTGCAACAGCCTTTAACATCATCACATTGGTGGTATACTGGCAATTCAAAGAGCTACAAAGGAAAGCAAACGTCAGCATATTCGCCATGGCGCTGGCGGCCTTAGTTCTTACAGCATCGCATCTCGGTGTGACGATCCTTGGCACAATTGGTGAGGACATGAGCATTGACAAAGTTTGGTGCTCGGCAGAAGGATTCGTCGAGATGGTCCTCGGCTACTTTGTGGTGCAAACAGTTGCCCTCACTTCAATGCAACGACAGAGCATTGTCTCCAAGATAACGAGGCCAAATTCACATCAGAAACTATGGAAAGCAAAGATAAAGGGAATTATTACCATTGTGTGGGTATCATGCTTATCCATCCCACTGGTGACGTGTTTCCAGACTCAACACATCGATACTACGATCTATCACAAGTGCTACAACAACAACCATTACAGAAACCTGACTTCAACATTCAGTGTTTCACAGCTCTATCAAATGGCTCATTTGGTCGTTCTCTTTGTCATCCCATCCTTTGTCATTCTCTGCAACTACGTCTACATTTACATTGTCGTAAAGAAGAAGTCTACAATTACACATAAAGGCCTGCAAAGAAACCGCCCTGCTGTGCCTACTCGTCTGTGTTGTGGCATAATGGTCATGCTTGTTGCCTACATTTTAACGATGTTACCAAAGAATTTGTTTATCTTTACTGAGAACACACGGCTGCTGCGCGTCCCAAGGCTGGCCTTATTCACAACCAACCTGCTATCAAATGTTTTCTTGCAGTTTTCTTCTCTTCTGCATATGTTTACCAGTACGAGGTTCAAGATAAAGTTGATGAAATTTCTGCGCAGCCGCACTTCGAATCAAACGCAGCAGTTGACGCCGTACCGGCAACGCAACGAAATCTCATTGGACGAACGCCGCCAAACGCGGGTGCTTGGCCTAGAAAGAAACAGCCGCGCGTACACTTGCAGTGCCGTTGCATCGGAGAGATGCAGATCGTATCTTCAACATCATCCAATGCCTAAAGCTGCGTCCAACTGTCGTGAAACCGAAATGAACGCCAGCGTACTGAGGAGAATTTCGTTGCGCGGTGATGAAGGAGAGAAGTTTGGTTGCAATAAGCAGGCCATACCAGTTGGTGAAAGAAACATGACGTGCCCCCAACTCGCTAGTGTCAATAGTGGTAAGTCAAATTCACCAATACTAAGGAATAGAATGGCAATTAGACGCTTCACAGAAACAGATGTGACGTTTTTAAAGACAGCAAAGGGTATTAACAACAATAGTTGCCAAAGTGACCAAATTCTCACAAACAAAAACATTTTGCCATTACTTCAATGTCCAAAATACATTACATCAAGTTGTCCATCGAATATAAATTTCTCTTTTCAAATTGAACAGGATGTTAAGGAACCAATATCGATCTTGCCATTAATCAGCAAAGCAAGAATCATGGTTAATGAATCAAAAAATGTTTTTCTCAAACAACAATCCAAACTAGGCTGACATTATTACCAACACGGCATTATCATTCAATACAATTGTTTGAAACAAAATAATATTGACCTATTTATTGTTTTCAAGTAATCAGTTTTTGTGACAACTTTCAATTTGGTCTGAGCTTTGAGGCTAATGTGATCAAATCTCGAAAAGCAAAGAATGAAAAAATTATGAAATATCTTTATTAAATCTTAATTTTATTGTCCCTGTGCACCCATTGGAAAGGACAGTTGGTCCATCAACTCCCACATCTTCTCTTGTAACAAAGACACAACTTCACTTGATATAAATAAATGCGTTGCATCTAAATCTTTAATTATGAACTTTTGTCCAAGTTGGTTTTTCTCATCTAAATGAAGCAAAAATTGCTTCACTGTTGGATCACTGGAATAGAAAGAAAACTTTAAATTAAAAAAATACTGTTTCTTGACTTGGCTTAAATAAATGTGTAGAATAATAATAGGTAGGATAATGTATGAATTAACTTTGGGTATGAACAGTATGTATATGTAAAGTTACTTGCCATGTAAATAATGAACTATTAGACAATGCTATTGAGCAGCGTAAAACATTTGATTTGGTCTTGATGACATACCGTAAATCCTCAAATAAGCCCCCACCTTCGAATAAGCCCTCCCCTCGAATAGGCCCCCATCCTAATAATCATTTGCAAGGATATTGAGCACAAGTGTCCAGAACATTGAAGTTGTTTAGTGAATGTATTGCAAATAACATAACAGCAAGTCTAAACAAATAACTTTATTGATTGGCTGCATCGTATAGCTTTTATATATTGAACAATAATCAGGCTAAAATTACGTTTTTGCAAATAATACGCCTCCGGGGGCTTATTCGAGGATTTACGGTACAAAGACTTCAGTTTATCATCTATAACATGTTAATTTGCAGCACCTTTTATCCATTAATCATCATTATTATTATTAGCATTATTATTATTTATCTGAGCATTATACCAATTATCGGCCCTGCTCAGTATCAATGTAGATGTATATTATATCGAAACCTGCAGGAAACTTACCATTCTATAAGGACACCTTTAACAACGTTAACCATTTTCTTCCTGATCAACAACTTCAAACTAGGCCACAAAGAATGGCGAGCAAAGATACTAGTGGCCAAAAGAACCTTACCGAGAATTTAAGACGACGAATCGCGAAAAACGATAATTGAGAAACGATTAGTTGTCAGTATGCGCAGTGGCGTTTTCATCGATACTGCGCAAGGGTCAGGGTGTAACAGGATTTACGTTGCCTCGTATTCAAGTAATTAGTGTAATCACGTGTTTCATGTCAATCATTAAATGTATAGTATAAATAGCTTTGTCAATTGTAATTCAGGGACTCTTATATTCATATCTCGATAATTACATAATCGCAAGAACAGATTCCTTTTTGAGTTGAATTACGTGATGGTAGCTCTACCACAATTACAAGGGTTGGGGTTAGGGTTAGGGTTAGGGTTAGGGTTACGTCATACTGAGGAGAAAGGTGGTCAGCATGCGCAGTTGACAAATTATGTGTGCTGCGCAGGAGCGTATATGACGTATTGCTGGCTGATGCATTGCTGGCTTTAGGGTTAAGGGTTAGGATTAGGGTTACGTCATACGGTGGAGAAAGGTGGTCAGCATGCGCAGGAGCATAGTTATGAGTACTGCGCAGGAGCGTATATGATGTGTCATTGGCAAATGAATTGGTATTAGGGTTAGGGTTAGGATTAGGGTTAGGATTAGGGTTAGGGTTAGGGTTACGTCATACGGTGGAGAAAGGTGGTCAGCATGCGCAGGAGCATAGTTATGAGTACTGCGCAGGAGCGTATCTGATGTGTCATTGGCTAATGCATGGGTCTTAGGGTTAGGATTAGGGTTAGGGTTACGTCATACTGAGGAGAAAGGTGGTCAGCATGCGCAGTTGACAAATTATGTGTGCTGCGCAGGAGCGTTTATGACGTATTGCTGGCTGATGCATTGCTGGCTTTAGGGTTAAGGGTTAGGATTAGGGTTAGGGTCAGGGTTACGTCATACGGTGAAGAAAGGTGGTCAGCATGCGCAGTTGACAAATTATGTGTGCTGCGCAGGAGCGTATATGACGTATTGCTGACTGATGCATTGGCCTTAGGGTTAGGGTAAGGATTAGGGTTAGGGTTACGTCATACTGAGGAGAACGGTGGTCAGCAGCGCAGTGGAATAGTTTTGTGTACTGCGCAGGAGCGCTTATGACGTGCGCTGGCTGATATGCTGTTATTGTTTTAAAGTAGAAGCCACGTGGTAGCAACGCTGCGAAGGAGATTGCGTAATTATCCTCAAATGAAGGAACCACGCTTTTTCTTTGCGTTTCGCTTCGGACGATTGTGGTGGACATTACAGTCCCCTGTTACTGTTTCAAGCATATTCTTCAGTTCAATACCTCGGAAATATGGCTTTATACTGGTGAAAGAAATTATTGGATTCTATTGTTATCAGAAGAAACATTAAGTTTAATACCACTGGATTTATCGATTATTACCCAAGGAAGAAAGAAGAGAGTATAATTTAGGCCCAAGTCTTGTTGCTCTTGGTAAAGTTTTTTTAAGCAGAAAATCATATATAAAAGAGAGGAATATGTTTTCTCCGACAGATAAGGAATATGACAACTCAAATCTCAATATATCATGTATGTAATTTTTTTATTTGAATGGATACAGCTCATATGAGAGAGTTAATTTTATTCGATTTCCAAGAAGCAAGCTGAGCTGTCTCGACACGAGTTTCACGGTATTTGCTTTTGTTTTCAGTACATTCATCTGGTGCAAGTTTATCTCCATACTTAAACATTGACCCTTCCTACCTGAATCAAGTAAGTAACAAAATCTGTCACGACACACCCCTTTCTTTGGGTGGCAATACCACGTGTAAAGTAAAATCGATCATCAAGAGGAAAGCCGAAAAGGGGCCCTTAGTTGGATTTGGTTGGAAAGGGTTTCACACATAGCGTTGTTAGCACCTTTTCCGTTGCTCTTTTTTATTATCTGTTGTTGTGTGTTGGCATGTTGTTCCAGATGGGCATGGTCAAAAAGTAGCTACTTCAAATGGAAGGGGTTAGAGACATCACTAAAACTAACCAGTTTGCAGAGTATGGCAGTGGCGCACCCAAGATCATGTAGACAATGTACCGGAGGCGCCCCTGGAAATTTTTTTTTGAAAACCACACCCTTTTAATTACTGGGAAACACCCATTTAACAGTAATGCTAGCATCATAATCGTATCAGAAACGCTCCTGGATTCTTAAACAAACTCACGGAGGGCTCACGGAAGCTGGATTCTTTTACAAAATGGCCTAAACACACCTTAACATCTAGAAAATAGTTGGATAAGCGCACCTGAATGGGGCACCCAACCAATATTTGGGATTATGGCGCACCCGCACCCGCGTTGCAGGCCTCTTGGCGCACCCGAGATCTTGTCGAAATCGGCCATACTCTGCAAACTGGAAAACTAAAAGTTCTGACAAGTATTGATGTGTTGTTGGATAGATAGATAGATAGATGGATGGATGGATGGATGGATGGATAGATGGATGGATGGATGGATGGATAGATGGATGGATGGATGGATGGATGGATGGATGGATGGATGGATGGATGGATGGATGGATGGATGGATTGATATACATATATATTGATAGATGAATAGGCGATGAAATGGTATACTAATAGAGATGAATGAATGGATGAATGTATCAATATGTAGTTGATAGGGGCTGAGTCAAAGTGTGGCAAGTTGCTAAATTTTGCTACCGTACAATCTTCCAAATCATAAATCGTTTACAGGTACTGAATGTTTGATAAAGTGTTGATTTTATGTTTTGCAATGTAATTGTTTTGTCATTTTTGTTGTTTCAAAGGATGGAGGTGCAGAATTTGTTTTTTCCACTGATTCACAAAAGAAAAGAGGATGGGGTGAAAGAATGTTCTCCAGCATTGGAATGTCATACATGTCAGGTAAGATGTACCTCCACACTTTGGCTTCCTAAACAAAATGGTGTGATTTTGAGAAGTGGCAAACACATCCTAGCTTTGAAAAATGGTCTTCTGGGTTTTTAACTTGGTTCAAGTTCGAGTTCAAGTTAATCAATGAAATCTATTATTTTTCTCTGATGCAGCTTTCCTGGATGGGCAGTGGAATGTTATTCTAAAAACGTAAAAAAGAAAATTAAGTTCAACCGTAGTGATATTGAAAAATAATGTAGTCTTATTTTCGTCTGTTCAGGTTTGACTCTTGGAGGAACTTGGGGTCTCATTGAAGGTTTGCGAAGTCCTGATGGCAAAACGATGAAGCTCAGAGTTAACAGGTTTCTAATTACATGACATTTCTATCATTACTCTGAATTAGCTCAACTCTTACATGAAATATTAATTGTATCAAATTAATTGGTATGGTATTTAATTTTAGGCCAAACATTACTTTTACCTAATTGCAGTGAGAATTTTATCTTCTTTTGTTCTTTATTGATTTTATTTTTTATTGATTTTGTTGTTTATTATTTTCATAGTGTCCTGAATGGTATGACAAGAAGGGGACCTTTTCTGGCAAACAGTTTAGGTGTTGTTGGTGAGTCAAAACATGTGTTGTTTTTTATGATCAAATTTTGAAACTTTTGATTTGAACACAATTGGGGTATGTGAATAACTTCTTTTTCGTTTTCCTTGAAGCGTTGATGTACTGTAGTGTAAATACTGCAATTGAGAAAGCAAGAGGAAAGGAAGATGTTTACAACTCGGTCGCTGCTGCTATAACAACTGGAGCAATATTCAAATCAACGGGTTTGTTTTGTTCGTCAATCTTTTACCATGTGTTGTCGAGAGTATGGCTGAAAAAGTCGAATACAGTCGAATCTCAATATCTTGAACTCGCTATCTCAAATAGATTCCCATTTCCCCTCGTTCACTAGTTGGATGACTTTAGTTCAGATATCTCAAACTCTCGCTATTTTGAACAAATTTTCATTCCCCATGCGAGTTCGGGATAGCAAGAGTCAACTTTATCTTTTAACTTGCTATTTGGGCAACTCAGCCATGCTGGCAGTGACAGTGCTACCAGGGTCAGATTGAGTTGCTTTGAGGGAATTTTTTTAAACATGAAGTCTCCATTGTTCAGTTGCATCTCATGTTTCCCCATTTCGGGCAACTCAAGCAAATTTATTTGGATTTTCTTGCAGGTGGAGTCCGTGCAATCGGCTTGGCTGGCATGCTTGGTGGTAGCATTGCAGTCATGTATATTGTTGGTGACAAACTTTGGAACAGCCGTGGTCAAACATGGTCATCATCCACCCCAAACTGGGCCTAAGGTACATTGCATATTATTAGACTCAGGCGTGCGGCATCTGTTGTTGCATTTACCAATTTTGCAATCTCTTTACTTGTGGTTATAAATAATTGCTTATATGGACCTCAACAGACATTTTTAGTTTATTCCATATTATAATTATGCTTGTAAACTTGAACAAATAGCCATGGTAGCATTTGCTTTTTGGTTATAATAATTGTCCGGTATTAAGTAATTGCAAAAGGAGGTTTAAATTTTAATTAATTTCCAGTGTGAATATGACTTGCAATGTTTTTGTCCAATTGGTTGAATGAATTTTGTGTGGTTGAAGAGGGTCATTGTTGAAATTGCCCCCAAGCCAGATGTTGGGAGCAAAAGCATTTAATATAACCCACTTTTAATGTATAATGTGTTGCTCACCTTTGTAATAGAAAAATGCTTTTCAACCATGCATAGCGGATGGATATGATGAAGGTCATTGATAAAAGCATCATGTCAAATTCCATTAGCATTATCTGATTCCCCCAGTCGACACTTTTCATGTGGGCATCATGGCTCAATACTATTTTATTGCGTTTTAGACTCGGAAAACTTGACGTGAGTGCAAATTTTGAAAAACATTTGTACAAATCCTTCTCCGAGTAAAAATATTACGAAGCCTTTTCATGTTGTTATAAAATTGTAATGTTTGCTTTTCAAAGCTGCAACTTCGGTGCCAATATATCGTATTAATATTGATAATAACTTTTTCATACACTGAAACTCGCTAATCGGTGAGAGGCTTTTTGTAACAAATACGGTAAAAATATGACAATTATTCCCAGGATTATTTTGCCTTTCATGTGTCTAAATATTCTTCGGTGTTATTGACGAGTGAAATGAAACAACAATGTTTGTTATAAAGTAAATGTTATATGTTTTCCTGCTGTTCTGTTTGGTTGAATATTTTCTTCACCGCCTGGTTGTGGTCTTCCTGGGTTTTTATCTCCGCCGTGAAGACTCTACTTGACGTGGGAACCGAGATAGGAAAGCCTTCTTCGTAGTCATCATAATCATCAGCAGTATCTACTTCTTTGCCTTCTCCTGTGACTAAGCGAATAAGTTGCTTAATGTCTACTCTATTCCTTGCATTTGTGACTTGATCTAGAATGAAACTGCATTCCGTATCGGTTAATTTTTCACCGGTTGTTGTCATAGCCATTCGAAGTTCCGTTGCATCGAGGGTTCCTGTAATAAGAGATGACGCTAGAACGTTGCTGCGTTAATATCAATTTATATTTCGTGATGTTTGTTTTATCTGATGGCTAATCGAATCTTTCCCGAAATCGGTCTGTCATACAGTAGAATCCCGATAACTCGAACCTTGGATATCTCGAACCATTTTGTATTCCCCTTAAAAGCTTTTCTGGTACTTTGTAGCCCTCGATAACTCAAGCATTCGTTAATTCGAACCATTTTCATCGGTTCCATGAAGGTTCGAGTTATCGGGATTCTACTGTATTTCGTCCATTTTTTAATTGCCCCCAAACATTGATATCTTCATTACAATTTTGTTTCCTTGACAGTGATGCACTTTTGGGAGGCAGTGGCTTTTTATTTGATACTTTGTCAAATACAATGTAGTTTATTTTCCAAGGGCTTGTTGACATTTTGAAATTTATGATTGCAGTCAATAGGAATCGAGAAGGGGGCCCAACTCTTCCCCCCTGAATCTGGGGCAGCATTCCATCCAAAATAGATTCTTCACAATTTGTTTTTATTTCATGTGACCGTGACATATTGTTGTGCATGACTATGTATTATTAATGAGTCTACATTTGCGTATTGAGAGAAGGCTGTGTGTATGTGGTACGTTACACGCAAAATAGGCCCTACTGTGATAATTACCGGGAACAGAAGGATATGGGTCCAAGGCCTTCAAGCCATCACACAGTTCTTGTTGCGTAGGTTTCCTCTTTGTCAGAAATTGTTCGTAAATCGGCAAAAAGTCGTCAGCGCTTATCCTCTTCTCGTGGTGATACTCAATAATTTCGTTTGCAATTTTTCCGACTTCCAACTCGAGTGGGTTTAATCCCAGCGATCTCAAACAGTCGGCAATTCGCTGTACTGCCAACCTACCATCACCTTTCTTATCCAAGAGATTGATTGTGTCTATAACTTGCATAAATTCTTTATCAGTGAGTCTTGCCATTCTCTTGATAAATCCTTTGTTTTTGATGGATCAGTTTGTCGAGCTCAGTAATATTCCTTGTCTTTTTCTCGCGTTTTCGCAAAGCTTTACGGTTGTTGTTACGATGAACTAAGCAATCAACTCGTATTCCAATTAAGAATCTATTATGTTTTTCGTTTCATTAGTCTATCAATAGAATTTGGGAAACTATACCGTTAGGTTAGAATTAAATGCTTGTAGCTCTGCTTTCACTCAAGATCTTTTTAATTGGTCTGCAATAAATTCACTGATCTATAAAGAAGTCTTCTTCATAGATCTGCAATAAAGTTTCATTTACAAGGCCGATAAATCGCTAGAATTGCTGACGCAACGCGTTCTAAATTGGAATCCCAATCAGCTAACTGCAACTAATTTCATCGCAATAATTTTTTCACAACAGCAACAACTGAAAACGCAGTAATTAAGTTCTTTTTGCAAATTTATTCTCTTTCAATGTGCGCATCATAGAACCGTAAACGTTAATTAAAATAAAGCTACAGTCTTGCAACTACAGGTGTAACTGGTTTAATAATCTACCAGTTTTTCCCCGCGTGAGTTCTGTTGTGCGTACAATTATATCACTTATATGCAGTGCTAAACATCAATGTTTAATACGGTTGTGACATGCATGGTGGACTTTCAAAGGATAGCATGTGGTGTAGCTAGCTATCTTCCGATCTATACAGCGTCTTCCATTTCGGTTCATTATTGTCCAGCTCCTCTTCGGCAAGGTCAATAATTGTCCTGCCTAGGCCATGGCGGGCTCCTTTCGCCTTTTTGATCAAGGGTGTTTCAGTTTTTACCATCAAGTCCAACTTCTTTTTTCTGCATTCCTCCAACGACTCGACCATGTACCACAGCGTTTCGTTGAATATCGGATTATTTGTTTGCTTAACAACGTCAGTTGTTAGTCGCGTGATGCGCGAACGGTCTGGTAACAAGTAAATTCTGACGTAAGCATTGATGTTGTTTCGATCTTCATCTTCATTGGTGCAGTCGATCAGTTCACGTGCTTGGAGTACACCAATCACGAGCCTTTTTGTCTTCTCTTGGTACACTAGTGCAATGCTGATCTCGCCTTGCGGTGTAGTTAACTTGAAGTCACCCTCCATTGCGGAGCTGCTGTTGAGTGCCCGTGCCCTGCGCAGGAGTAAGCCAAACTTCGATTTTCCGCTTCCTTCTCCTTCGCTTTTGTCAACAGAAGAATTTTGGTTCAATGAAGATGACGAAACATCTTGACTTGCATCCAGAAATGGATCTTCATCCGTCATGTCTAGCGATGATTTATTATGATTTTCATCCTCGCATCCTGTTGTTCTTGTTTCTCCCGCTTTTGCATTCTCTTTCCCGATCGGTCCGATTCTTTCGTTGCCTCCTTCTGGTGTAGCATCGAAGGGAGGCTCTAGTACACCCAGCAATGTCAATTTTGCTGTTAACTTTGCTTCATGACTGCAATCGTCCAATGCAAAGGCTTCTGTTATTTCCATTCCGCCTGCGTCCAACAGCCTTGAGATCTTCACAGAAAACGATCCAAGCAACCGGTCCTTCTTGTGATCCCAGACTTGGAACTTCACGTCCTGATATTCCGGATCTTGTACAAGGAACCGCAACGACTGTTGCCAAACTGGATTCACTGTTTCCGTCATTTTGCACGTCTTTTGACTCGAGCGACCGACGATGACTTTGCACAGCGGGTTGCATGCGGAATGCGAATTACGCACGCGTGGTAGATTCGAGGCTGAATCAACATGGACGACGAGCACTGCTCTTGTAAGAGTGTTTTTCTTTGATGGCGTTGTAGCAGGCGCTGATTTGACGATTTGAGAATCATCAGTGAATGTTAACCATGTCATTTGCAAGTGGATTCTACCGGTTTTAGCTTTATCCAGTTGAACCCACGAGTCTTGGTAGCTTTCTTCGAGAAGTCTGTCCAACGAGATCCTCTTTTCTCCCAGTTCGTCGTCTTTTGAATTGTTATCGTGGTCAAAAACAGAGATTTGAATTGTTTGCCTGTTGCATTCATCTACGAGTGTTTCAAATGTTTCATTCCATATCGGGTTTAATGTGCGTTTCTTGATGCTTGTTGTGAATTTCTCTGCTCCAACCACAACCGTTGCGTATGGATCAGATGTGTCATTCTTGCCGAGAATCGACAAGTCTTTCGCCTCCAAATACCGCCCCTCGATCATCTTGATCCGCAACAGTCCGTCTGGCAGACGATTTTTCAGCTCTCCTTGGCTCACTTTATCTGAAACGAAGAGCGCTGTAATCACCTATCGTGCCATTGGCTCTCGCTGTGGTAGCTACATGCATCGAAATGCAAACTCAACACTGTTTTATCTATCTATGACTGGGATATTCAAGACATTACAAGCTCTTGAAGTTAACAATGCTTCAGGTTTTATTGAGGGACGCATCGGTGAAGCAAGCGGGCAGACTCTTTGAGGGTTTTTGTTCTGTGGGGTGTTATAAGAACCTGTGAAATTTTTCATCCAGTCTATTTAGTATACTTATTATAATATAGCGAGTTAATTTACTTTCTTGCCAAATGCAAGGGTTCTCTTTTGCTGACCACTCCTATTTTTATTAAAAAGTGAGGAAAGTTTCTGGATGTAAATTTTTTTGCCGGAGAAAGGTTAAGAACTTTTCTGAATTCTGCGTTATATTATACTCTTTTGCTGACCACTCCTATTTTTATTAAAAAGTGAGGAAAGTTTCTGGATGTAAATTTTTTTGCCGGAGAAAGGTTAAGAACTTTTCTGAATTCTGCGTTATATTATAACAGGGTAATATCCTGCATATAAAAACCAGTGGATTAAGAACCTACAGGCTGATATCATTGCGTTTGAACAATAGGCTAGATGCAAAAATCGCAGGTTTACAGGACTGTAAAGATCTGCTCAGCATATAGCGAAGGCAGATTGTTGTACACCCAGGACACGATTTCTACCACGCTACGCAGGGAGTCTGTTTAGCCAGTCTGTTTAACTGCAAGAGTTCTTTATGTGGAGATTCAAATAGAAAGGTCAAATAGCAGGTGGCAATAGAAAGCTACACAAACCTGACAAAGACATGGCGACTTTATTGGGCAAGACAATATATCGTGCTATTTCATCGTCAATGAGATTTCTAAGCAACGTGCTCAAACCGGGAATGTCAAGGACATTGGTGAGATTAGTGAGATCAAAGTCCAGTTGAGGTCTGTTTATGAAATACATCGTTATGCCCCCGATGAGAGGCATTTCTGGCAGTAGCGGATGCAGAATGATGCGAACATTGCCTTTGATTTGTATATCTTCGACACCAACTTTGAGTGTTTTCACGCCGGCTGCCTTGAACGCTATTGTGATCTTTGAATCGCCAGCGTATAGTATATCAACGTCAAGTATGATCTCTGAGCGTTTTACTTTGTCCACGTGAGCTTTGATGCCTGTGATGCGTGGTGGAATATCACCGAGGCGTATTGTTTCGAAACGTATTCCACCCAACGACGACGGAGCTTTGCGACGTAACTCAGGCTCTACCGTCTCACGCAACGTCGCCGTCGCCAGTTTCTCTAAATACGGCCAGAATTGACGCAGTATCTTATTCAACCACTCCGCCCTCTCCACGTCCGGAAAGTTGACCCATGCAGGAAGATCCTCTTTCAACGTATCTGCTATTATCTTCTGCGCATCGTTTGATACGCATCTCGCTACCAACTTCCTCCGTTGTCTCTCCCTGCGTTGCTTCATGTACAACACCACTACGAAACTCACGAGAATAACCCATGCAAAACTAACGCCATACACGCCTGCTAACCATACGACTAACAGCAATGCGAGAAGTCTTGTAAACTTGCTTAGCATCTCAGTGAAGTCCATCATATCTGGAGGAATAACTACGACCGCGTCTGCTTTTTTATCTCCCTCTGCAGTAGCCATGGTGATGTTTTATTGTTTGCGTGTACCTGTCTTTGCAATGTCTGCTGGAGAATAAGAACGAGAGAATTGAGTTGCTCAATTTTTAATTACAAGCGCTAAATTTTTAACTGCAAACTGGTGGGGCCTAAATAATGTAGCGAGGTAGATGATGTGGCGATATCATTGCGTTTGACAGCAATCATATCGCCTTGATGGAGCTATTATCTATATTCATTTGTACTGGAGACAAGAACGATAGAAATTTCGACCAAAGCAACTGCGCTGACCAATTTCACGGAGTTAGAAACCTAAATGAATAAGGTACATTGCTGATAAACTCGTTCAATAAAAAATGTTCTGATTGTCTTTATATTTTCTGCAATTGAGGGGAACACCCCCACCCCCATAGCCCCCACTTCTCCAGCCATGGTATTAACTGAGATCGATTTATTTCCTGTATATATCAATTCAAAATTGTGGTGAATTTCAAATATCTCGCATAAAAATGACGGAGATGTCTATGATATCAATAATAGGGCGTGAATTGTAGTTTCCTTCCTGCTATGTGTCATGTTGTATGCGCAATAACAAGATCAGGTACCAGTTGTCTTAATCAGATTCACCACTCAACTTGTATACCGCTTCATTTCGGTTGTTTGAAGTTTGAATGCTGAATTAACCTTGATCACTGTGAAAGGTGTTTAGATGCCGAAACACGCAACAAAATTATGGTTCTACGCAGTTTTGGTTCTTACGGTAACCATAACTACCCTGACCGCATGTATAGCTCGATTTTTCAGTCAAATCAGAACTTTTTTTAGACATAGGCCGAAACTTGACGCTAACTTCCACTCTAACTCAAACCTAAATCTGAATCATCTTTATTTTGAACCCAACCCCTCACTTGAGCATGAATCTCGGTGTCATTATATAGTTCCATTATTAAATGGCCTCGATTTCAGTATGCTTGTCTTGATACCCTCTGACTTTAGCAGCATAGTTTGCGGATTTGTATACATTCAAAGCGAAGGCGATTACATTTGTCTTGAGAGTGCAGAACCCCTTTTGTTATTATCATCTTTACATGATTGGATTTCACAACACTGCCTAGTTCAACGCAATAGCAAGCCGCCGACCTATTGCTGCGATTGTGTTCTCAAAAACAGTTGGCTTACGCATATCAAAGCAAAGGTTTTCACTGTGGAATAATCAGCCATAGGGAATTGAATTTATTGAAATAAAAGTATGGAGATTTTCCACGTATACCTGCGCCTATCTATTATTGACAATCCTGTTTCTTGTCTTGCTTTAATTTTTCATTAAAATTTCCACCAGTTTCTTTCAATTCGCCATGTTCCTCTCTGTTCTTCATTCAAACTAAGACATGAGATACTTCCCAAACCTGATATGATATTGGTAAGGAATTTTTGCTGAGTATTTCTACCGTCAACATCAAAGTTTATACGATTGAGTTTGATAGTCGGTTTGTTGCTTAGACAGAAAAGTTGTTGTTGTTGTTGTTTGATAAGGATGTTGTTGTTTTTACCAGTGCTCTGATTGTATTTACCTTGTTTACCTGTAGTGTTATGCATTATTCAGGCATGACTCGCGAAAGTACTTTGGACTTCATTGTCTGTGTTTGCTCAACATAGTTCTTGGTGTAAGGCACATGTAGTTTGCACGGATCGACTTGTTCCAGTATTCATTTCTTGCGAGACTTGTTTAGCCTGCCTGCGGAGAGCAAACAGAATCAAAACAAACCATTTTCAAAACCTCGATTGCAGAACCGAGAATCTGCAGTCTCGTATTCACGCAGTTTTCCTTTTAGATGGAAAATTTCAGCTGATGCCAGTGTTTTAATTTCAAGAACTTAGCAACCTAGGAATTGCAGCAAAAACTTTCTTTATTGGAAACTTGCGAAGTCATTTCTGTTGTTCTCTGTTCGAAGATTGATTATAACAATACTGGCATTAATCATCTGAATAAAAACACAAGCTTCTAGTGTAAGAATGTGTCAGTCAAAAGAGGCTCCACTGTAAATTGTGTGCCACGCAACACAGATACAACGCGAAATTGGCTAATTAGAGTGAAGTTTTTTCAGAGCGGGCATCCTAAGATGGATGTGGAATGTTATCTCTACTAAATGCCATATGATTGTTGAAAATGTTAAAAACGTCGTAAAGTAGAATAGGGTTTCAATGGTGTACCTTTTAAAGTTGTAGAGTTACTTTGATATCACAGCCACATAGACACACAGTATTACAGTTTTATTGTGCCATTAGGCGTTCTTTACTTGGAGGCTTGTCTATAGCAAATATAGGCACTGCCTATCTTCGATAAAACGCCCCAGGCACTTACTCATTACAGCACTTTTAGGGGGCGTTTAATTGAAGAAGTACGGTGTATAAAGTGCTCTTCAAGTTGGTTAAACGTAAAGGAAGGTAATGAAAAATCTTAACGCATTCCTAACCAATGTCGTTGCCTAACAAATCGGCTATAGATTAATTATAATTTTTAATTATGATTTTTAATTGATCGTCGTTTGATTAACTAAGAAGTGTGGTAAAGATTTCGATGTAAATGTATTTATATAAAATTTGGTCCCTGGAAATCTTTAATTTTATATAATCAGTTGTTGGCCTACTCAACAAACACCAGATATTAGTAAATGTGTTGTTGTATTCAATTTGAACCTTCGTTATCATATTGGCATTCTACTGTGCTTGGAGGAACATGATAAATCATCATGTTAACTATTCTGATGTTGTTGCTCTATTTACAAAGTTTGTCTGTGGCAGTGTGTTCGGAATTACACGCACTAATGCTCCATGCCCACGACAATGAAGATGGACTAGTTTTTCGTTGGCGCGCTTCTACGCAACACCTACGACTTTCAAATGAGTGAAAAGAACGTTAGTTTGCCAGTCTTTGAACGATAACTTGGTATAATGAAATCTTGGATATTCGCAACTGGGGTTCTGCTATGCTTGATTGTCACAGGGGATTTGATCAGAGGAGAAAGTGGGGAGAAAAGTGCCGATAACAATATTGATGATGATTATGATGATGGCTCCACTGGCCTTGGTAGTGGCAAGCACAAGCAGTCCGATTCTTTCAAGACAGGTATGTCGTATGTGAAATGTAAACATGGGTTTATAGAATGGCAGAAATTAAACAGCTTTGTAAAATTGAACCTTGAAAAATCGAACATAATTTCTTATTATTAGTAATTTCGAACTAAATATAATTTCTTTAAATCTAACGAAAGTTCGAGTTTCTAGGCACCGCGTCTGAAGTTCATTTTTGAAAAAATATCATAAACAGACGAGAAATTTCCCTTGCGTTAACCCACATAGCTACATTTATCTTTCATTAAAAACCCCGTTACTGGAGCAAATTCCCGCGTTCAAAAATTTTCTTTGTGATGCTGAGCTGAGCTCATCTGCGAAATTTGATCTTCATTGTAATCTCCTCTTCCATGTGTTATTTATTGATTTGACTATTTATTAGTCGCTTGCTTCTTCTCTCAGCAGGGATTCATTGGCTCGACAAGAATCACAAGATCTTCAAGGATCATCAAAACGATATCGTCATCTCCCTGCATGCTCAAAGGGGATCGAAGAAGGATCAACGCCCGCTTCCACTGAAGACGAAAAACAACAAAGGTATGACCAATCAAAGTATCAGTTTTTATTTCTTATCCCCAACCACATTTCATTGCAGACTTTTTACTGCATGGATACCTAAATGCCCGACGAAACACCCATTTAAACGCCTCTCTAACCAGTCTCCGCGAACAGTACATTTGCCCATTATTTAACAATTTGCCCGTGCCTTTATTTCTTTTACCCAATTCGCTTTATTTGAACCGAGTTCGTATTGTCCTGGGAACTCCTTTTTATACCAATTTATCGTACCAATGTGCCATTTTTAGGGCCTAAATATGGCTACGAGTGCCCCGATGCATTATAACATATTATTGCGTTTGTTTTTAGAATAATATTTCTTTTATATTAATAATATTAATATAAATTTTCCATGGAGAAAACCGCGATCATGGTGTTAATTTTGATAAATCTGTAAATTTATCTGGTTTTTTTTTGTTTTAGGTAAAATAAGATGGGTGGACAAAGCACACAAGATTTTCTACGACGGGCAAAATGACATTGTTACCTCGCTGCACAACCAGAGAGGCATCAAGAAAACTCAAAGACCAAAACCACTGAAAAGCCATTCCGGTAGAAGAATGCTATTCTTTATAGATAACTGAGGCTTTATAGTCTTTTCTGCCAACAATAACACGGAATTTAAATGCGAGACTTACGAATTCTACTCTCCTCCTTTGCTAGGCAAGATCAAATGGGCGGACAAGGCGCACAAGGTTTTCTACGACAGTCAAAATGATATTGTGACGTCATTGCATAATCAGCGTGGGGTTAGGAAAAGTCAGAGGCCAGCTGATGTCAAATATCAACAAGGTATGATGATCATTGGTTAAATTTGGTTTGGATTTTTAGCAGAGGGGTTACTGTAGTAACATTCTGTTACTTGATTCAGTGTTGCTCGTAAAAGCTTCAGTAGAAGTTAAGAGGAGTCAATTGCTATTGGATTTTCAGTTTTCAAGTTTGGCAATCAGTTTGAGAATTTTAGTAGTGGGCCTAAGCTCAAGTTCATTACAATATTGCTTATAACATCAAGTAACTGGTCATTAAATAACTTGTAGTCCTAATCTATTAATTCTTTGATGTGAGATGATATAAGTAACTCTTAAGTAAACAAATGAATGAGAACTATTTATTATTCATCGTGTTCTGTCTATTTTTAGAAGCTCCAAAGGAGGATGATTGGACAAAGAAAAGTTTCATTCCTCGTAAGTGAATTGCAAGTGTTATATGTTGCCAGAAATTCAGAAAATGTCACAAAAAAGTGGATTGAATGACAGAAACAAATTACCAATTTCATCTTTACAGCACAGACTCTTTTGCTTAATATTATTAATGTTTTAAAATTATTCCTGATCAATGACAGACGAATTATAAGGCGAATTTTGGTTGCATTTATTTCAATTTATTCCTGACTGGAGTCAATACTAACGAAACTAACAGAGACTAATAAAGGCAATTCTTTCATTGGAAAGATAATGTAAACTAATATACGTATTGTGTAGTGCTAGAGTGTTTATATTTTAGGCCATCATGTTGTTGTGGCTGGAAAGCGGTCAAATGTCGTAACCATACCGGCCAAAGAAGCTCATAGATTTTTGGGCACACCAAAAACTAACGAAGCATCAGAAGTTGAACTCTTAAACTTGGCGCCAAAAAAACAGGCATTCATGTCGAACAATGCTGACGTCAGCGAGGAAACTGTCCTATCCGCCAATGCCTTAGAAGAAGAAGCAAAGGTTAATGGGATTTTAGAAAGCAGACTCGAGGCAGAGAATTCTGGGAAGAATTCTAATAATGCGGCTGATCCACAAGTTAAACCTTTGTCCATAACTTTTCGCAATCCGAATCCATACAAGCCATTGCAGTCGGTAGAAAGCGATAATGGTAATGCTCCAGTACAGTCTCAACAAACCGATGCTCGTCCTGGAAGCAAGGCTGTCATGCCAAATGAACACGAGGCAGGGGATTTCCGCTCCGATCAATCTGGTAAGATGGGTAAAATGGGTGGCGCTGATTCTAGCGATGGAAATAAGGAAAGCGATAAAGTTGATAAGCCAGCTAGGAGTGACAAACAGGAAAATATACTGGAACAAATAAAACGCATCAGAGATGAGGAGAATCAGCGAAAAGAGAAGGAAAGAGAGAAAGAAAATTCAGCCGCGGCAAACTTGGTTAGCTCTGAAGAAAAGAATCAGCCCTCGAAGAATTTTAATTTGAATGTTTATCAGCCAAAGCATGAAGAAACAGCAATGAACCCTCTTGCAACCACTGCCACTAATACTGATGCGAACATCGTGTCAAACAATGCAGAACATGAGGTATTGAAACCAACTTCATCGATCAGCAAAGATGCTCAGAATGCTGGCCTAATGCCAATCGTGAGTTTGAAGAATCTGAATCCAGAAGTCGTTCAGCCATCGTTTGCGGATTTGCTCGAGAATTATATGAATGGTAATAAGGATAGATTCGGATTAACAGCCCCTGTTCAACCGCAACCATTTTATCCAGATATGAAGGCCCAACCACAAGTTACAGTGGCACAGAAAATGGTACCAAAGCCTGCAGGGCAATTAAGGACTAACAAGAATCCGAAGATAAAGATTAATGTTCACATCAATGAAGATGGTCGCCCAAATGCTCAGAGTCACTACTTGGCGCAAAGTTATCACGCCAGTGTGCCATTAGCCAATGCTGCCGCGTTTGTACATCCGGCTGTCAATCATCATTTGAATGACATGTATCAAGGTCATCTTCCTCAGGCCCCTGTGGTCGCTCCTATGTCCGCTTCATTTTACCCGGCGCAGAATAACGCACCGAATATGGTCAACATGCCGTTGTTGTCGACCAATCAGAACAGCCTGCAAGAAGCATTGCAGAAATACTCCTTTGCGAAACACGATTTAAATGATAAATTGATGGAACGGGTCAGGAGTGGAACGGACCCCAAGAACAGTGGAATGCCGGTGTTAAATGAATGGAAGAGTGAACTTGATAATGCTTTGAAAAGCATTATGCTAAACGACAGCCAGACAAACAGTGGCCTATCTAAAGAGGTGAATAGTATTCAAAGATCAAATACGTATAGCAATTGGATGCCAGACAATACCAATTCAAAATATAATGCTGACAATGAGAATTCAAACAATTATTTTCAATCGAACAATGGAGCTAACACAATGCAGTATTCGTTTACTGGAAGCAACCCGCTGACGAGTAAATCTTCAGTTGCTAACACCAACCAATATCCGAATGTCTATTCGAATGCGTATTCAAACCAATGGGGATATCCTTATCAAGAGCCAATGAGTGGGCAAGGATTCGCAAGTTCATACCAAGGCAATAGCCTCGGTTCTGTGTCGTCTTCTAATGGGTTTGATGCAAGCAAACGAGGCTACAATTTATGGGATTATAATATGCAAACGCAGCCGTCTGTAATGAATAGTCAGATGTATGAGCAGTATCACCCACAGAGGTTTGTCCAAACCGTGGAACAATACCGGGAACCACAGCCCATAGCTGCTGTTAATCAATATAGAAAACCAGAAACTGTCCCATTTGGGAGATCTGAAAACGCCCCATATGGGAGATCTGAAACTGCCCCATTTGAGAGATCTGAAAATGCCCCATATAAAGGATCTGGAAACATCCAGTTTGGAAGAGCAGAAACTGTTCCGTCTGTGGGCCAGTATGTGTCAAAAAAGCCAGAGCCTGAATTTGCGGACCAATATACTGCTGGCAGTTCTTTTTACTACAACCAACCGTATGCAGAGCGTCAATTGAAAAATCAAGCACCCAAGGATGCAGCAGTGCAACAAAGACAGAATATGCCTACAAGTCCAGTCATAGAGACAACTCAGCACATCACAATGGGGCAAGATACACCTCATTACGACCCACCGCAGGAGTTCAACTTTCCTGGCTTTAAAATATATTCTCAGACCTACACTGATCAGAACGAGAATTGCGATTGTAATGCATTTCCTCCCTCGAGTTGTCCATGTCAACCTGCTCCTCCGCCGCCTCCACCGCCTCCACCTGCTGCTACGCCTCGTGTTGTATACGCTGCACCACGTCCTACTCCACGACGACAACAAGTTATAAAAGTTGTAAGAAAGCCACCGCCACCTAAGCCTGTTGTAAAGGTAGTTCAAGCACCACAACATCCTCCGCCACCTCCACCACCTCCATGCCCTCCATGTTCTCAACCTCCACAGCAACCTAGTGCTGATCCTTGCCAGCAACAGTGTCCTCCACCACCACCCCGCCACCTCCACCTCCACCTCCTCCACCACCTCCTCCACCTCCACCATCTCCATGCCCTCCATGTTCTCAGCCTCCACAGCAACCTGGTGCTGACCCCTGCCAGCAACAGTGTCCTCCTCCGCCCCCACCACCACCTTCTCCACCAACTCCTCCACCACCACCACCTCCTCCACCGCCGCCACCTCCTCCACCACCACCGCCTCCTCCACCACCACCACCTCCTCCCCCACCGCCACCTCCTCCACCGCCACCTTTAGCAACGCCCCCGTGTAGTGGCGGATGCCCACCTCCTGCCACATTTATTCAAGAACAGTTACCTCCGATAATCACCCCATACAGTGATCAGACCGGGATACAACCGGCTTATCCACTGGTTAGCGCTGGACAACATACGCCCAGAGCTGGACTGATAGATACAAATGCACTTGCATCGAAAATAAACGAGTTTAATGGCGCTGGCAGTGAGCTTGAAGCATTTAAGGACAAACTATCAGATGTTGTTGCCGATGCTATTGTACGCTACAGAGGTTCAAAAGAGCACGCCTCGTTACCAAACGCAATCAGAAGGAGGCCCAGAATAGAGCATTATGCTACGAGAGAAGAACAATTAGCGACTCGGCATAAACAAGGATTTCATGGTAAAGCAAACATGATTGATGCGTCTAGGCCAGTGAACTATATCCGCCATCCTGTTATTACCAATGGTGTTGGCAATAGAGTCTTATCGAACGATGAACTCGAGGCTGCGTCATCTTTTGATGCTCGTTCCATTCGGAAGCGACCGCATTTTAATGCAAAGCCACGTAAACAAGCTGCAGCTAATAGCCGCTTTGTGAGTTCACGAGTTCACTCAAGACCCTTTAAGGTGTCTAAAGTCAGTAAGAACAAAAAAGCCACGCGTGGCAGAGCTTCTGGAAGCGTGCATCGAGTTGCCGCAGTAAAGAACAACAGACTGATGGACGATTCCCCCGTCTTGGGTTACGCGAATAATACAGATGCCTACGAAGAACCTGATTTTCCCGAGGGGCTGATTGAGGCCAGTCAATTGCAGCAGGGTAGCCCCGATGTGGCCTGGAACATTCCTCCGACGGCCAAGTCCTTTTCGGGGATTTTCACGCATTCGCAAGTCGAAGGGCCTAGTCTGTTCAAGATTAACGAGCAGAAGGAGAAATCTTATTTCAAGAAAGAAAACGAGAACTTCGGTGAAGATTTGCTTATATCAGAGGACGCAGTTCCACGCTATTTTTACCCTGTGTCCTCGGAGGATGACACCGAGGCCTTGTTACCAGGGGAAACAGCTTTTCAAAATGGCGGATTCAATGGAGCTCAGTCAATCGCGACGCAAGAGAGTGTCAATGGAAATGCAGCAGCGAAGAAAATGAAAATTGGGCCTTTTCATCTGGATGTAAATAAAAATGGCCATGTTGTTCGGGGTAAGAAGAGCCGCAAGGCACACGAAAATCACAAAGTTCTGTTTGTGATGGGCGAAACAAGTAAACAACGAACTCATGCAAAAAAACAAACAAAGAGTCATAAACGCAGAATATCTAAACATCGAAAAAGTAAAAGCAAAAAGATCCGCAAATTGAATCGTAAGAAAATTAAACATAACAATAATAATAATAACGAACAACAAAATAGAAATGGTGTCATGCTGTAATTTGACTCGTTACATGGAACCTATGTGGCGTGGCCTTATTGAACTGATATGTAGCTACATAACATCTATGGCCCATTGTGGTGCAATTTCAAAACAAGGTGTCATGTCGAATTTCATTTGCTTATAAAACAATCAACTCTTGGAGTATGATTTCCAGCATTATCACAGGTACGCAAGGCAGTGAGTCTAATGTAAAGTAATCAAATAATGATAAGCAGTTTTGTTTAACCTCCTTGCCTCGTTTGCGCGTAATGCAGATAACCTCGACTCCAAGAGATGCTTCATACACATGATTTTAACCGAGGCTATACAAGCTTTATTGTAACAATGATGTAGCTAAAGATATTAAAATTCCTCGAACTTTTAAAATAAGGCAATGAATAATTTTTATAATAGTGTGTACATGGCTAATTTTTTAACCCATTAGTTAAATGGCCAGTAATTTAAATCCAATAACTCTCGTGAATTCAAATTCTAGTGTTATATTTCTATGTTTTATTCCGTTTACGCGTACACTATGAATAACATTGCAAACCCTTGCATAAAGGTAGTCCGTGAATCGAATGATATTGTTGAAAATGCCTTTGCTTTGCAATGAAAATCAAATGAAATTAAACAAAAAGCACTTCTTGCAACCGCCAGCTTTTTTCTCAAATTTAAAAGCGAAACATGATGAAATTAGCATTATTTATGATGAAATTAAACATTGAATACAACTTTGAGACAACTTTGAGTTATGATGATTATGATTAAGCTCCACGGATTTCAATTACCAGTGAAGCCCAATGAACAGGATAAGATAGTCAGTGTCGCTTCATTGATCACATTCAACCGGCTTCATGCATACATGCCTTTGATTGCATGTGGATGAATGCGCCTGAATAGCACTGCAATTGAACTACACTGTGCACAGGCCGATAGAAGACAATCCAGGCAACGTTAGAGTGGACTATCATCGCTTGTATAACACAAGAACCAGTGGCATGGTCTTTTATGCTGCTTTTGCTGTGGCATTTCTTTGCATTGCATTACCACGTCTCAGTAATGCTCGTGACGATGACGATTATCGCGTTCTCGATGATTCGTTTTCAGAATTATATGGTATGTGTTTTTGTTAATTATATTATGCAATGAACTAAGATTCTATTCATAATTATATATACATTTAGTGTTTTGTCAATGATGACCAACCCCCTCTTATATAACCAGTTTTCCAGTATGAACAACCTATTCTTTGTCAAGCTTAGCATAACGGTAACAGTATCGTCGAGAAGGAGGGAGGAAGTGAGCTACCACCTGGGCCTATTTAAAGCCCTGAGTCTTGAACTAGTTTTCACTTGCATGTCTTTCAAAGCTTCATATTTCTTTATGTTACTGTACTGTTACGTGTACAATGCTTCAATGGCAGTAATATAATTCATTGTTTACCACGTCGTAGGAGACGACCAAGAGCCAAACACTCGCAAAGCTTTAATCACTAAAAGACAAAATGTACCATGGTACAGCCAGCCGAAACAAGTTCCCAGAGTGTTCCGAGCACCACTCAGCAATCCGGTACAAAGATCCATTAATCCATATTGGTACGTTCCACAGAGACCTATGGTTTACCAGGCAATTGCCAGAGGAAACACGCCAGCAAGATATCGTTATCAGCCATTAAGGGTTAACGTTTCCCCGCTTCCACACTGGACCATGCAGAGAAGCCGAACCATGCAATATAACCCATACCCCGCATATAAACATGCACCCGGTGTGTACGCAACGAGGCCGGGATTATACAACCGAGGTTGGACCGTGTCCGGTAAGATGGTGAATGCAAACACCGCCACTAATTCACATACTGTTTCAAACTCAGTTCTAAAGGCACCCGGCCATACGACCACGAACACACACGTTGTAAACAAACATCGAACTGGCGGCGGTGTTAGGCGTACAGTAATGCCTTTTAGGCCAATTGTGCCGTACAACAGGTATCCTTATCCGTACATGAGCATGCGGGATCTCTACGCAAGAGGAAATATGTACGCAAGAGGAAAAGTGGCAGCAAGTGCACGTGTCAACGCGAAAGCATCCTCTGGCTCCTCCTCAGCTTCAAATTCCAACTCGCAGTCCAGTTCATCATCCAACGGTGGCTCAAGAACAACAAATAGCGCCGGAGGTGGCGGAGGTGGCTGGGGCTACGGAGCTGGTGCGGGCTATGGTACCGGGCCCGGAGCTTGGGGCATCGGCTATGGAGGCGGCGGCGGGGGCTCCAGCGGGTACATTCCGTCAGGTATGAAGGGGGTGCCAGGCATGTCTTCAGGATATCCCGGTATTCCGAGTGGCTTCCCTGGGATGCCATCTGGCGGCTTCCCAGGACAGGGTAGCAAACAGAACAAAGGCCGATTCGTTGGAGCAAAGGGGACGAAAGGGAAGAATCCGACCTCTGCGAAGCAAAAACCTGCGACCGCTGTGAAGCCGAATAAAGGTATCGATGCAACACTGAAGGCTGCCAAAGCGAACAAAATCAAACAGCAACAGTTGAAATACGATGCAAAACAGAAATTGAAGTTCAGGATCAAGCAGACGAAATCATTCTCAGCCGTTGCGAAGTAAAAGATCAAAAACTTTATGCGTATTTGAAAAACGTTTCAGCAACTATTGCATTTTGTTATGCATGCATTTGATTTTAGAATCGTAACAAAATGAAACTTGATTAAGACTCGAGATAATTGTCTTTGTAGTGTTTTGGGCTGATGAATTGGTTTCAATTTTAGTAGTAGATGAAATCTTACTAGCTAACGTGTTTAATCTAAGTAAATCTTTGTATCACAGAATTGTTGGTTTGCTTATAATTGTAATAGTGTTGATTTCGAAAATAAAAGAAAAGTAAGCCACCCTATAACTCAATGTACGTTTTGATTTTTGTAGCATACTAAAGAGTTTAAAATTGTACTTTTATTTTTTTGTGTAACCTGTTTGCAAGAGCTGTCAATGAGCAAAGTGAAAATGGCTGGAAGGTCGCAAGCCCAGGATGCTGATCTTGATATCGTCCTTAATATCTTCATATCCATTTTTTGTTTATCTTGATCATGAATAAAAGATGGCGACGAAGATCTGGACATGAGGCAGGAGATAGAAGATGTCAGAAAACGCGTTTGCAAAGGAAGAAAGCAGCTCTAAAGAAATGATCATGGAAGATCATTTCTGTGCCTGAGACTGGAAGAGGTGACAGAGCAATAAGAGAAGGGTAAACGAATATTAATTATAAGAATATTATATATAATGTTAGAATGTTACATTACGAATATTGGTGTTAATATCATTGTAAGAAGAAGATATTGTGAATTTAGAAGAGGATGAATGGTCAATCAACTGCAAAAATGTTCTACAAGACATGGACAATAAAATAAAAACGTTCATGAGGAAGAGTAATAAATTTGCAAAAAGAAAAAAGATTCTTAAGAAGAAGATGAATATAGGAGAAAAGATTAGAAAATCTCTGAATGAAACGAGTAGCAGATGGATGTTTTATGGCCGAAGGAAAGTAATGGTAAGTTTATAAATGTTTCACTCTAACGCATGATTTCACCCTTAAAGCTTGTTTGTGATAACAATGCTTTGACGATCGTTATTTGAGGAAAGACAGTTGAAAAATAAGATTTGTTATTGGTTTTGTCACAAACAACCTGTTTTAGTTTGTGAACTGTCGTTGGCCAACCGGTTTTGCAACCGTTTCTGGTTGAATGAAAGAAGCAAAAATTGATGGCAAAACAAAAATAGAAAATAATGAAGAAAATATATTTGCATCTATTAATTTTGGCTTTTTTATCATTATCTTTGTGTCATGAACGTGCTGAGAAAAAGAAATTGGAGAATCAACAAAAAGGAGAAAGTGAGAGAAGTTTTGTACTATCATTTTGTCCAGCATATTTCGCACTTCTTTCTGATTTTTATTCCATAAACATGATATTATCTCGTTGCTGGTTTTCGTCGGAAAGCTGAGGCACAGTTGAATTTTGCTCAACGAGTTGAATAATTGGAAGAATAAATATTGTCGGAAGAATTTGCTTACTGATATTATCAAAATTTGGAAATCAAACTATGCATGTTGAAAACTGGAGGTGTTAAATTTATTTGTTCAAGCAGATAACAGTAAAATTGTGCATTATTCAACCACTAACTTTTCAATCCAGTGACTTATCATGAAAGTTGAAGACCGTCCTAGCCTTTTAGGTAACTAATATTTTATAAATGCGTGAGCAAGAATCAATATTGCAATTAACAATCTTAAATTTCTTTTAGGCCGCCAAGACATCCCTTTTCCAAATTCTGTTCCTTCGCTAGAACCGGCATCGCCTTACGAAAATTTGCAGAACGACCTCAATCAAACTGATAAAAATGTGGATATAAATGTGTTCCTTCCGAAAAAGAGACCGGACAATCCGGCTCCAGCCAGATTTCCGGATTACACTTACCCTCCAGCCCTTCCGCAACTAACCGGACATCCGGTTGTGGCTGAGCCAATGGCTCCTGTTGGCAACCCCCTGACTGCAATGGTGAGGAACGTGCCAGAAAATGCCGGCAATGGTATTGTAATGCCAATGATTAACGAGCTGTCACGCGCACTAGAGAGGCAACAAGTGTCCCAAGAGATGACCCATATGTCCCATGCAATATCACAAACAATGGTGGATGCGTTACTGTTGGCAGGACAGCACAACGATCACCATGATGATCATCATGACGTCTACCATCATCATGATTACCATGATCATTTCGATCATTATGATCACCACGATGATCACCATCATCATCACCATGACGACGATGATGATGATTATGATGATTATCATCACCACCATCACCACCACGATGACCATGGCTTGAGTTTACATGATGTTGAATATGCCATTGAACACCTTCATCATCACGATGGTGTGACCGATACTCTCAAGGATGCCTTTAGGAGTGTTCTTCAGGATTTTAAGCATCAACCCACAGTATCACCAACACGGGTTGTTGTTCAAGCTCTGCCTGATGTTCAACAGCCGACCATACGGGTACAACCCCCAACAACAATGCCACCACCAACTGTAATCGTTGAGCCGCCCACAGAGCCTCCTACAGTTGTTGTACCGCCACCACCACCACCTCCTCGAGTTGTTGCACCGCCACCGCCACCACCTCCAGTTATTGCACCACCACCACCACCACCACCACCACCACCACCACCACCACCACCACCTCCAGTTGTTGTACCACCTCCTCCACCACCTCCCGTTGTTGCCCCGCCACCACCACCACCTCCAGTTGTTGCCCCACCGCCACCTCCACCTCCAGTTGTTGCCCCACCTCCACCTCCACCTCCAGTTGTTGCTCCCCCGCCACCTCCACCTCCAGTTGTTGCCCCGCCGCCACCTCCACCTCCAGTTGTAGCACCACCACCGCCACCACCTCCAGTTGTTGCACCACCACCGCCAGTTGTTGCACCGCCACCGGCAGCACCTCCAGTTGTTGCACCGCCACCTGCGGCACCTCCAGTAGTGGCAGCACCACCGGTGGCACCTCCAGTAGTGGCAGCACCACCGGCACCAGTTGCTGCAGTACCACCGCTTGAAGCAGCAACTTCACCGCTTGGAGCAGCAGCTGTTGGTCTACCTGGTGCATCTTTACCTGGTGCTTTACCTGGTGCTTTACCTGGTGCTTTACCTGCATCTCCTGGAGCTACTTTACCTGGTGCCGCTATTCCTGGTGCCACACATGCCGGAGCTGCTATTCCTGGTGCCACACCTGCCGGGGCCGCTGTTCCTGGTGCCACACCTGCCGGGGCCGCTGTTCCTGGTGCCACACCTGCCGGGGCCGCTGTTCCTGGTGCCACACCTGCCGGAGCCGCTACTCCTGGGGCCACAGCTCCTGGGGCCACAGCTCCTAGTCCTGCCGGAGCTGCTCCTCCAGGTGCCGCATCTCCTGGAGCTGCGTCCTCGTCTTCATTAGACAAAGAGGCTCTTGAAAAGGAGTCAGTTTCCAGTGCCATTCGAGATTTTAGTCCAAACAGTCCTTTGGACAGGAAAGGCTACAAAATCCTCGGTGATATACTTGCAAAAGCAATGGTGAAAGCAGAGAAGAAGCTGCAAGGGGCAAGCGGAGAATTGAGGGAGGATCGAGTTGGCTTGACGAGGAAGCACGCGAATGAAACTGGCTCAGATGATGACGGTGGTGAAGATCTCGTGAAGGACGATAGACAAGAAAACATGGGTGAAATCATCGAGCAGCATTCAACAGCCGCAATGGACAATAACGATGTCGATCATGAATCTATGGATGAATCTAGGTCTGGCAACGAAGCAGAGGTAAATGAAGCCAATTCAAATATGGATGATGATGGTGATGAAACTTACGATGATAAGTCTACTCGACTAGAGTCAAATCGTGGCAGAAAGCATTTGGCCGAGGGGAAGAAGGCCAATAAAGTAAGGAAAAGTGCATGGAAAAGTCACAGTA
Source organism: Sanderia malayensis (assembly GCA_013076295.1). Lineage (NCBI taxonomy): Eukaryota > Metazoa > Cnidaria > Scyphozoa > Semaeostomeae > Pelagiidae > Sanderia > Sanderia malayensis. Next base: position 141,247 of record RQOL01000509.1, on the reverse strand, counting down.
GCAATAATAATAAAGAAGAAGCACACAGCAATAAGAAGAGAGTAGGAAAATATTCTTCAGGTAAATATTCTTCTAAAGTAAATGATGGTTTGTTTGCAAGCGAGGCTGACCCCAAATCAAGGCAGCATCACGTACGCGCGGGAAACTTGAACACGCTGCTTAAAGTTCCAAAGACAAAGAAGAGAAAAAAGAAGAAAATCATAGAAGACCAAACTCCTGAAGTTACAAATTTCAGTTTTTAAACATCGCAGAAGTAAAAATAAGATCTAATTTACAATTTTCCATGATATTTAAAGACACACATTTTCTTAAAATTGTGTATTGAAGTTTTTGATTTCCTGGTGAAATGAAGCTGAGTATTATTCATACTTATTATTCATAAATAAGTACTCTGTAGTACTTGTAAATAAAATATTTCTTTTCTCTTTCTTTGATTTCGTAAAATTGATGTTTTAGACAATAATGTGGAGATTGTAGAAACATAATTTGAGTCGTAAATCTAGCTTTGCTTAACTTCGTAATTGTTCAGAGCATCTTAGATGGCTGATTTTTTTATCATTTGTATTTATTACCATCATAAATCAATTTATTTGGGCATATGCACTTGCTTCATATATACATTTCTTTTTATTAGTGTCTTTAAGAATGATGTGGTTCGATATTGCCAAAGAAGCAATGCCAATGAATAGGAATTTGAGAATAACTACAATACAACTAAAACTACATATCAAAAATCAAGATTTTGTGTAAACGCAAGCAATTCTTGGCCTCCATTGTGCGGCTGTTCCAACGACCTTGAGTGAGAAAAGTCTTGGAAAGGTGGGAGAGTGTCATGCAACCTCTCTTCACTTCACTTCTCGGCCTACAAGTTTCTTGTCTGCGACACGAATTCAAAATAATAATATTTTTACAAGTAAGTGGATCCAAATTTATATGTTTCATTGGATGTATGCTATTTTAATAATGGATGTTTATGTTTCTTAACATCGTACACAATTGTTAACGTATCCTCAACACTAAAGCTGGATATTCCAGAGCAGAGCACAGCTACCACCTATACACATCTTAATTTTGGCAGACTTTACATCTAAAGGAGGTAAAATAGATATGAATCAGTAGAAATGTGTCGCCTTCTGCAGTAATTTTTGTAGCATACCCCTGCATTCACAAGCCACACCCACTGGTTACGCCCCCTTTTTCTCGAGGGCTCAGTTCAAGTCAAACTTAGGCCACGTGGGAGACACAGACGAGCGTTAAAGGTGGGAGCGTGTGGAATGGATTAGGGCTAAAGTTATATCTGTTAAACTGCTTGAGAGAACTCAGTTGAAGGTATTTTTTTAATTGCATCTACAACCCTGCCTGTCCTTTCCCTCTTTTTGACTCAAAATAATTGCCTTTTTAACACAGCAAGAGTTCCTTTTGCAGTTTACATTTTAATTTTAGATATAATTTGTATTCTTGACAATTTATGTTACCTCTATTTAAATTCCTGCCTTGGTTGGTACAATTATTTTGTATTATGTTACTGGAAAATGTGGCGTTAGAAGCATAATAATAATTGAGATTGAACGGAAATCAATTTTTCAATTGCTATTGCCTTCTTAGTTAACTCAACCTTTCTCCGGAGACCAACAAAATATTTACTAGATATCAACATTTACCAAATGCCCAAATTTAAATAATATATTGAAGTTGTGATATTACTCATCCTTGAAGAATTGCAATTCTGAGAAGTCACAAATAAAGACTTAGCTAGCAAGGTTTGATATTAAAATTTGATTTGTCTACAATTTGAAAAATTCCTTTAAATTATGACGATTGTCTGATATGCAAACGATAAAACTTGTTTTTGGATAATTTCACTGTTTACATCCCCGTCTGACAGACAATAATATCGTATTCACGAAAGTGTAAATAACCAATCGTTGTTTATAAGTCAATTACATGCTTCACCGAGCACCAATGACTCAAAATTTGCCTGGATTTGGACAAAACGTTGCAAATTCTTGGGTGGTAACGCCAAAACGTAACTTTTGCTCATGTCCATAACCCCTCCATTCTTTCTTTCCCTTCAGCAATCGTTTCCACACAGATTGCAAAAACTTCACTTGGCCTTACGAACTTTCTGTTTATCCATGAGTTAAATGGCTATTCGCTTAAATTTACTGTAGCCTGATATTTTTGCTAGGTTGATCTCTGGCAATGTGAATGACAAAATCTATTATTCCTGCTCTTGCTTGTCCACTGGCAAGCAGGTGGGCGCATTGATGGCAATCCCCTTTCATAGAGTTTGCCTTCGCCATTTCACTGTGCATAGCTACTCAACCATGCGTATAGCATGACTCATTGCTAGGATTTTCACTGGAGAATTCTGAGCACCTAGTTCGGCTGGTTACACACGCATCGATATCAATAATTTCACTGTGGATTTGCACGAAAACTCGAATCTCCGCAAGGTTTTGCTACTATTATCATGTTAAGTAACGTTTGCATCGCGTGTGTATACAAGTGTGATTTAGTATGATGAATATTGGAGATGCCAATTGGTTTGATATTGTTGATGATGAAGTTAATGCTGTTGTGCTTTTTTCTATGCTCCGGTTATGCAGTGGTGCCTGTGATTGGCGATGAGTTGCGAGTGAGCAGGAGAGATAACATTGCGGATAAACATTCATTGCCACAAATTGGACGTGCATTATCTTCTCATGCAAATGCAGATGCGAATACGGGCGTTCATGCGATTGTAAGCAATGAAACAAGGCATAAAAGGACACCACAACCCAGCCCGAAGGCGCAGATTTTATTGCGCACTTCTCCGTTTTTAACAAATGATGAATTGATCACGAAAAGACAGTTTTTGCCTCTGGCTCCAGAGTTGGCTGGCAGTCGAGAGTTTGCACCGCGTAGGGAGTTCGAGCAAACCTTGCTTCCAACACCGCGTATTATTCGACCGTTGGAGCTCGATTCCAGAAGACTGCCTATTGATAGAGGTTTATTAGAAAGAGGAGAACCTCTTAATTTAGATCATGGACCACTTCTTGGTCAGGGAATGCTCAGTCCGCAGCTAATTCCTCATTTAAGGAGGCAATTTGGGCCATTGGAACACTTTCATAGGCCGCTTTTGCAAGACGTCGGGCCACTTCCGTCAGAACTGGAGCAACGTAGGCACATGATGTTCGATCCAAGGCTCGAACCGCATCATGCGATGGAGCTACCGTTCGAACAACGACCTTTGCATTTCCATCCTATGCTCGAACCAAGAGTGGACTCTACCGCGGATTCGTTGCATTACGGTTCCCTGGGTGACACCCCGTTGATGGAGTTGCCGCAACAGCATTCGCTAGGGGAGAGCTTCGTTGCCCCGCATTACATCGGCAATCCCGAGCCAATTCATCGGTTCGAACCATCGCCATTGCCGGAGGGATTACCATTGGCCGAGCCTCAGCATCGTTTCAGAGAGACGGTGCACCCTAGTCCAATGCTTCGTCACCATGTTGGTGAGAATCTAGAGGCGGAACAAGTGCCCGATCCAACACCAAGCCCTGATGATGGCTCAGATGGCGACGACAGCATCGAAACTATGATGAACGAACTCGGTAGGCATAAGAAAAGAAAAGCTTGGGTTACAGATGTGAATATTTATGATAAGAAGAACAAGGATGATGATATTTCGAAATTTCTCGATTCGGGTGACGATGATATCGATGACTACAGTAAGTTTCACATTTGCAATGTTTTTATTTTTTTCAATTTTAATCATCACACCTTTTTTTCATCAAACTTTGGAGCAAAGCCAGGAAGAGCGTTTATTGCGAAGTAGTTACATGGAAATTGAAAATGAAGGCTATGGAATAACTTTACTGTCCAAAACTCTAGTCTATTGATTGGAAAATATCATGCAGTTTTCTTAAAGTCCCTTGAAGATAGTTGAAGTCAATATTTGAATATCCCCAAGAAATTTGTAAATTTGTGTTATAATAACAAAACTGGGCCAAGCTTAACCTACTTGCGATAACTGAAAATCTATAAAATCTGTTTGTTTTGAGAAATTCTCGCCCTCCTCCGCAATTGCCAAGATCCAAAATCAATGCATTAAGAAATTATGTTTGGATCAAGAATTTAACCAAAAACTACCAACAATTGTGATAATTGGTTATGTCAAGTAGTTTCCAGCTCGGACTAGCTATGCTTGCACGCTGAACTGAGGCGCAACATTCAATAAGCATTCAATAGCCATGGTTGATTGCAAACATTTCACTTTGCACAGATTCTTGTCAATTCACACGAACTTGCTATAATCACTTCATGCTCATTGGCTTCAACTTCTCTCATTGACAGATCATTGTCAGTTGAGCTTCATTGGGTTAGTGTTCTCGAGTGATTTGAATGCACTGGAGTGGAGTTATGTCGCGCCTTGAAGTATACTTCATAACATCAGCACCCTAATCCTTCATCCAATTTTTACTGTAACATCTGATGAAATTATGCGATTTGTACTTTCATGGCAAATGTTTATACAATTTTATCAATAATTGATCTCTCGAGGATCCAAATGATTTCTTAGAGACCTTTGAGGAACTTTTTGTAAAGTCATTATTTTATAGCAGGGTGTCGGACATCACGTGACATCGCCATGGCCTCCCCTTTTCTGTCCCAAAGCGCAGTGATCTCTCCCACCCATCTTTAACAGAGCATTTATTTAGACAATACCTATGCTATCATGATTGGTGAACTTATTTACACGCATGTTTAAATGACTGATTTGTTCGCTGGATATCAATGCAATTCATAATGCATTGATATCCAACGAGTACTCTGGAACCTCCAATAGTCTCGGGTTAGTGATCGCATTCTGACAACTAATCACCCGTGCACAATGTTTATCACCGTAGCCAACTAACTGCGACCTTTAACTCAGCCAAACTGCTCAATCAGTACATAAGCACCATTGGCCCTGATTAGACATCATTAACATATTAAGTCGACCATACAATGGGAATTATTGGTCATAAATGGCAAATTTCCAAGCTGTGTTTATGAAGGTCGGACCAACGATTTCTTTACGCTTTACGCACAAGTGTTTTGCTTTAACATTGCAAAATATATGTGCAATAATCATGAAGAATGTTTAGTTAAGTTACAATCGCGAAGATCTTACGAAAAACCTACTGGGGTTCGTTGTGTATTTTCCAGTTAATACCTAAGATATCTCGCAGATATTGAGAATTAACCATTTGAACAGACTTAGCATTAGTATAATACAGCTAATGACTAGGATAAGACAATATGTAGCATTTTTTATGAGTGACAGCAGTGTTTTTATTGCAACTGTTTATCTTAGCTATTGATGATTGCTCCAATCTATCTTCTTCAGATCCCTGTGCCGCCCATCCTTGCCAAAATGGCGGTCATTGTCACGCTAAAGACAATGGACACTACGAATGCATATGCAAAAGATATTTCAAAGGAAAACATTGTTCTGGTATGAAATGGGGATTTTGATAGCGATATTTGCCAATAGATTGATTTCATCAATTGTATAAGGGCAAGTGGATGAATAACGTGAGAGACAATTGATCTGATTTTGAGGAATGATTTCTTTGCAGTTCGCAGCCGGTGCGCAATGAACCCTTGCCGCAATCGTGGCAAATGCACAGAAACAGTATCCGGGTTTGAATGCACATGCGCAGTTGGCTACAAAGGAAGTCGTTGCATGGGTATGTATGAATATTACATGGAGGAAGGATGAATTGAATTGCAAAAAATATCGCAGATTATCATTGAGTTGAATTCTTAACTCTCAAGAGACGTATTGAATCGTGAAATGAATTGGATGGAATTCAGAATAGCGTTGAATTAAACTATGAAACCTTGCGAAGGAATATGCGTGATGGTAATAGTTGCAGAGATACGCGATTTAGATTAATGGTGTTGCGTCTCTTGCCATTGTAGAAAGAAACCGTTGTCTGCCGAATCCGTGTCTGAATGAAGGCACGTGCAATGAATCTCCAGAAGGCTTTGTGTGCTCATGTGGAGAGTCTTACCAAGGAAAAATTTGCGAAGGTAACACATTGCATATGGTAATCAAGATAACATAACATATATAGCAATTATTATATATTTACATCTCGATAAATTATGTTATAAGTGACTTTAAAGTTCAAGAAGTTAAGGATGCACCACATAGATTCAATATTTACCTTTTTTGCAAAAAATTCTCAGCAATATTATCATGTTTTGTATTCCGCGAATGTAAACTTGTTGAATTTTAATCTGCATATTGCCACAAGGTAGATTCTGAGTTGTACCATGCAATTGACACCGTTGTGTGAATCTTATCTGTTGTTTGTCCATTTTAACAGTGCGACGAACAGTTTGCAATCCGAATCCGTGTCTGAATAACGCGCAGTGCGTCTTGATGCAGCAGTCAATACAAATGCATCTGTCTTCGAGGATTTTCTGGAAGAACTTGTGACAGTAAGTGAACAGAATTTTCGCACTTCATCGTTTACATACCACAATCGCTTCTCAATGCAGTCGAATTTCTATACAGTGGACATTTTCAATTCCCGTAGACACTTTCTTTACAGTGCACACTTTCTTTACAGTGCACACTTTCTATACACTGCACACTTTCAATTCCTCTAGTCCCCGTTTGAGAAACATCAACTCGCAGAACTACTGAGTTTTATTTTTCAATAATCAAATATCCGGTCCGCCCCAAGGAAGTATCCGCTTTAAAAACCCGTTCTGAAAGAGGGAATCTTGTTTTAATGCAGTATTACGCTAACACCAAAACTCTATTGCTATGTTGGTTTGCAGTGATTGTGTGCCATTGTGGCAATCCCCTTTCGGGAGCATGGTTGTGATAATTCCCCATATTTTGTCCAGCTGTGCAATGTAATTCACTTGAATTGTGCTGTTTTTTGTTGCAGTTTCACCAGCTGGCGCTCTCATGCAAAGTTCATCACAACGTAGTGACATAGCAGTACCCACGAATTCGCCAATGGCTTGCATCAATAACCCTTGCATGAACAATGCAGTGTGCCAACCAGATGCCACAACGCTGCGTGGGTACAAATGCGTGTGCGAGAGTGCAGAATACAAAGGAATCCTTTGTGAAGGTTTGCTAACAGTATTATGTCAGGCCACAATAAAAAATAACATTTTAATCTCGCGCTTATTAAGCGTGTGAATGTCTCAGACCTAGGTTGCTCCTACAATGTAGCTTATCGTGCAATCAGACGTGATTGAATAGACGCCGAGGCGCTAAATCTAAAGAGGCTATAATTTGAGGGACGCTTATTTAGCTGGAGAAGAACAATTGAATTATCGGTAATGCTATACAACGACGCTATTGTTAGCATCTCCATAGTGTTTTGCGCTTATTAGTAGGAGGGGGCGTTTATCCCAACAGTTGGGAAAATGAGGATGTTTATCCTAACATTGATAAAGGTATCAATGAGCTGTAATATTAGCGAAGCGAATGATTCAATGTCATCATGCTACTTGTTATTTGATGTCTCCGAATCGAAAATGATTTCCTTGTTCATTTGTTTGATTTATTTTAATTTTAGAAAAAGTATGCAGTTGTCAGAACAATGGATTATGCGTCACAAACGGAGGCACGAATAAATGTATCTGTAAACCTGGATATGCTGGCTTTAATTGTGAAAGTGAGTTACATTTGTTTGAATCAATCTTCAGTGCTTTGCTCTTTGTTTTGTCAGACATTGAATTCCTGCATGAATCGTTGTATCGTGCTTAGAACTGAAAAGTTTCTGTTTCACCACGCTGTTGGTGTTATAAAAATGCTTTTTTGTTGTTATTATAAAAGCCTGTTTATCATAAGAACAGTTTCTCAAGTTTTTCAACCAAGTGCGTTTCTTGTCCCAATATTTCTGGGATGTTTGGGTCCTTCAGCTTTCTCAAAAAAGTCAATGTTTGCGTGAATGGTGGGCGTGCATGCGCAGTAACATACATAGGCTACTGCACAGGAAGATTTATGACGTATTGATACCTACAGTGTCTGGTGAGAGGATTGAGGTTAGGGCTAGAGTTAGGGTTAAGCTTAGGGTTAGTATGGCCTAGAGGTGGGCGTGCATGCGCAGTAATGTATATGGCCACTGCGCAAGAGGATCTATGACGTATTGATAACTACAGTGTCCGGTTAGAGGATTGAGGTTAGGGTTAGGGTTAGTGCAGCCTACATGTGGGTGTGCATGCGCAGTAACATACATAGGCTACTGCACAGGAAGATTTATGACGTATTGATACCTACAGTGTCTGATGAGAGGATTAAGATTAGGGTTAGGGTTAGTGCAGCCTACATGTGGGTGTGTATGCGCAGTAGCATATTTAGGCTACTGCGCAGGGAGATCTATTACGCATTGAAACCTACAGTGTCTGGTGTGAGGATTAAAGTTGGGGTTAAGCTTAAGGTAAGTGTGGCCTAAAGGTGGGCGCGCGTGCGCAGTAACATATATAGGCCACTGCGCAGGAGGATTTATGACGTATTGAGACCTACAGTGTCTGGTGTGAGGATTAAGGTTAGGGTTAGTGCAGCCTACATGTGGGTGTGTATGCGCAGTAGCATATTTAGGCTACTGCGCAGGGAGATCTATTACGCATTGAAACCTACAGTGTCTGGTGCGAGGATTAAAGTTGGGGGTTTAAGGTAAGTGTGGCCTAAAGGTGGGCGCGCGTGCGCAGTAACATATATAGGCCACTGCGCAGGAGGATTTATGACGTGTTGATGCCTACAGTGTCTGATGAGAGGATTAAAGTTAGGGTTAGGGTTAGAGTTAGGTTTAGGGTTAGTGCAGCCTACATGTGGGTGAGTATGCGCAGTAGCATATTTAGGCTACTGCGCAGGAAGATCTATGATATATTGACACCTAAGGTGTCAGGTGTGAGGATTAAGGTTACCGTTGGGGTTAGAGTTAGGGTTAGGGTTAGGGTTATGCTTAGGCTTAGGTTTAGGGTTAGTGTTGCCTAAAGGTGGGCGTGCGTGCGCAGCAACGTACATGGGCCACTGCGCAGGAGGATGATACCTTGAATAAGCTGATTTTATGTTTTGTTAATTTACAGAGCACACTCAATGCAATGATGATACTTGTTTACATGGAGGCATTTGCTCAGAGGGATTGGGTTTCTTCAAATGCAAATGCCAAGATGGATACACGGGAGACAGATGTGATTGTAAGGCAATCGATTAATCACTGTAGTATTCATTATGAGATCTGTCAGCCTTTTATCCTGATCGTATACGATTCAATCTTGCAATCAGTCCAAATGCTAATGCAAGCGTGGCTATTAGATTAGGAGTCATGATGATAATCATCCACTGATGATTATTGCAATCAATCCATGTAATGTTGCTGATGAACAAGAAATCTCGATCGCATATTTCATATCATTCACTCTTTCAATTAGCGTGATTCTCCAACCAGTTTCGGCGGAAATAACTACAATGTTTTTCACATGTTTAAATTTTATTTCATTTTGTACTATTTCGCAAGTGTGTGCACCATTGTAGCTCTATAGTTTGTCGAAGAGCTTTTTGTTCCATGCCAACTTGTCACATATACTGTTGCTTTTCCTTAGCCATGGATAGATGCAATCCAAATCCTTGTCTTCACGGAGGCACGTGTATGAATGATGGTGACAACTACAAGTGCGCATGCTCAAATACCTACAAAGGAAAACAGTGTGAAGGTAATAACACTTGTTTTGCATCAAATCAATTTTTCATTGATTTTGACATACTTAGACTAAAACATAAAACCAGCTATAGGTATAGTTATATAGGCATAAGTAGATTGGTCTAAGTATTGCCTGTCAACAGCTGTTTTTAGATGCAGTTACTGATAATGGTTCAGCTTTGGATAAAGTTAAGGTTTTGTGATATGAATGAAGTTTACTTTGGGCTGCATGTTGTATAATGACCTGTGGCGTTTGATAAGATTTTTCAGCGTTTTTAAGCAAGTTTCAATCTATGATAGTTTAATGAGTTGAATTTGTTGTTTTGTAGATTTTAATTTCTGTTTCCCGAACCCGTGCAAAAATGGCGGAAATTGCTTCGGGTATTCTGGTGGATTCCAATGCGACTGTGCGAATGGATTTGCTGGAAAAAACTGTGAAAGTAAAAACACGCTTTCGTAATTAATAGCCGATTGTAGTTCTCATTTCCTTTCTACTGTTCTGCACGTTCTACTATGTCTAACTCACTACTCTACTATGTCTACCTAACTCACTCATCTCTTTTCATTCTGATTTGGTTTCATGCAGCTAGAAATTCTCACAGACAAATAAACCATTAGGTTCTCTTTACAAATGAAATGAAAGAAATATTCGAGTCTCATGAGATGATGGATGTGACTATGACCCACTGCACTTCTTTTTCAGATAAACAATATTGTGTTTCAAATCCTTGCAAGAACGGAGGACAATGCGTTGAAGTTTCCAATTCATTCAAATGTCTTTGTAATTCTGGCTACAGTGGCAGTTATGCGAAGAGGTATACCTCTAAATCTGATCATGACGATCATCTTTAGGTCAATATTTTGGTCCCCAAGGTTTGTGATTTGGCATCAATGCACTGGTGTGAAGAACATACCCTCTTTATAAAAATACGCATTTTCTTAATTAACGAACCGGATCAAGTTGTTGAACTCCAAGGAGTGTCTTCTTGTTATCCAACAGTCTCTCAATAAAAAGGTTTCATTTCAAGAATTATTGTTTGTTGGATATTTTAGCCTGCGATTTAATACTTCTCTTTCTCTTCAAGTCCGTAATTTTTGTGCCAATAATCCTTGTAAGAACGGAGCCACTTGTCAAAATAAACCAAACACATACCATTGCACATGCACAGAACAATTTATTGGGGAACAGTGCGAAAGTAAGTTACTCAAATTATACAAAACTATTCTTCACCCCTTTTACATAGTTCACTTTCATGCATACTGTATACTTCATCTTTTCTTGCGCTTTATTTTATCATTCTTTTTATGTATTTTATACAAAACAAATGCTTTTGAGAATTTCATAATTCAATCCTTTATTTTCATTTCCGTTGAAATTTTCCTATTAAGTTTCTCCTTAGCTCGAACCTCTGATACCTTGAGTATCCCGCAACTCGAACCACATTGTTTTATTAACCACATATTTTTATTTCAGCCTTCAATCGATGTTTTGAATCCCCATGCAAAAATGGCGGGAAGTGTGCAATGTTGCATGACGACATCGAGTGCACTTGTACAATTGGATTCGCAGGACCCAGATGTGAACGTAAGACTTATTAAACCTGCACAGAATTATTGAAGTTTATTGTTTATATTTGATAAATCATTTCTATATAACTCAATCCTTGTCTTCTTGTGCTTATTTCTGCTAATTTCGGAGGCTCTAGCCTAGTTTGCTATGTTATCGTGTGTGCTTTATTTGATATTGCGTAGTGTTGTGTCTAAGGCCGGTTTATTTTTCGTTAGAAATTGACGAGTGTCAACCAAATCCTTGTCAAAACCAAGCAGCCTGTTTGAATAATCCTGGTGGAGGGTTTTCATGCACTTGTAAAGAAGGATTCAGAGGAGTGACCTGCGTGGGTAAGATCACTACGATTATATAAATATGAATATGTTTAGGCTTACTATGCACAATGTTTTCTTAAAGAAACTTAAAGCTTACAATTTTGCAATTTGTGCCACTTAAAGTTTGGGAAAGCTTCCAGCACTCAATTTTCGTGAAAATTAAGAAGCACTTAAACATTTCTCATAAAAGTTTCTTATAAAACCAGCTTCTAAGTCACATATATCTACTCTCTTTTGACTTCGAGACGAGAAAAGGTTTTGGCTACAAGTTATTCGCACCAAAGTCCTGGCTTTTATAAGCTCTATTTACTTCTATTACTTTATTCTATTTGATTCAGTACTTTTTATTTCTCATAAGCACCCTTTCTGCTTCTCATTGCTTCTAGATGTTGATCCATGCCATCCAAACCCATGTACACACGGCGTATGCTCCGAGATCAATGTGGATATTCTGCAATTGCAGTCTGGGATTCAGAGTCCTGTCTGTGCAGGTAAACAATGTCTCCCTCCAATCAATTGTTCATCAATGCCTAAGCCCTTGGTTTTAATGGATATGTTATATTACTTACTGGGGCTCTGCCCATCTCATCACTGTAAAACAATGTTAAAACCACATATATCTGTGACCGTATATTTGACTGCATATGACCGTATATGACCGTATCTATCTGTGACCGTATAGTTAGCCTTATATGACCGTATATATGTATGACCGTATGAAACATATATATTCAACGTGTGACCGTATAAGCTTCATACGGTCATACAATGACTTATAAACATCCGCAGCTATATTGATTCCTGTTTTCAACGTTGTACTGTTTAGAGATTGATCTTGTTCTCCAAACCCTGCTTGCACGGTGCAACATGTCAAGAAATCAACGGTGGAGTTGGTTACGTTGCCAATGTCCTGTCGGCTACAAGGGACAGATTGTGACAGTAAGTTGTCTATGATATCTGTTTTGTGATCACCCCCCCCCCATTTTTTGCAAATTGTCTTTCTTTCAACATAGTTGAGCTATTTAGACCGGGGTAGAATTATCCGTTGGGCGATAAGAGCTTCATATTCTGAAGTTTTGATTTCAAAGCCAAAACTGAAAAGATGACTAGTTATAAATGACAAGCAACGGACAGAGTGAAGGAACTCGCAAGGATCTTTCAAAGAACTGGAAAACGCTTTTAAGCATTTTCCATGCTCTCTTTGGGTATTTGGCATTTCTTTTTGTTGATATTTTGTTGATATGTTTGCAGTGAAAGACCCCTGCAACCCATCTCCATGCCAGCATGATAGCAAGTGTCTTGAAACTGCGACTGGTTCTGGTTATTCGTGTTCATGCTCATCTGGATGGATGGGCCAAAAATGTGAAGGTAATTATCAGTTTCTTCATTTTTACAGCTCAATATTCATTTAGTAATCGCTTCATTTTAACCTACCTTGATTTATTTATATATTGCTTGCTTACACCCATTTTTTCATAATATACATATGCGTACGAATTTGTCCTGTACAGTAGTCGTGTACAATTTACTGGACAAATAGGTAGGTTAGGTATACGTCATGTAAGGTAGATGATAAGAAAACTTGCAGCGAAAACAGATCTGAAGGTAAAATATAAGCAAAAAGGAAATTGCGCTCACACACCTCGTAGCGCTGGATTCCCATCATTTATTTATTTATTTTTTTATTTATTTACTTTTTGTTTACTCCAACAGCTGTAGACACTTGCGTTCCTGATCCATGCCAACATGGCGGCCATTGTTTGCACGATGGTAAAGCTGGTTACAAATGCAACTGCACGCAAGGATTTAAAGGCAAAACTTGTGAAAGTAAGTCAACGAAGTCTTCGTCCAGTCCACACTCCATGTTTAAGCAGATCCATAAGAATGGACATTCTATAACATAGAAACACTATAAGATAGACACTCTATAAGATATACTCTCTATAAGATAGACACCTTGTTAATGCGAGCATGATACCATTGGTGGAGAATGCGCTTACTGTATTTTTCAGCATATTGCTCTTCTACATGTTATAGCCCATTTTTTGAAATATTACAACAAGCATGTCACCCAAATTTAGCTTATTTGATTCCGACAGATAACTAGCCAACCATTACCTGAAGCAGTATCACAGAGAGATGAATTGGGGGGATTAACCCAGGGAGACAGACTAGCTAAAGCTTCCAAATATCTTAGTGGCATTAGTGAAGACGCCTTGTACTCATATTTGCCACAGGGCCTAAAATATTTTTCTTCCTTGGGGGAATCAATGTTTGTATTTAGAGTTGCTTGCCAACTTTTCAATAAAGATATTTTATCTAATGAAGAGCAAATTGTGGTCTAAATCAGCAAATTGTAGTTTAAGGTACCAAATGTCGAGGTACTTATACAAAAAGATCATTAAATGAGGATGAACTGGCATTCCCAGGTTCCAATATGTATCATGTGGGAGGATTTAATGTAACGCATTGTCGTTTGCTTTTTTTTAGAGATTGATTTATGTTCTCCAAATCCATGTCGCTTTGGGAGCCATTGCATTCAAACGGACGAGGAGAGCTACCAGTGTGTGAAGAATCTTTGCACACCGAACCCCTGTAAACACAAAGGCAAGTGCATTGTCGTGAATGACGAAGGATTCGAATGTGCTTGTACTGGTGGCTGGAGAGGCCGAAACTGCGAAGGTTGGTTCTCCTGTTTTTGTCTCAACTGAAAAACTCCTTCTCACTCTAGAGGCTTAAATCGTCATGTGCAAAATGCAATAACATAAAACCAACTACAGAATTTCCTATTCCCCTGTTGTATCATTCTGAGGAAGTTCTGATTGAACAATAAATTCATTGTTATTTCATGGACCATTTATAACAATCTTATGTGTAGAAGTTGATGTTCAGTTAACGCAATCATTTTTTTTTACGAAACTATAATTTTTGTAGAAACAAATAGGAAAGATTAATGTTTGCATATTTGATTTATGCTTACTTAGATTACGATCCTTGCTTCTCGACGCCATGTTTGAATGGTGGTACTTGCACCGAGAACTCCAATGGTGGCTTTACGTGCCTTTGCAAGAAGGATTTCGAAGGAAAATATTGTGGAGGTAGGTTATTAGACTTTCCTCAAAGCAACAGTGAATTCTAAGTATGTAGCTAACCTTGGAGGGTAGGTAGCCGAAAATTGCTTTGATATACTGAGAGTTGTATTACGATGCATATTCAAGGACCAAATGCTGTAAGGGACACGCTATTTCCAGATTTCACTGTATTGTTAACATTGCAGCAGTTGTGTTCCAAGCCTTTTAGTCCCATACGAAGTTAGCATTAATAATTGAGTGACTTACTTGGTATCCATTCTGATTGCATTTGTTCTCAACTACAACGCTTCGCTGGGCTGCAACTCAGAATTAAAATATGACATCGAATTCATTGTTTCGAATGAACAATAGACCAACAATAGTCAATTGTCAATTGTGATCTGGCTGAACAATAAGAATCAATCGTTCTTAAAACAGCCGAGGTTGTTTGAGAGAAAAAGTGCTTTAATTGTATATTTACGATGCTTGTTTTGATACTGATTTTACAAAACTGATGGAAATAATTCCCTGGGATTTGTGATGGTTTATTTTAAGTTATGAGCCTATTTTTCTGCCACGTCTTCACAGTGTTTTCTTTTTTATTGACAGCAAGCAAAGCAAAGCCAAGTGATGGTATGATTACTTTAAGTTTTTCATTTTTACTATTGCGTGCAGATTTGTGTAAGAGTTGTTTCATACAAATGCACGATATTCAATAATTCTTCAGATAAGAAAGAGTTGTGATATAATACTTAAATTGGAAGCTCGAGTTGCGAAGTATTTCTATTAATTCAACGAAGTTTACTTCACGATCGCTGAATTTCTGAGTTGGAATGTTTCAAAATGGATATAATATACATAGTATACATATACATTATCATATACATTATCACAGATTAAATGTTACAGAAATGTAGATATTGTTTAATGTGATGTTTAAGGTGGTTAGATGCTCTTAACAAGCCTCGATTTGTTTATTACAGTGCATTGGTGCTCATCGCAACCTTGTACCAATGGAGGCACCTGTATCGAAAGTGGTGGCGCATTTAGTTGCAGATGCAAGCTTGGCTTTTCAGGACCAATATGCGAAGGTAAGAGCCGTCGTAGTTGCTGTAGTTGTTGTAGTTGTTGCAGTTGTTGTTGTAGTTATTGTTGTTGTAGTTGTTGTAGTTGTTGTAGTTGTTGTAGTTGTTGTAGCCGCAGTTGTAGTCTGTTATTGACATTAAGAGCATGGTTCAAGCTCGGTACAAACGCGGTACGAATGCAATACCACGAGATGCATGCAGTAGATAGAGAAGTACGGTATAAGTATAAGTATACAATAAAATTGCAGTACACACATGATACAATTACTACTACCAGGTTTCTTACAAACTCGTTTCTTGTATATAAAACGTGTATGCCATTCTTGATGCACTCTTGATAAACAAGAAGACGTTAGCAGCTATTTATATTGAGCGTCTGGGATAAAATATTTCTGTCCAGGACAGAAAAATTTAAGGATCCGTAAAATAAGTGCAGAAAGTGTGAAGTTTAATTCAAATACTTATAAATTCAGGCCGGAAGGTTCGTTTTATTGAGATTCTCTCGTGAACTGATGGTAGCAGTAAAGTAATGAATAGTGCAGTATGAGCAAAGAATATTGAAGATTTCAATTTACCGTTCGCTTTAATTTGCAGAAAGCGTGTGTTTGCCCAACCCTTGCGAGAACGGGGGTACATGTGTACCGTATTATGGCATTGCACTATGCAAATGTGTCCATAATTACACCGGAGCTCACTGTTCAGGTAAGAAAACACGACCCCCGTATCGATAAACATTTATTTACGAAATCATTGTTACTTCAACGCATGGATCACGGAGGGTGACCATTTGTTCGCTAAAAGTTATCCTCTCATTTATCCTCCCCACCTTTTAATTCTGGAAGCAGACATGCTGGTATTACTTCATCTTGCCATCTGTTCCCAGATAAGCGACACGTGAATGTTGAAGTAGGGTCAACTAAAGACGCCATTATCAAGGATGTGGCTGCTTTGTCGAAACCCACGGAAAAGGCAGCGAATTCGCAATACAATGTTGTCCCACTTATGCCTACAAATGGAGGCTCGTCGACCAGTAACCCCATTACAGCTGTTGTAATGGCTAAGAAAGATGGTAAGTTTCATGTTTGTCGTCATCTGCTTTGCTTCAAAATCATGAACATGCAATGGCGTTCGTTATTTCGTTCAGCTAATGCTTCTAATGAACAAATCGTATAGAACTTGCGTAAAAGCTTGCTTTGTGCGTGGGTATTGTGTATACACTCCTTGATTCCCTCCCATCACTTCTCATCACTTCCAACTACTGTGATAGAAGAGATTTTTAAATTATTCAACTATCTTGACAATCAAGACAAGTTCGGTTAAAAATCACGTTTAAGGCAGATTGATTCACTAATGAGCGACCAATTGAACCTTCGCTATTCAGCAAGAACAGATATCATTGACGTATCGAGTCTTCTCTTTTATCACCACAATTTACAAGCTATAACAACATATGAACTTTGCGATAATGACATTTGTCCGACTTACCTATAACTATGACATGAATCATACTGACCAGACCAGTGACATACTGACTCGAAGTTTTCATAATTATTTATGAGTTGTCACAACGAATAATGAAATGGACAAGATATGAAATATTTACTTGATATTGACTTCACAAACAATCACTTTGCTTTATTAACTGACATTACTTGACACACATTACAGATCCTTGTATCAGCACATCTTGTTTGCATCATGGAATGTGCGTGGTTAGGACAGATGGACAACCAGAATGCATTTGCCTACCAGATTTTAGTGGACCTGTCTGCGGAGGTAACAACACACATACGAACACACTGAATAAACGCCCTCTTCTTTTTAATTCTCCTTTCGATTAACGTCCCCATTAGTGCTGCTAAACATTATTAATGCCTCCGGCGTTTAATTGAAGCACTACGGTATACAAACAGATGTGATAAGAAGATATTATTAATGCCCCTGGCGCTTAATTGAAGCAATACGGTATGCAAACAGATGTGATAAGAAGGCAACTGCTTGACAGGTTACGCGATTTAAAGTTAAAAGAAAGATACATTAAGAAGACCTTAATTAACAGAGGTGTCATGGTAAACTCTCATATCGGTGTCATTGTAAATTCTGATTACACAGAGTGCTAGTTATTCTTGAGTGAAGCTCTGCACATCACAAATCTCTGTGTAAATCGCAGCTACTGGGTCCTTGGATTTCTGTTTACAGGGAGTTAATAATGAGGATGGTCGAGCTGTATTAAAAACCCACATGTGAGAATATGCTATAGCTTGAGAGCTTCCAAGTTAGTAGCTGTGCTTAAGACAATAGAGGAAACATTTGCCTATTGTTCGTGAACAATGGCCTATTGTTTTTGAACAATAGGCTAGGTGAAAATTTGGCGGATTCCTAATGTGCAAGCTTTTGCTGGCTTTTACTGTGAAAGTTTTGCTCCTTGTCCCAAGTAGAAAATATTAAATATACTTTTACTTTTCTTTCAGAGATTGGAGCCTATGGTTACTCATCAGCTCCAAAATTTTTTCCAAAAGGTAAATTGTTAGTCTTTATTTAACGTGCTTGAAAAGTTTCAACATTTCGCTTTTTTGAGCATATAAACATGCAACTCTCCCTTTGCGAACACCTTAATCACTCGGATTTGGTGGTATTGCAATATGGAGTTCCATGTAGGATGGTTCTTCAAAAGATACATTGCTAGATAGCATCTCTTCAGATGATGCCAGCTGTCGATATGTTATTATAACACAAGCGAATATCAGAAAGGAGTTTTTAAAAGTAGCATTTCTTCATTGTTAATAACATTGCAATTGACAATTCATTTAGATGAATGCAGCCATTGTGATGAGAATGCTATTTGTGTAAACAGCCATTGCATATGCAAGGAAAATTATGTTGGTGATGGATTGGAGTGTTGGGGTAAGCAACGACAACAAAAATTTATTTTACTTATCGTCGCTACAGTTCTTGATAACAACTTATTACAAATAAATCTGGATATGTTTGAAGTGTGGTTAATGAGTTTTGAAAATTGTTAAAAAATTCTGTGATGACTATTAATCTCAATTATTGTCTATTTTGCTTTGCTAGTTAAGTTCCTATAGTCCATTCTTTAGAAATTCATTCTTTCTTTTAGCGAAAACAAATCGTGATAGCGAATGGAGTTGCGAACAGAACCCTTGTCAAAATGGCGGAACTTGCAAGAAAGGACGATCAAGATGTGTTTGCAGACTGGGCTATACAGGCGATTATTGTCAAAGTAAGAAATTGAAATTTATATATCAATTTAGTCCTTCAATCATAAATGTTTTAGAAGACTCGCAAATATATGTAGCATCGGTGAAAAATCTGTTCCTGATTCAAAGCTCGAGATTTTTGCATGATTTACTGATCTGAAGTTTTGAGTAAAATTAAATTTCGAGCCAAGCAATGTTTTTGTATCAAGTAAAACATTTCTGTAAAAATGATCTTCAGATACCTTTTAACTCTGGCTTTTATTATTACGATATGGTTCCATTGTTTTCCATTCTGCTGATAGCGATTAAACAACAAATGGATTTTGAACTATACGAGAATAGATATCGCTAAATGTTGAATAAATCTTGTTGTGAAAGCCATAACACAATATCTAAAACATCTTGGATATACATCAATACGGAAGAAGTAGCTGCTAGAATATATAGTCAAATCTACATAGTTCGAACTCGTGTAATTCGAACTCTACCTAATTCGAACGAACTTCTCCGTCCCTTCAAGGATCACTGATGAACCAATTCTTATAAAACAAACTTTTGTAATTCGAACTTTTTGCAATTTGAACATTTTCACGCTTTCCCAGGGTGTTCGAATTAGACAAAGTTTACTGTACTCAACAATAGTAAATTCTCATATGGGTTTGAGTTCGAGTTTGCATGTAGTTAAATGAATCTCTTGAAGCCCATTAATTCATTTAATCAGACCACAAGTCCACAAATGATAACTAAAGCATTGTATTTTGTTTTTACAGATTATTGTCCGCCTGTTGTGCATTTGAGCTTTGACAAAATGCAAGGTTCCTTGGCCAAAGATGAAAGTGGCAATGGAAATGATGCAATGCTGATTAATGGAGCTGAGATCGTTTACGAAGGAGGCAAATGTGACTCTGCCGTCTCTCTTTTAGGTAAGCAAATAAAATATGCAAAAAATAAACTTCATAGTAGTTAACATTTCTACTTGTGGGCATGTTTGCATTAGTTTCATCGAGAGAAACTCCCGATGATAATGAGAGGGGTGTCTCTCAAAATGTCCCACTCATAAACACTTGTGTTCATGACATGATAAACTTTTCTTTTCATTAAGGTCAGCCAGCCACCTCGTTGATATTTTGAGCTACTGTTAACTAGACTGCCACATTCTTTAAAAACAGTTAATACAGTCAATTTTGGTGGCATTCCTGTAACAGTAGTGAGAAAAGTTGCATTGGCTTAAGAGACATATAATGGGATAGGTTGGCTCTAGGGAAAGCTTTGTTGATTGAGCGCAACGTATTGCTTCATATTGTTTGGCATCACTGCTTTTCTGTAGCATGTAGCACATGTTGTGCCTGCAACGCATTGTTGCAAGATGTTTCTTTATCGCTGTTGCACTATTTGCAATATAGGTTGCTCAAAGCTATGGAGGGTGGCTTTATAAGGTATGTTTTAAATCCAAGCTTGATTTACTTTCTTTCCAGGTGGAGACATTCTATTTGACGGAGAACGATTCTGGCCTAAGCCTATTGAAGCTGTGACGATTGCATTATGGGTAAAACTGGACACGAACAAAGGTATTCAGTCGATCTTCGACACGATTGGTGGAAAGTTCTCCACTCACAAGGAGGGACAATATCACGTGGAAATCGAGAATGGTAAAGTTCGTTGGTTTCACAGAAACGAAAAGCACGCTGTTGTATTCAGTATTACG
This sequence comes from Sanderia malayensis, assembly GCA_013076295.1. NCBI lineage: Eukaryota > Metazoa > Cnidaria > Scyphozoa > Semaeostomeae > Pelagiidae > Sanderia > Sanderia malayensis. The sequence continues at coordinate 120,577 of RQOL01000509.1, read as the reverse complement.
TCAACAGCTCTCGTTGCCGAAGGAGCTTGGACCCATATTGCAGGAACATATGATGCAGAAAAGGCCATAGCAAAGGTATTTAGATGCGTGTTATTCTCCTTTAGCCTGCCCGTATTACCTGCCTGCTAGAGGCTAGACTAGTATATAGCGTTGATTGTCAAAGTCGCAAGCTGACAACATTTAGAGCATAGTTGAATTCAATGTGAAGGGCTCGCATATCTGTAACTATGCTCGACAAATATAGATTTCTTCGTTTTAGTCATCCAAGTGTCAAACGTTAAATATGCATTAAGCAAGTTAATATTAAGCAAGAGTGTAGAATTGTCAAGACATCGAAAAAAGCTACGTTTGGCTGTTGTTGGCTTTTTAAGGTTCAATTAGAAATGATGCAAGTTTACCACTATTGATAGGTCTTTAAATAAGCTAATTTGGTTTAATAATTTAATACTATGAATCCCCTGCTGTTGTGTCGTATGAGTCCCCTGATGCTGTGTGGTATCTATGCATTATTTAGCTATCTGTGTTGGCTGTTTCGATGTCGCTAATAATACGATCACTTGTATTTCTTTGCAGCTATTTATTAACGGAGATTTGGTTGCCAAAGGTCCAGGCAATGGATTTTTATCGCAAGATTGGACAGGCAAAGCTGGCATCGGTGAGTTTCAAACAATTTCCAATTAAGTGTCATCCCGATGCAGCGAATCTTAACAGGTGTTTTGCATTGAATCTTGAAGAGGGTCTTGAAGAAAATGAAGCGCTTATTCGCAATATCTCGAAATAGAACTCTTGCTTAAAGTGCCCTGTATTTTGCTGGTTATTACCAAGTGAAAATACAAAATGCATTGAAGGGTAAAGGCAATAATGAAACTGAAGTTGTGGGGTCTAAGTTATGTCATGTTAAACCGAGAAATTCTGGGTTTGATCATTGTGTAGCGAGCTTTAAATTTTAAAAAACTTTTTGCGTGCTCTGACAGCTATGAAAGCATTAACTAGCTAATACAAGTTATGTTTATAAAGTGAGTGAATATAGAGTGGAAATGAGACTGAGGTAACAAGGGAATCTGATATAATGAGGTTCCACCTTCTACGCAGTGCCATGAACATGTATTATGGAATTATGATAATGTAAAGTGCATCTAAGAGTAAGAGCAATTTTGTGTTAATTCTATTGTGAAATATAACATGATTTATTATCTCAAACAGGCAAACACGAACATCCTTACGGGAATAGGCTGCTAAGAGGCATGGTGGATGAGTTCTTTATATTCAATTGTGCGCTGCCAAGAATAGAAGTCCTCGTGCTTATTCATCATTGTAAACTTTATTTTGGTAAGCAACCATACAAATTTTGTTACGCTTTCATATCATTGAAAGTCTTTTTTCGATTGGACATTTCACATTGTTATTATTATTATTATTATTATTATTATTATTATTATTATTATTATTATTATTATTATCAGCTGTAGTTTTGGTTGTAACCCCTCTAACACCCCATTTGTTGTGTTTGTTTATGAAGGTAAAAGGAAAGACTATTCCCAGCTTCGCAAAGATGACAAGAAAATACAGGGAAGCTTGGTCGGCGGATTGCAGTCAAGTGCTCCTCCGCAGTTGCCCGCCGCCTCTGCGACATCAGATGTCCAGAGCATTGAAAAGATGGTGAGCTCGTTGGCTCCAGGGGAATCCCCGAATCAACCTCCTGCTGGTATCAAGCTCACAGCACCGGCTGATCATTGGGTTTATCACGTTGCTGAAAAGATGCATCTGACAGGAGATACAAGGGCTGGTATCAACCGACCAGCTGCTCATCGGCCTAATATTCAGCAATTGTATAATAATTTCATTTCGAAACAACAGAAGAATAGCATGGCGCAAGCCGCTAAGCAACCGGTAAGAATTTTATTCATGATGTCAGCAAATATTATTCATTAAGTAAATAATAACAGCTTTTGATGACCAAGGCATTGGTTACCGCATTTCCTCTAATTAGCGCCCGCCCTTTTTTAACCGCCCCCTCCAATAAGCACCCACTCTAAAATCAACAAGTGTGAACTAATTCTTAAATTTTTACTGTTCGGTTCAAATAATTTTGCAAAATATTTTTCTAATCTTGCAACATATTTAATAAGCGGCTGGGCGTTTATTAGAGGAAATACGGTACATACATTGTTTTGCATTGATCTTCATTGCCTTGTGCTTCATTGGGTTGTGTCCTTATGCTTTTACTTGCTTTTCATTGCCCTGTGTTGTTATACACGGCTGTGCGTTGTATTCCATTGAGTTCCCTCTGTTGCATGTGTAAAGTTTTTAGCCCCGTTGCCTTGTTTCATGCACTGGTTGTATAATGATTTCCTCTCCGCTTTAAATAACAGACACCGTACAAATGGAAGCCAGGAACAACACGTCCAAAACCACACGTCGACGTCAAAAAGCGGCCATTTTCCTGGCACCCTGGCCAGTTGATTACGCAAAAAGCAGTGGCGAAGTCAATGCCCAGTCGCTCACAACCACCGCCTCTATTGCGCGCAGCTTGGAACATGGTCGCTGTGAAGCAAAGGCAAGACGCTGCGAGGAAAAAACAGCTCAGCCAACAAGCCAATCAGGAGTATTTAATAGAGAGAATGTACCAGAATCTATTTTCCAAAGCAAAACAACCAGTTAACGCAAACAATCAATTGAAAGTAAACGATGACGTCATCTCAAAGGCAGCGGCTAGTACATCTGCCATTCCACAAGGCTATGCTGGTCAGTTTTCTACCCAGAATAGCCCCGGGGCGCTTAATAAAAATAGCCAAGGGGCGATTATTAGGGATAGTCTGGCATCCAGGCAGTCTGTCTACTCATTGCCACAAGGCAGAGCTCAACAGGCTCCGAAGCAGGCATTCTATCCCCCATACGCGTCGGGATTCGCGCAGAAGAAGAATGAAATTAACAATTTCATGAAACAAAATTCACTGTGGTTAGCTGGCGATGCAAAATCTGGCGTACCGAAAGCAGCAAAAGGTGAAGGAAAGAATTCACCGAGCTACAACTTTGCTCAGTACACGAGTATTCCATCGGCCTTGAAGCCAAAGGCGCTGTCTCTAATCCCAGATCCGTCAGAAATTTTTTACGGTAAGCAACAACGAGGACAGAATGGAGCCAAGATGATGCCAGTGCGAGCCAATTCGGCGCCAAACAGAAACTGGTACCAACAACAACAACAACAACAACAAAGGCGACAACAACAACAACAACAACAACAGCAAAGGGCTGCGCAAAGAAATGCGAAAAGGCCGCTATCGAATCGTCCTCTTCAACTACAACAACAACAAAAGCTTAACGGTATGGTTACTCCTCCGCAGGCAAAGCAAGATTTTTGGCCTAAGCCGAATTTCGTCGAAGAATACGCGACAAATCGCGGTATTGTGCGTGTGCAGTCAATAACAAGACCATTGCATTCAAATTTAGCGGCAGCAAAGCCAAAAGGGTCTATGCCAGTGCAACGCAACTCAAAGCCACAGAAGACGAGTTTCTCGGTCTTGAAGGATCCCTGGAGTGTTTACTCGCGTTTGAGCGCGGCAAAGAGACAGGGTTATCAACAAGCCGACTCACATGCATCCACCGCAACATCATCGAATACGATGGAAGGTGCTACGGCTCCCGGCCAGAAAGGAGCCGGTCATAATTACGGCTACGGCTATGGATATGGAACTGGAGACCAGTTGAAAGGTGGTGGATGGGGTCAGGGCTTCGGGGGAGGTGGTCCCGGAGAGAACCAAGCAGGCACGCATCATACTCCAGACTTTAACAATCCCAAGATGCAATGGTCGCATGGACAAGGCTGGGGACAGGGCGGCAAGGGAGTCCAACAACAGACACAGAACAAGCCTAACCCACCTGCCGGGTTCCCGTCATTCTTTCCGCCGGCGGCCAGACAAAAAATTGCAAAACAGCAACAAAAATACCTTGCTCCCAGGGGGCCATCAATAATGAACTTTGGTTCGCAAGCAGCAGTCAGGAGTAGCAGTAATAAACAGCAAATGAAACAAATAGACAATTTATTCTCTTTGCGAGATAGCACGCCCGTCTCAAGCCCAGCTTATCAAGTCAAATATTTCGCAACCCCAGCAAAATCCGGGGGTTATGTAGACGACAGTGATTCTGCGAAGTCATTGAGAAATCAAATCATATCGAATGCAATTGCTGACGCATTGAAATCGATTCAAAAGAAGAAAAGAACAGCCAAAGAAAATCTATGAGGACCCTGATATCGAGGCTGGGAAACCGCTGACCCGTGATGCACTTTAGACACTATGAATGAGAAAGAAGTTTGACTCTTTCGTGTGAAATGAGAATGATTTGGGAAGGTATTAAAATGGCAACAAAGTACTCTAAGTAAATTTCTCAGGTGATAAAAGGATACGTGAAGTATGAGGCTTACAATGAGACGTGCTGTACACAATGTATGATATAAATACCAATATAAATACACTTACATCCAAACCCTTTGTTTAATAATTACGACAAAGCAATGAGGTATATTTGCTATCAATTCCCCCCTCCCCCATTAGACATCTAATATTTTAGTAACATAGAATCGTATCTATTGCACACCATTTTTCGATTTTCTTTCACCCAGCCCCTTGCGACCCTCTCGTGAATGAATTTGGGGTCTTAGTAAAGAAGTCAAAACAGATAGTGCTGCCTTTAGCTAACAAATACTTGTTTAGCCACGATTAGGATTAAGTGTGAAGAAGTTTAATGAATATAATTAATTAGATCATTTTCTATATTAAATAATTGCTAACGTTATTACTAATAAGAGTCATAAATTTATTCGTGAAGAATGTAACATGTGTAAATTATATCAGATTTGTATCTATGGTAGATATGTAGTTAAGGTCTTAAGTTGAAGAAACGTTGAGGATAATTTGTATTCGTAGATGCAGTACTGAATCACCTTTGTGCGATAGATATCTATGGACAGGCTCTGACACGCAGGTGTATTTGTTGCTTAGTTACAATAAACCGTATGAAGACTGATGGCTCGCAGAAAAAGATTTCACAGTGGTTAAACAGTCCGGCCATGGAGTTTACCATGTAAAAATATGACCATGTAAAGGTAAATGATTGGTAGCAACAGTCAAAATCATTTGACTGTTTATGATGGAGTCAGTGCTGGTATCTCATTGTAAGGCACAATTCTTTGATGATGTCATGGGGTGTTTTCTGTTGGACAGGTCAATGCAAAAACCACCCACATAACAATACTAAAATAAATATATTGTATTTGTCCTTTGCCCTCCTGACTATTTGCATAGATGTACTCCTTTATGTATGGGTTTTATGGAAATCCTTGCTTGTCTCGAATGCTATGACCATAGCACTTCCCTCTTCTTTGAATAATTTACACCCGAGAAATCGGTCTTTTTGAGTGAGTACATTTTTTCTTCAGTTCTCCACGCCATTTTCTGTTTCATGTGGTCGGGGTCGCTGTTTCTAGCTTTATCAATAGTCTTCACAGTTGTATAAGCCTGGTTTCCATATGATCGCAAGAAACGCAAGTGACGCAAGGATCGCTGAAATTTGTGACTTGCGATCCTTGCGTTCCTTGCGTATTAATGGAAACAGCTTGTTTAGACCCTTGCGTTTCTTGCGATTCTTGCGATCGAGATAGAAAATTTTCTATCTCTGCGATTCTTGCGATCCTTGCGTCAATGGTTTTTCTTATGGAAACCGCTTGATTGAAAACTTGGCGATCCTTGCGTCAGTTTTTCTTCGGGATGTTCAACCAAGCCTCGCATTCATTTATTTTCATCGAAATTTCAAGATGGCTTTCGCAACAGAAGAAAACCTTGCTTTCCTGGAAGAAGTACAAAAGTACGACTGTATTTATAATAAATACAGCCGAACAAGTTCAAGAAATATAACTGCTGGGTTCAAATTGCAACAAAATTTGATACTACCCCGGAAGCTGCAGATAAGAGATTCAAGAATATCAGGACGGCCTATGGCAGATTTCTGAAGAAGAGAAAAAATGTGCCTTCGGGGTCCGGGAGAGACAAGCTCGATTGCAGTAGAAATTGCTGGTTGATTGCCGCCATTTTCAACAAAATTTAATTTTGGCGCCTCAAAATCAAATCACAAGAACCGCAAGGATCGCAGTGCGTTTCTTGCGATCAAATGGAAACCAGTTTGTCACAAGGATCGCAAAAATCGCAAAAATCGCAAGAAACGAAATGCGTCTCTTGCGATCATATGGAAACTAGGCTATAGCCTCCCTTTCACTAACCACCACCTTTTATGAAGGCTCGAAACTCGTAGTATAGAAGCTATGGTAATGGTAATATTAGATAGTGTACTTTGAAGAAGTGTATATTCCTTTCAATAGATTTACAGACAAAGAAGTCACATGAAGAAAAAAAGAATGCACTGGAAGCATTTTTTAAATTTCTTGACGTTCTGCTCATGTGGGGATTGTTGAGATGCATGTGGCACATGCGGCATTCTCTTCATGCTCGTGACAGTGTCAACTGACTTTGACTGTTGATATCGGTAACCATCTTCCTTCAGAATAACACATGCACAGATTTGAAATAGCATGGCGTGGCGTGAATTTCAAGAAACGAATCGCATGAAAAGTATGTGTTTTTATTATTCATTTTACTGCTCTAAGAGTTTAATTCAAGCTTTATGGCATGTCTAAGTTGTGAAGCGACTGCTATTACGATCTGAATGCTATTAAACTGGTTCAAAACTTTTAAAAACAAGACCTTGTGTCCTTTTTTCGTGAGTTGGGTCAATTTGGGTTAGGGTTGGTGTTAAAGTTGATCTAATACACGTTTTTGATATGAAACTGGATTACAGAAAACTGAAATTTTGTTTGCTAAAGAATGTTTTTTATTGTGTTCTCCACTGGCTTTGTTTTCACAATTTGGATTTAGATCCTTCCATAGGGGCCCGCTTTTGATTTTCCCAGGAGGGCTAAGACTTAAAAAATTAGGGCTAAGAAAATTGAAAAAATGGCACATTCTCTCTAAGCCATGCATATGTGGATACAAAAAATTGAAAATAACAAAACAAAAGCTTGCGAACAAGGAGAAAAAACAATATATAAGCAATAAAAGTTGTGCTCAGGGCCGTCGTTACATTGGGGTGCGGGGAGTGCAGCACCCCCCTGGCCAAATCTCTGTCGGCAAATCGAAAAGTCAGTCGGCAAAAAAGATGCCCCAAGAGCAGTTATGTTAAGTTTTACTCGGCAGAAAGCAACCGGCAAATCGTGAAATTCCCAGTGAATTCAATTTGATCTGAAGCAAATTACACAATACGACGGAAAATTTAGAGTAAGATTAAGATTAAGATTGCATTTTGCAGCGGTCTGGAAGCATCAAAATTGAAAAATTCCCTCACCCTTAACACAAACAACACATAACTATATTATCTGTCTTGCGAATTTGATAATGAACATTCTGCGCAAAAATGGAATAAAGGAAAGGGCACCATTTCAACCTGTCGCCCCCATTAAGCTTTCTAGCCAGCATGCCACATTAGCCACGCCCAGAAAACCACGCCCATCAATCGGCAAAACGAGAGCTTGCACCCCCCTAGCTTGATGTCTCTAGCGACGGCCCTGGTTGTGCTGTAATAAATGTTAAGTTCTCGGATTTTCGATATTCGGGCAATATAAAAAGTTTTTCAGGGGGACAAAGCATTCTCCAGAAAGGACTCGAGCCCCCAAGCCCCCACGTTATTGCTGCCTATGGATCCATCCAACAATTCTCAGCTCCGAAAGTAATAAGATAGCTTTGTGTCTCAAAAATCAGAAGCTAATTAATAACTTCAATAAATACTACAATCTTGTACTAACTCGCCAAAAATTTAAAATGTTCCGAGAAAAGTCAGAAAAAAGAAACAACTTTTTCCACATCATCTCAGCAAATATAAAAGATACAAAATAACATGAATAAAACAAAACTTTAAAGATTATACATCAAGACTACGTGATATAATGTAATAATAAAGCTGAGTAAAGTTTGCATACTCTCAAGTCTTTTATCAGCCAGATCAGCAGGAACTAGCGAATGAAAATTTTCCATGCATCGCCAACTGAAACCTGCTTACTGCTGGTTTTATAATAATCATCACACTCCCAGCGACCACCAGTTGTGAAGGGTACAATCCAGTGATATTTATGATAAACAAAAGCAGGGTGGTCATACAATCTTGTATTTCCGACACCAAGGAGGCCCCATTTGTTCACCTTGTAGGCACCATCTTTTCCCCAATCGTTGCAATTTTGTGAGAGCATTGAATTATCATCAGCCATTTTGGAATACGATCCGCACGCGGTAGGGAAGGCGTTTGTGCGCGCAGTAAAATAACGCACAACTGCTTTACCAGCATTATTCTTCTTCGTAGCAATGTCAATTGTTCTTCCGGGACTTTTCTTATGACAGAAGAAACGAAGCTGATCAAAGTGAATAAGATCTTGCAATGATCTTAGTCCACTTGGAGATAGGCCAAACGCTTTGCTTGGGTACTTGCTGACTGTCGCAATAGAATTACTCTGTGACCAAGCTCTTCCATTTGTTGTTTCACTGACAATGTTTGACACAAGCATCCATCCACCTTGAAACAAACTTCTGTTTAATATATGTGAGTTCAAAGTTTGTTATAGAATTGTGAAGGTGGCTATTGTCTCCTGTTATGGAAGCGAGGCCACATTGGAGAGGAGGCTGCAAAGTGTGGTAGTTTTATGAGGCATTATGGGTGTGAAACGGAGACGACTGAGATTAGGCTGAATTGGAATAGGAGATTGAAAAAAAGAATATTTTGATGTCGTTTATTCGTTGTCCTATCTGATGCTCCGCTACAGAATATTGGTAAAATGGCCTTGTCGCTATCGATAATCAACAATATCTTGTACTGAGGAAACCACTCTCCTTCATCAAAATAAGAATACAGAGTGAAAATACCTCCGTTGGTTTCCATGTCACAATAAACCTCTCTTGGTTTATCAAGGTTAACCCAATATCGTCCACTTTTTGCGGCAGAATTGTCTGCTTTGATTTGCTTGCATGATTTGTCCCCGGGCAAACCATGCACGGTCTCATTAACGCTCTTTTTAACGCTCTTATTAACGCTCTTATTAACGCTCTTTCCCAAAGGAATCTACAAAAAATAAAACTAGATATCGACAGTTTTTGTTATTGTTATAGTTTTTGTATCCGCCGATAAAAATCAAATGCTGAGTTATTAAATTATTCTGTTATTTGTATTTTTGAACGATACCTGACAATTCTTTACTTCTTCTTTTAGCAATTGCACTTCCTTGATCAGATTTTTCATTTGGGCGATAAGGCCTGTTATTGTTTTGTTGCTGAATGAGCAAACCGGTTGTGGAGACACCTTTTTGGATGTGTTTTCATCGCAAGTTAAAGACATTGTCATTGTTGCTGCACTCGCTAAAAAGTAATACACATCTCATTTTATGAAAATATCTTGCCAAGTCTTGATTTTTCAAAGAATTTGCCATTCTGCGCATAAAATCATTCTTAGATTAAATTTCAGAGATTCTCAGCCTTGATATTCTTATAAGGTAAATTATTGGCCCCACAATACCTTTCTGAATGCTGCAACAAACAATTGCCAACACCAGTAAAGAATGCAACTTCTGAAACATCAACATCTTCATACTGAATAAATCGAAAATATAAACTCTGTCTTTAAACTATGAGCCGTTCATACAGCGATCTCTCTTTCTGCTCAACAATCAACAAAGAGATCAATCCCGGACATAAATTCAGACTCATATTATGCATGCATGATTAGCTTTGTTTTCTTGTTCTTTGCATGGCTTCTATTTGCTGTTTCTCCACAATTACTATATGAATGATCGATTTATATAGGGCTGGAATCCACAGGTTTTGTAAGTTGAATTTCAATCTATTAAATGAGCATTCATTGCTAACGTTTCCACTGTTAATTCTCCCTTGAGAAAAGCCTTCGTTATACAAAATCATCCACACATATCCCTGCTCGATAAAAGTTGACAAAAAAGAAGTCTTTTTTCGTTTTCTCAATGTTGATATGTTGTTAAAATCATTATATATCTTCTAAGTCTCTTAAATACCATCATATATCTTCTGACTCTTCATATTAATCTCCTTTAACAGCTGAATTGAGACAAGCATAATCACTTTTGTAGTCATCTGAATTTGATTCGATTTCAGGTGCAAGAGCTTGTCTTTCGTCGCTGAACAAACAAGGACCTATATCTGAAGAAGTTGAAATTGCAGTTTGCCATGTTTGTGAAATTTCAAATGTTTCGTAGCCTTGGCGTAGCAATGAATTTGCAATTTTTTTGCTTACCAATGGCTACATCATTCCATGAAATTTGTCAGTCGATATTTAGTGGAAATAGTCTACAACAAAATTATGAGAGTAGCATGGTAAGTACTATTCGCTGCTGTTGATAATTAATTTTCCTGACGACCAAGCATTTTTTCATTGGCCTATCTGTCCAAATGTTATTACAATTCTCTTTAAGGGTGCTTGATTTTGATTTTTAATAATTTCAACAAACTGAAACCTCAATAACCCTGTCCGCGCTCGTTCCAGACTTCCGATGGGCTTCCGATTGACGTAGGTCGTGTATCGCAACAATCAGTTTATCCTCGTCATTAAAACAAACATTATGTTTGTTTCATTATGGGCTTAAAATCGTTTTAGGGTATGCAACTTATAATTTCTTGGAAGTAAATAACTTAATGACAGCAAAGAAACAGTTTGCACACGGGTTTATGTATCACACGCGGTGACATTAGCACAACGTAAACATTGTCTTTAGCTTGTTTGACTTGATTTTTAATATCACGACTCTATAACTCCGTGATATAGTCACCCAAAATACACGTTTCCTTTATAATTTCTTGCTTCGACTCTGAACAGAACTGTACATGAATGTTGATGGAAATGCCAAGTATTTGTTATAAAGGCGTGGTCTCCTATTTTATTTTCCCCGCAATTAAACCCCTCCACCTTGAAACAGCTGAGCTGTCGCTGGACCAAACCAAACATTTTCAATTTGTTTGTTTTTGACACTGCCGCCACTCGTGTCCATAACGAGGCTCGATCTCTAGCGTTTCTTTGAAGGACAGTCTCTTCTTGGTGAAGGATCCCACGAGCGGCGTCTTCTTTCGGCGCATGGCGGAGGGGGAGCAGGAGGTGATGTGCGACGAATGCGAATACGACGAACACGATTAACACGACGAATTAGTCTAAAAAGTCTCCAAAGATCCAAAATTAGGGCTAAGAAAATTGAAAAACGGCACATTCTCTCTAAGCAATGCATATAGATTTTTTTCATGTCATGTATATCACTATTAACAAACTTTACAATAATACAATAATAAAATAAAATAAGTTTAAAAGTCCCAAAAATAATTACAGATTATAAAAAAAAGAAAAAGAAAAAAAAACAAAAATTGCACATTAAAAGCTGACTAATAAATATAAATAAATAAATAAAATTTACAAAAATGTGTTAAATACAGGCACATTAACAGTTTATTTTTATGAAACTTCAATGTTATTATTATTTGGTATCAGATTGAAGGCGATTTCTTTTACTCCTGTATAATGTGCCTTGGAAGTTCCACGTACTCCCCTAAGAGCAATCAGAGTGCATTTAAGAAGAGCAAAGCGTAATTGTGTCCTGATGTGATTAATAACGTGGCTCTGAGCTTCATCTTGGTTGGTAGAGATCAGGTTTGCAAGACGCTGCATAAATGCTGAGCAAAGGGGACCAGCCCCACCAGATGTAGTAAAAATAAGTGGAACAAATGTTCCCTTTTCTGATTGCAGAACCCTTTCTTCGTATTTGTTTTTCTTTTCTCTTTCATTTTCTTTGTATATTGTATCCAGATGTTTATATGAATTCGTCTCGCAGTTGGGATGGGTCACCCGAACATCAAAGAATGTTCTTTCAAATGGAGCATATATGCCCACAGCTGAGATGTCTAGCCGCGCTTCATCTTGAACATTGGTACTTCTGGAAAATCGGGTAGCTTGAACGGGCAACAGAGAAGGCTCAGTGCGAACGTCTTTGCATTTAGCTTCTTTTAGAAAGTACGAAAGAGAATCTCTGATTGCATTATGGCGCATGTTGACATAACCCCCAGCCTTACAGTCCAATGAATTATTTACGCTATTCCTCTCACCACAACCACAGTACGTAGGCATATCTTTAATCGTCCATCCATAGCGAAGACAGACACTGTCCTGAAACTCTCGCTTGTTTAGAATGTAATTCAGAGATTTCAGGGGCAGTGCTGTCAGCCAAGATGAAGCGCCGGGTTCTTTGGCCTGTTCTAAGTGTCTTTGAAGACTGAGGTCACATCGTTCATAAATTTGCTCGTACCGCTGTTTTAGAAGCTCTTCTTTTTCTTTCTTGAGATGATGTACTGCCCCCGTGATGGATCCTTGGTCAAGGCTCTCAAGGCCGCTATTCTGCTCACAAATGAGCTTGACAAGGGGCTCGGTGATCTTGCGAGAGCAATCATATTCCCTTTGAGACATCCTGGCCGGATTGATGATACCCAGACCCCCATATCTGACAGGCAGCTCCAGTATTTCTCTTTGATTATCTGTGATCTTCCTTCCAAGTAGAGCAGGGAGGAATCTTTCTGATATTTTCTGCTTAAGTGGAATCAGGAGTTCACTGATGTCAGGGATTGTCCGCATGAAGTAAGTCCACCGATGACAAATTCCTTTAGTAAAGACAGCATAAGCTAGTTGGGGTTCTTCCTCAGCTATGTCTGCAAGCTCTTCAATATCGTCAGTCCACTTCTTCACCTTAGATTCCACATAGCTTTTCTTGAAGGCCGTAGACCCGAAAACAGCTCCAAGGTGTCTTTGTCCTTCTGATGTTACTTTAATTCCGAGGGAGCCAAAAGTAGTTTTGGCCTTTTCTAGATCATTAGGATGTTTTTCAATAAGTATTTGCATTTGGAAAATAACCATATTTTGGACCAATGTCGTTCAGTCTAATCCACCAATCAAGAAGTGAAGTGAACGTATCTGCCGCGGAGCTGTCATCGGCATACCAAGCTTGGGCTGTATCGCAGTTAGTTTGGAGGTCATCAATAATTGGCATGGTCGCTAATCCATAGAATGGCATTGCAGCAACATCACCCTGGGTATTTCCTTCCTCACCCCAGATGAATTCTCCTGTCTTTGAACCAGATATGTATAGCTTGGTAGGAGCTTGATACGTGTTCTTGAGATACTGATGAAAAACTGGACAGCGCTCTGCAACAGAGTCAAGAGCCATTTCTCGGTTGATGCTATTGAAAGCATTTGTTGCAAGTAGGAGATGAGGTGGGCGTCCGAGCGCACGCATGCGCAGTAGAATTTTTTATTTTATTTTAGTGTTAAGATCACGCATGCGCGAGAGTCTTCGAGAATTCAAAAGAACATGAACAGTAAAAAAATAATCGAAAACGACAGGTTGTGGAAAGTTAGTTTGAAGTTGCAAAACATCACCAAAGCTGATAAAAAACCCATAAAAAGCTTAATAACTAAAAAACGGTTTTGTTTATGAAAAAGATTTTTACACCAATAAAAAGAAAATCTCTTGATTATATTGAATGAATTGTTTCATATTTTTCATGCACTTATAAGATGATAAGAATTTGTTAAATAAATCGCAAGAAAACACAAAAATATCGAGGAACTGGCAAATTCACGTTCTTGGCTCGAGATTGAATTCAAAGAACCAATCAGAAACTTTCGAATGCGGCGTTCGAATGTACGCGTCAAATCTCTGTCATGAGAAATCAGAAATTTCTAGAACTTTTCCGAGGGGAAATCCCCTGACGTCACATTGAAAGATTTTTCTAGAAACAGAAAATCTCTGCAATCTGATTGGCTGATAGCCAAGATTTCGAGTCATTTTAAAACAAAACTTGAAATGGACATTATTCAAAACAAAATGTGCAAGCTGTTGAAGAAACTATTTTAACACGTTTCAAGAAAAAAGACGCCATGAAAAAGAGGCCATTTTCTGCATTAGCAAACAATAATATCTAAACCTTTTTATAAGCATTGTTATATCCTACTATATGGAAATGCTGGAGTACTATTAAATGTTCGTTCATACACTGCAGCATCCTCAGAATCACTAGCTTCCTCTTCTTCGTCATTCTTTGCTTGACGTATGATGAGATATTTTCTTTTCTCAATAGCATAATCTAAGGCCTCTTGCATATCCATATCATCTTCCCTCTGTGCTTTTTGCATCGTTGCTATAACTGCAGTTACAACAGCATCATTTTCAAAACTTCTATTATATAAAAATCTACGTCTGAAAACTTGCAATATGTTTTCATCTTCATCCACTTCCTTACGCATAGAAGGCCATACATTCCCTAAAGGAAGATCCTCATCAGTGTTGACAGTTTCATCAGTATCATGATCACTTTCAACTTCTATCTCATCATCTGAGTCAGACTCTTCACTGCTCTCCTCGTGCATCTCTTCTTCATGTCGTGCAACATTACTTTTATACTTGGAAGAAAATTCACATTGATCACATTTATACTGACTCATGGCTAGCTGGTTACTTATAATTACCAACTAACTCTTAGGGACCGGTCATTAAGTATCTACTAGGGGGGGCCGGAGTGATTTGGCATGGGCCATGAAATTTATTTTGGCTATGTAGATGGGCTGCCAAATTTTTTCTTTGCAACTGGATGGGCCGCAAAATATTTTTTCAAAGTTCTCAAAAAAAAAATTGTTAATGAAAAGAAAACTGAGAATATTCTCAAAGAACACAAATAACTATTTTAGCACCCATTGTCAGAGTATTTCTTAGAGAATTAGTATTAAATGTCAAGTTCATCCAAGTTTGAAGAAGAAGAATAGGATCCAGAATCAGATTCAACATCTGAAGAATCAGACTGGTCTAGTGAAACAACTGGAACAGGATCTTTCTGGACACCAGATGGCATGGCAGGTGATGTTGTCTTTCTTGTCAGCATGTCAATGATGCTGCGCTGATTTTGGCTAACAGGTTTTTCCAATGATTTTCTTTTGTTTGTTTTGAGTGTAGCAGTTTGCTTTGCAGCAAGATCGCTGGCCATCTTCTCAACAGTCGGTAGAGCATCTCCATCAAAGCAGTTGTTTGAGATGAGAAACTTCAAAGCTTCCAAGTGATATCTGGGGACTAGCCCTTCCTTTTTTGCAAGCTCATGTATTTTTAATGGTGATCTGCTTCCATTTTTAAGCGAACAATGATCTTCCACTTTGCCGTTTGTCATAATCTTTAAAACCTCATTTGAATTTTTGTGTAATCGCTTCAATTTTCTCTTAATTGCCTTTTGCTTATTTTCATATGTCCTTTTTCGCTTACGTTGGGTCTCTTTGCTAGAATCAGCAGCACAGGGTATTCTTCTTTTCAGCAAATTAATGTTGGAAATAATGCTGGATTGGCATTTTTCCAATAAAACCAAGAGTTTTTTCACCTGGGTTATTTTATCATCATAATATTTTAACTCATTATTCTTCCAAACTTTAACTTCATTCTGCTTGTTGAATAAAGATGAACGCAGCTTTATTATATCATCTATGAGGCTATTCATCTCAACCACCATGCCATCAACAATACATTTGGCAGATTCTGCTTTAGATTTGTCGCCAATTCGAATGTTGAATGACTCTGCTGAGAATGTTTGAACATTCATAGCATTGCCATCTTTGCTGTTTTTGTCAAAAATATTTTCAGTCTTATATTCAAATCTTAGAACTGCTGTCTCGATTTTCCAACGTGTAATTCTTTGTTCAATTACATAGTTTTTAAATTGGATGGGTGCTATCAGATGGTATGTTGTTTCCAAGAGACTTGTTAAAACATCATTATAAAATTTAAGTCTTGCAGTCAGTGGATTTGGCACCCACAGATCCTTGGCAATTTGTGGCCAAGCAGTAATATTTGGCGTCAAAGCAATATCTTCATCAATGGCACATTCATTATTTTGGCTTCTGCTTGGCTCACCATGGGTTGCTTTTGACTGCAGAATCTGGATAGCAGCCACAAATCTTTTTTGGTGTCCTGGTTTAAGCATACCAGCATCTTTCGAAACTTCTTTTAATTCCTCTGTTAACATTTCTTGTAACTGAGTTAAATCATCATATCCCAATTCTATAAATTTATCGAAATACTGCTGCAAGTTGTGCTTTTGCAGAAAATCTCTTATTTCATCTTCACCAGCCATTTTTGCCATCAGAATGTAGCCTCGTCTTGGTTATATTCGGGGCATTTGGTTTGGTGGGATAAAAGATCAGGGGAAGGGTTAGGAAAGCTTTTGCTCCAGGGTTGAAGTCAGGATTAGATTTCGGATTGAAATAGGGGTGAATAGGGGTTGGGATTAGGGGCAGGATCGAGGTGCAGGTTAAGTTTGGGCTTTTGGCTTTTGTGGGCGTTTTGTTTTCAGAACGAGACCTCGAAAATGTTGCTTTGTTGTTGTTGTTGAATCAAAATCGTCACTTTTGTTGTTGCTGCTTGCATCACTTGCATTACTTGCATTTAGCACTTAGAAAATTGGAGAAAAAATGGAGGAAGGAGGAAGTTGCTGCAGTTGACGGAAAAAGATTATAGGCGCGTGCATGATGAATAGAACAAGAACGGATATTCGAAAGAACTCGAGAGTTTCTGAACATGTTGTCAGTTCTCTTCAGGCTTGTCCTCTGGATGCAGCTGAGGAGTTACTGTCAAGAAAGATAAAATCTTTTGACACCAAAATTGAATCACCAGAATTGCTTTCACGCAAAAACAATTTGAGAGGTCTTCGAGCAGTACTTCAGGAGTTGCTTTGCATTATCAATATCAATGGAAGAGAGCTGCGTTGCTCTTATCTGCCTTTCTTGGAAGCATTCACAATGTTTTTGTCTTTCCATCCGGACAAAACTATTGAAAGCCTCAAGGATTCTCACATGAAAAAAGCATTTATAGAACTACTTTGCCATCCAAAGCATGGAATCCCAGTTTACATTGTTGATGGTGAATACATCATATTGCGGTCAAAGGAAGTTGATTTAGATCTTTTCCTTGAAGAAATGATAACAAAGGAAAGTAACACGCAGGGGTCGCAGCTCACCAGACATTTTGTTGAAAGTTTATTGAGGAATATGGATTCTGCTTGGGACAGGAAGATACTCAAAGTAGCCCTGGGTGCCACCCATACCAGACAGCAACTTTCTAGTCTAGGAATTAGTTCACGAATTGAAACATATACCCAGTCTGTATTACAAGCAATAGAACAAAGGAATGAAGTAGAAAGTGAAGCACATAGCCTGGTGACTAAAAACCTTACCAGCAGAGCAGATAATATTTCTAAAAGGATAAACAATTTGAACTTTAAACGGAACCAAAAATTTAAAAAGTGGAACGACATACAGATAAATGAAATTGAAAGTGAAATTGAAGATTTAATGATGCAACAAGATAATCTAAAAAAGATTTTGGAAAATAACCAGTGCAAACCCATGCAAAAAATGATAAAACGTAAGAAACAACAGCTGATTAAGGATCGCCGTATTGGTCTTCCCAAGACTAGATCAGGTAGACCTCAAATGCTAGATGAAACAGATGAGCAATACATTTTACAGTGCATTGAAAGTAAAGCAACTGCTCATGGTCGTCGCCATGATAATGTTATGTATATGCATCACAGAGTTAAAAAGAAAGATTTTCTTAAGCTTGCAAATAATAGTCGAATCGCTCGTGGCCTAACGCCTATAAAATCATCAACCACTGTATTTAACAGAGCCAGAGCCCGTAGCAAAAGATCAATTCAAGCCAAAAGACATTTAGGCTTAGGCCTTTTCTGTTCAAAGAAACCACCTAAACTTCAGGACAATGAAAATATTTTAACACACTATCAACGTGCTTTCAAGAAGGGAATATTGATGGCACATTGTGGAACACTTAATAATGAAAATGATGCAAAGTACAATTTCATCATATCTCGAGATGATAAAGCCTACATATGCCCAGGAACCAGTACAGGTAAGAGCAAATATATCTTTTATTGTATACATTTGACAGCTAAAATTTTTATTGAAGGGCTTTGAGTTTGAGAAAATAATATATTCTAGCATCTTAGAATCAACTTTTTATAGGTTTTTCATTATATAAACTTTCACCTTCTTGTTGCAGGCATGCAGAGTGCACGAAATGTCCGTATAATCCAGTCATGTAATTTAAACAAACAAAGGGTTCTTCCAAAATATGACTTTCCTGAAAGACTTGTCAATGCTACTCCCGGAGTAAACCGAATCATGGAATATAAAATCGAAGAGCAGGACGGAAAGCCTAATCTTAAGCTAACAGATAGTGATGTTGTAGTTTTCAATAGACCAAAGCATTTCGTGGGCAGCAATGGATCTGTGTGGGCCTCAGAATTCATGAGACTAAGGTATGAGGAATCATTTCTCTTTTGTGTTAATAAAGAAGAAATTACAATGTCAACTCCAGCACTTATAAAAATAGCTGACCAAGTGAAGCTCTATTGCCTGATGTCAAACAAGGATGATGTCATGAATATCTTAGAAGATAGTAACTGCTTCTATAGAGAATATGAGACTGCAAGGGCTTCACAACTTTATCTCATGCTTAATGTATTTCAAGATGCTATCAACAACTCAGCTGGCATTTTTTCAGACATTGACCTTGACATTCTCCAGAATCTAATTTCTTCAGTTGAAGAATTAACAAAGTTGCTTCAAGGTACAAGTGCAAACTCTGAAATATGGATTGTAATAAAAGGTGTTCTTCAGTCATGCAGCCAGTTTATTAATAACATAGCTGCTTTTTTACCAAAGTTGAAATCCAGAATTCTAGAGTTTACTGATGGTGGACCTGGTGTCGGAGTTTCTAACCATGATGTGAAACTGCGCTGTGCGGAGATTATTCTACTTACTAATGCAGACTACTACATTAGACATCATCTTGCAAGTGGTGATAGCAGTCAAAATGAAGTAGAGCGTTGCCAGAGTTATGTTGGCGATGCAATATGTGATGGGGGGGCCATTGATTGGGAATACAGGATGCCATTTGAAGGATTAACAGAGGAGCGAATTGCCAACATTAGTTTGGATGAAATGGAGCAGCATGAGTATGATCGAATGAAATATAACGCTTTTCAGGTCTGTGAAGAGCTAACTTGCCGGATTGATGGAGCAGTTGCTCCTGGAGGTTTCATGAAGGCATACACATCTGATAGTGCAGAAGATTTGTTTTTCAAGAATCACAAATCTCTAAAGGAGTTTATCTCCAAAGCAGGCTCAGGGAAGCCATGCCCTGGTCAAAACTATTTTCATTCATTGAAAACGTTTATGGAAACTCACATGGAAACAGGGGAAAAGTACATCGAATATGTGAAATGCACTTGTGGAGAATGCATTTATTGCTCAAAGGATTGGGTAGGACCTCCTTGTACCAAGGTACCAAAACCGTATCCTGACTATGATGCTGAAGGATTACACTACAAAAGTGTGTTTTTGACTCCCAATGAAATAGATGGAAGGCAGCGAGAAATTGATGATTTTCAACCTAGAAAACAAGCTGAAATTTTGTTTAAAGAGGGGAAATTGGATAAAGAGGGTGACATTGCCACATTTTCAAAGAAGTTCATTGTAGAAATAGATAAAGTGAGAAAATATGTTCAACACTTGACACATTTATCAATAAAAAAAAAGAAAAGAGCTGAGCAAAGAGTACATATAGAACGCCAAGAAAAAAGTAAAGGTTTTGCTGACTATGACTGGAAGAATTTATTTCACAAAGGTATGCTTGCCAAACTGACAGTTTACACGCTTGATAAGTATTTGGCTCATTTTAATCTGAAGAACACGCTAAAGCTGAGAAAAGCTGAGAAGGTTCAAGCAATTCAAAGCCATCTGATTGCTACCATGGACACAGGCCATAGAGATGACGAAATTGAATATATGGAAGTTGAACCACAGGAACAAGCAATGCAAGAGCAAGATTCTGATAAAGATATGAATTCTGAAACAAGTGATGAGGATATCGTTATAAGAGATATGAACCCTTCTGATTCATCCTCTGAAAGTACTGATGAAGAGGCAGATTCTTTTGATGCTAGCAGTATATTTACTACTTTGAGAAGTGGTCGTGTTGCAGTCAATCATAGAGCAGCCAATTATGTAAGTTAACAGTGTTTTTTGTCTGAAAACAAAGAATCTTATTTATTATTATACTAAAAACAATTTCTAGAAGAAAATTGTCTCAAATCTTTATTGATACATTCCTTTAATTTTGTTCTTCAGGTTTCATGGTGATATTTACGGTCTAATTAGTGCACTTTGCAAGTAAGAATTATTCTCATGCGTGGATTTGGTATGGTAAGCCTTTGATATATTATATAATGTTTCAAGAGGAGACGGAGAATAATGGTTCTTTTTTATGCCTTTCGAGTAGTTCAAGTTTGGGGGGCCATGAAATTTTTACTGCTTTTTTAGATGGGCTTTGAAATTTTTTTTTAGTGCTTGAGATGGGCCACCAAATTTTTTGCCGAAATTTGCCAAATCACTCCGGCCCCCCCTAGTAGATACTTAATGACCGGTCCCTTAAATCCCTGAATTCTAGAGTCTCAACTCGCTTGATTTTATAGATAAGTTCCTCCATTCAATATGATACGGGAGAGGGACTGAACGATATTTCCGAATAAACAAAACTTAATGCTTGGATAATGCTAACTAATCCTGATTAATGACTACTCCATTCTAGCTAATCATTCCTAGTCATTACCTTCTCAATACTTGATCCTCAATACATCCTTGATTATCATTCCTAATCATTACCTTAAAAAATTACCTATCATTACCAGGTAATTTTTTAAGGTAATGATTTTATTAATGATTTTATCATTAATAAAATCATTACCTTAATCATTACCATTAAATAATGATAAGGTAATGATTAGTAATGAATAGTTTGGATTAGTAAGGATCAGTTAAGGATCAAGTAATGATAAGGTAATGATTAGGAATGATTAGTTAGGATTAGAAAGGATTATTTAAGGATCAAGTAATGATAAGGTAATGATTAGGAATGATTAGTTAGGATTAGTGAGGATCAGTTAAGGATCAAGTAATGATAAGGTAATGATTAGGAATGATTAGTTAGGATTAGTGAGGATCAGTTAAGGATCAAGTAATGATAAGGTAATGATTAGGAATGATTAGTTAGGATTAGTGAGGATCAGTTAAGGATCAAGTAATGAGAAGGTAATGATTAGGAATGATTAGTTAGGATTAGTGAGGATTAGTTAAAGATCAACTGATGATCAGTAATGACTATGAATGACTGTAAGGATTATCAAGGATCAGTTAAGGATCTACTGATGATCAGATGATGATTAGGAAAGATTGATAAGGACTAGCAAGGATCAGTTAAGGATCTACTAATGATCAGGTAATGAAAAGGTATGATTGGTAAGGATTAGTAAGGGTCAGTGAAGGATCAACTAATGATCAGGTAATGATTAGGAATGATAATCAAGGATGTATTGAGGATCAAGTATTGAGAAGGTAATGACTAGGAATGATTAGCTAGAATGGAGTAGTCATTAATCAGGATTAGTTAGCATTATCCAAGCATTAAGTTTTGTTTATTCGGAAATATCGTTCAGTCCCTCTCCCGTATCATATTGAATGGAGGAACTTATCTATTAAATCAAGCGAGTTGAGACTCTAGAATTCAGGGATTTAAGAGTTAGTTGGTAATTATAAGTAACCAGCTAGCCATGAGTCAGTATAAATGTGATCAATGTGAATTTTCTTCCAAGTATAAAAGTAATGTTGCACGACATGAAGAAGAGATGCACGAGGAGAGCAGTGAAGAGTCTGACTCAGATGATGAGATAGAAGTTGAAAGTGATCATGATAATGATGAAACTGTCAACACTGATGAGGATCTTCCTTTAGGGAATGTATGGCCTTCTATGCGTAAGGAAGTGGATGAAGATGAAAACATATTGCAAGTTTTCAGACGTAGATTTTTATATAATAGAAGTTTTGAAAATGATGCTGTTGTAACTGCAGTTATAGCAACGATGCAAAAAGCACAGAGGGAAGATGATATGGATATGCAAGAGGCCTTAGATTATGCTATTGAGAAAAGAAAATATCTCATCATACGTCAAGCAAAGAATGACGAAGAAGAGGAAGCTAGTGATTCTGAGGATGCTGCAGTGTATGAACGAACATTTAATAGTACTCCAGCATTTCCATATAGTAGGATATAACAATGCTTATAAAAAGGTTTAGATATTATTGTTTGCTAATGCAGAAAATGGCCTCTTTTTCATGGCGTCTTTTTTCTTGAAACGTGTTAAAATAGTTTCTTCAACAGCTTGCACATTTTGTTTTGAATAATATCCATTTCAGGGTTGCCACATCCCTTTGGTCAGTGGAGGCCAGAGTTAGATTCGCGGGAGGCCAAATTCTTGCCCCTTGTAGCCAAATTTTCAAAAGACAAAAGTCATTGTTTTAGAACAAAGGATTCAGTGTCTCAGAACAAAAGACGCATTGTTTAAAGTACAAAAAGCAAATTACACATACAAGGAGCCGCCATGAGATAATTACGTCATGGACAGATGTCAGCGGTTGTAGCGGGTTTTCCTTTGATCTGAAGGGATGAAACTTGTGAATTCGATGAATTTGTGACTGAAACTATTATTTATGACAGAATTTCTCAATTAGGCCAGATTTACTGTGGAGGCCAAACCAATTTTTCGGTAGCCAAACAAGTTCCAATTAGGCCAGATTTTTCAAATTTGGCCTCCAAATAGGCCAAATGGCAACCCTGATCCATTTCAAGTTTTGTTTTAAAATGACTCGAAATCTTGGCTATCAGCCAATCAGATTGCAGAGATTTTCTGTTTCTAGAAAAATCTTTCAATGTGACGTCAGGGGATTTCCCCTCGGAAAAGTTCTAGAAATTTCTGATTTCTCATGACAGAGATTTGACGCGTACATTCGAACGCCACATTCGAAAGTTTCTGATTGGTTCTTTGAATTCAATCTCGAGCCGAGAACGTGAATTTGCCAGTTCCTCGATATTTTTGTGTTTTCTTGCGATTTATTTAACAAATTCTTATCATCTTATAAGTGCATGAAAAATATGAAACAATTCATTCAATATAATCAAGAGATTTTCTTTTTATTGGTGTAAAAATCTTTTTCATAAACAAAACCGTTTTTTAGTTATTAAGCTTTTTATGGGTTTTTTATCAGCTTTGGTGATGTTTTGCAACTTCAAACTAACTTTCCACAACCTCTCGTTTTCGATTATTTTTTTACTGTTCATGTTCTTTTGAATTCTCGAAGACTCTCGCGCATGCGTGATCTTAACACTAAAATAAAATAACAAATTCTACTGCGCATGCGTGCGCTCGGACGCCCACCTCATCTCCTACTGTTGCATCTACAAGTAGTAGACCCTCCGTCTTATCTTCTGCGAATTTATCAGCCATAGCATGAACTGCTGCCTCTATTCCAGATTTCATCCCGCTACAGGTTTGAAGAGTTCCACAAGCTAGCTTGATGTCATCTCTAAACACCGAAATAGCACATTTTCCCATAATCCTTCTCAGTGCCTCCCCAATCCCAATAGGCCGAATACCGGGGCATTTGTCGAGTGGAACAAGTCTGCTGGCAAGAAGTTCTGAGAGGCTTTCTGGATTGACTGATTCTGTGCAAATACGCTTTGTTGCATCAGCAATTGACTGAGCAAGTGAATCACTACAAGAAGCATAGCCTCGGGAACATAGCATGTGTTTCCAACAATCAGCATCTATCAATGTAGGACCACCAGATCCAAATGTTTTCTTTGCCATAGATTGAACTGTTTTACTGTCTATTGCTTCAAATATGACAGGCTCAACCCTTGATGGTTTAACTTCAGGTTTAAATCGTTTCATTGCAGGAGGATGTTTAGCTTGAAGCTGTCTGATGGTATCTTCATTCACTGGAAGAAGACCAGTTCGATTTGCATTGTCAATAAGTTTTGAAGCTTGGCCAATTTTCCCTTCCAGCATAAGTCGACAGAACAGCTTCCTTTTGTTGCTTTCGCTGGTTTTATTCAGTTTCTTAATTCTCAGTTGGATTTCTTTGCATTCCGATAGGATGTTATCCAGGTTTCCTTGTTCCCATTTCTCAAGCCTTGACTGGAGATATTTGCAATTCTCTTTTGGTTTAGATCTTGCAGAGGGTTTTTGGAGCATCAATGGGACAAATATGTGAACAAGTGAGAAAGCCAGAGGTTCCCATATAGTTTTTTCAGTGAACAAAGTTATGAGTCTGCATAACTCGTTCAGAAAGTTTTTACCAACTTTTTCCCTGGGTACTTTCATGATGTTCTTATCCCATTTAACGATAGCTTCATACACAGCAGAAATCTTTTCCCGAACAGACTTTTGACCTTTACATTGACCCCATATTGGCTTGTTATTGTCCATTCGCCCATTTCTCCGACATTGTTTACAAGACCATTCAGTTGAGTCATTCATCTGATTGTATTGCCTTGTGGATACTCCAGCACATGAAATGTGATACCAAACTGAGCACTTCGTACACTGAATCCACTTAGCTGCTCGTTTGCCTTGTCCTTTCTTGCAAGTGCCACAAACATCATTGTTGATATTTTGAGCTGTCATGTTGATTTCAGATTCAAAAGTTTCTTGATACACCTGAGAAGCCGAAGCCGCAATCTTGTTGGCCTAAGAGCCTAAATCGAATTTTTGTTGAACGGTCCAACTTCTTTCTCGCAGCTTTATGCATCCAATTATCCTAATTTTTATCAGCGTCACACAAACTATTCAATATTCAATACTTTAATTTTTAATTTCTTGCAATATCCTAATCTTAAAATGAAGGGCGTGGTTAAAGTGTTCTGGTTTTCCAAACGTATTCCGCTTCTAGATACAGTTGCATATAGATACAACTAATTGAAAATACGAACGCTTGCGAACAAACAGAAAAAACCATATATAAACAATAAAAGTTATGCTGTAATAAATGTTTAGTTCTCGGATTTTCGATGTTCGGACAACCAAAAACGTTTTCCAGGGGGACTAAGCATTCTCCAGAAAGGACTCGAACCCCCAAGCCCCCACGTTGTCGCCGCTGCCTATGGATCCATCCAACAATTCTCGGCTCCGAAAGCAATAAGATAACTTTATGTCTCAAAAGTCAGAGAAACTTCTTGTACAAATCTTAAAACGCCAAAGTTGTGGTTACCGCTGTTATGATATTACATTAACTATGGATCCCTTAATTTGGTGCAGGCAACAATGAAGAGCTTGACAGCATGCTACAGTAACGTTTCATGAACATTGATATAGCCCTACCCAGCGAAAAAATTGAAACACAATGCAAAACAGATAATTTCAAAGGACGCATGCGTGAGTTCCGACTTCATTTATTTATATTTTTCAATACATTAGTCCTGACATATGAATGGCGTTGTTATATTTTACGATGTGCTGAAAAGTTTTGTTGATTCAAACGTGCTTTCTCATAAACTATTACATGTATCCTGCCCCCAGATAAAACGAATTTGAAAACGTCAATCTTTTTACTTTGATGCGCAATTTCAAAAGTTTCATGTGGCAAGACTTAGCATTTAGGAACAAATACTACAGATTGAGGTGTTTACTTTCTATTTTCCACATTTTGAGTTCCACATCCACATGCATGACACGTTGAATGGATATATGATGTCATGAATACGCATTTAAAAGGTTGTGCCGTTTTAACATAGACAAAATCAAAAATTATCCTGGGATGTTGACATTTGGGCTTGAATAAGCAAAAAGTGTTGTCTTGACCAATAATTTGTTTGCCCATTTGACTGAGAGGAATGGAATTGCCAGTTTCGCATTCTTTGGTGGAATTCAAACAGCGAAGACCGAATGATCAAAATGAAATGTTCCGAGAAAAGTCAGAGAAAAGAAACAACTTCTTCCACATCATCTCAGCAAATATAAAAGATACAAAATAACATGAATAAACTAAAACTTTGAAAATTATACATCAAGACTACGTAATATAATGTAACAATAAAGCTGAGTAAAGTTTGCATGTTGTCAAGTCTTTCATCAGCCAGATCAGCAGGAACTAGCGAATAAAAATTTTCCATGCATCGCCAACTGAAACCTGCTTACTGCTGGTTTTATAATAATCATCACACTCCCAGCGACCACCAGTTGTGAAGGGTGCAATCCAGTGATATTTACCCGCAACGTAAGCAGGGTGGTTATACAATCTTGCATTTCTCATATTAGAGCTTCCCCATTTATTCACCTTGTAGGCACCATTGTATCCCCAATCAATGCAATTTTGCGAGAGCAATGAATTATCATCAGCCATTTTGGAATACGATCCGCACGCAGTAGGGCAGACATTTGTGCGCGCAGTAAAATAACGCACAACTGCCTTGCCAGCACTATTCTTCTTCGTAGCAATGTCAATTGTTCTTCCAGGATTTTTCTTATGACAGAAGAAGCGAAGCTGATCAAAGTGAATAAGATCTTGCAATGATCTTAGTCCACTTGGAGATAGGCCAAACGCTTTGCTTGGGTACTTGCTGACTGTCGCAATAGAATTACTCTGTGACCAAGCTCTTCCATTTGTTGTTTCACTGACAATGTTTGACACAAGCATCCATCCACCTTGAAACAAACTTCTGTTTAATATATGTGAGTTCAAAGTTTGTTATAGAATTGTGAAGGTGGCTATTGTCTCCTGTTATGGAAGCGAGGCCACATTGGAGAGGAGGCTGCAAAGTGTGGTAGTTTTATGAGGCATTATGGGTGTGAAACGGAGACGACTGAGATTAGGCCGAATTGGAATAGGAGATTGAAAAAAAGAATATTTTGATGTCGTTTATTCGTTGTCCTATCTGATGCTCCGCTACAAAATATTGGTAAAATGGCCTTGTCGCTATCGATAATCAACAATATCTTGTACTGAGGAAACCACTCTCCTTCATCAAAATAAGAATATAGAGTGAAAATACCTCCGTTGGTTTCCATGTCACAATAAACCTCTCTTGGTTTATCAAGGTTAACCCAAAATCGTCCACTTTTTGCGGCAGAATTGTCTGCTTTGATTTGCTTGCATGATTTGTCCCCGGGCAAACCATGCACGGTCTCATTAACGCTCTTTTTAACGCTCTTATTAACGCTCTTATTAACGCTCTTTCCCAAAGGAATCTACAAAAAATAAAACTAGATATCGACAGTTTTTGTTATTGTTATAGTTTTTGTATCCGCCGATAAAAATCAAATGCTGAGTTATTAAATTGTTCTGTTATTTGTATTTTTGAACGATACCTGACAATTCTTTACTTCTTCTTTTAGCAATTGCACTTCCTTGATCAGATTTTTCATTTGGGCGATAAGGCCTGTTATTGTTTCGTTGCTGAATGAGCAAACCGGTTGTGGAGACACCTTTTTGGATGTGTTTTCATCGCAAGTTAAAGACATTGTCATTGTTGCTGCACTCGCTAAAAAGTAATACACATCTCATTTTATGAAAATATCTTGCCAAGTCTTGATTTTTCAAAGAATTTGCCATTCTGCGCATAAAATCATTCTTAGATTAAATTTCAGAGATTCTCAGCCTTGATATTCTTATAAGGTAAATTTTTGGCCGTGCAATACCTTTCTGAATGCTGCAACAAACAATTGCCAACACCAGTAAAGAATGCAACTTCTGAAACATCAACATCTTCATACTGAATAAATCGAAAATATAAACTCTGTCTTTAAACTATGAGCCGTTCATACAGCAACTCTTTCTGCTCAACAATCAACAAAAGAGGAGATATGATAGTCACGAGTTGCGAGTTGTCAGTTTTCAGTTGCGAGTTGATAGTTGCAAGTTGTCTATATCTTATAACATGTTTCTATATATTATATATAATTAAAGACATACAATTAAAGATATTAAAGACATATATAATTAAAGATATTAAAGACATTTATAATTAAAGATATTCTCTTTCAAGCCCCCGGAAGTTCAAGTAGCTCAACCCTTGCTATTTGAACTTCCTCTGCATGTAATTAGATATAAGGGCCATATTTTGAGCTGAAAAGTTTACAATTCTATACCAAAATACCAACTCGCAACTCGCAGAATATTATCCCTCAACAAAGAGATCAATCCCGGACATAAATTCAGACTCATATTATGCATGCATGATTAGCTTTGTTTTCTTGTTCTTTGCATGGCTTCTATTTGCTGTTTCTCCACAATTACTATATGAATGATCGATTTATATAGGGCTGGAATCCACAGGTTTTGTAAGTTGAATTTCAATCTATTAAATGAGCATTCATTGCTACCGTTTCCACTGTTAATTCTCCCTTGAGAAAAGCCTTCGTTATACAAAATCATCCAGACATCCCTGCTCGATAAAAGTTGACAAACAAAGTAATCTTTTCTTTTCTTCTCAATGTTGGTATGTTGGCTTGAGCCCCCAAGCCCCCACGTTGTCGCCGCCTATGGATCCATCCCAAAATTCTCAGCTCCGAAAGCAATAAGATAACTTTATGTCTCAAAAATCAGAAGCTAATTAAGAAACTTCTTGTACTAAGTCATAAAACGCCAAAATCGTGGTTACCGCTGTTATGATATTGCATGAACTATGGATCCCTTAATTCGTTGCAGGTAACAATGAAGAGCTTGGCAGCATGCTACAGTAACGCTTCATGAACATTGATATAGCCCTACCAGCGAGAAAATAGAACCGCAATGCAAAACAGATAAATTCAAAGGACGCATGCGTGAGTTTTGATTTCATTTTTTTATACTTTTCCAATACATTAGTCTTGATATCTGAATGGCGTTGTTATATTTTACGATGTGTTAAAAAGTTTAATTGATTCAAACGTGCTTTCTCACAAACTATTATATGTATCCTTCCCCCAGAAAAAGATGAAATTGAAAACGTTAATCTTTTTACTTTAATGCGCAATTTCAAAAGTTTCATGTGGCAAGACTTGGCATTTAGGAAAAAATGCCAAGTGACGTTTGGGCTTGAACATACAAGAAATTGTTACTTTGGCTAATAGTTTTTTGCCCATTTGACTAAGAGAAATGGAAATGCCAGTCAATTGAATTGAAGTGAATTGAGAATTGAGAGGAATTGCCAGTTTCGCATTTCTCTTTGTGAAATTCAAACAGCGAATGATCAAAATTACATGTTCCGAGAAAAGTTAGAGAAAAGAAGCAAATTTTTCCACATCATCTCAGCTTCAGCAAATATAAAAGATACAAAATAACATGAGTAAAACAAAACTTTTAAGATTATGCATGAAGACTACGTAATATAATGTAATAATAAAGGTGAATAAAATTTGCATGTTGTCAAGTCCTTCATCAGTCAGATCAGCAGGAACTAGCGAATGAAAATTTTCCATGCATCGCCAACTGAAACCTGCGTACCTCTGGGTGTATAATCATCACACTCCCAGCGACCACCAGTTGTGAAGGGTACAATCCAGTGATAGCTATCCACCACAAAAGCGGCGTGGTTATACAATCTTGTATTTTCGAAACCAGAGTGTCCCCATTTGCTCAAATTGTATCCCCAATCATTGCATTTTTGTGAGAGCATTGAATTATCATCAGCCATTTTGGAATACGATCCGCACGCGGTAGGGAAGGCGTTTGTGCGGTCAGTAAAATAACGCACCACTGCTTTGCCAGTACCATTCTTCTTCGTAGCAATGTGGAATGTTCTTCCGGGATTTTTCTTGTGACAGAAGAAACGAAGCTGATCAAAGTGAATAAGATCTTGCAATGATTTTAGTCCACTTGCAGATAGGCCAAACGCCTTGCTTGGGTACTTGCTGACTGTGGCGACAGAATTACTCTGTGACCAAGCTCTTCCATTTGTTGTTTCACTGACAATGTTTGACACAAGCATCCATCCACCTTGAAACAAATTTCTGTTTAATATATGTGAGTTTAAAGCTTGTTATAGAATTGTGAAGGTGGCTATTGTCTCCTGTTATAGAAGCGAGGCCACATTGGATAGGAGGCTGCAAAGTGTTGTAGTTTTATGGGACATTTTGGGTGTGAAACGGAGACGATTAAGATTAGGCTGGATTGGGATAGGAGATTGAAAAAAGGAATATGTTACTGCTTATTTATTGCCCGATCTGACGCTCCACTGCAGAATGTTGGTAAAATGGCCTAATCACTATCGATTTATCAACGATATGTTGCACTGACGAAGCAATGTGATGCCTTTCTCATTTATCAAAATAGGAATACAGAGTAAAAATACCTCCGTTGGTTTTCATGTCACAATAGACCTGTCTCGGTATATCAAGGTTTACCCAATATCGTCCACTTTTTGCGGCAGAATTGTCTGCTTTGATTTGCTTGCATGATTTGCCCGGGTTATTAACGCTCTTTCCCAAAGGAATCTACAAAAAAGAACTAAATTTTGGCAGTTTTTGTTATTGTTATAGTCTTTGTGTCCGACAATAAAAATGAAATGCTGAATTCCAAAATTGTTCTGTTATTGATATTTTTGAGCGTTACCTGACATTTCTTTACTTCTTCTTTTAGCGATTGCACTTCCTTGATCAGATTTTTCATTTGCTCGATAACGCCTGTCATGGTTTCGTTGCCGAATGAGCAAACCGGTTGTGGAGACACCTTTTTGGATGTGTTTTCATCGCAAGTTAAAGACATTGTCATTGTTGCTGCACTTGCTAAAAAGTAATCCACGCCTCATTTTATGAAAATACTTTGTCAAGCCTTGATTTTTCAACCACTTTCGATTTTGAGTATAAAATCATTCTTAAATTTATATTCAAAGATTCTCAGCCTTGATATTCTTATAAGGTAAATTTTTGGCCGTGCAATACCTTTCTGAATGCTGCAACAAACAATTGCCAACACCAGTAAAGAATGTAACTTCTGAAACATCAACATCTTCATACTGAATAAATCGAAAATATAAACTCTGTCTTTAAACTATGAACCTTTCATACAGCAATCTCTATTTCTGCTCAACAATCAACAAAGAGATCAATCCCGGACATAAATTCAGACTCATATTATGCATGCATGATTAGCTGCTTTTGTTTTCTTGTTCTTTGCACGGCTTCTATTTGCTGTTTCTCCACAATTACTATGAATGATCGATTTATATAGGGCTGGAAACTATAGGTTTTGTAAGTGGAATTTCAATCTATTAAATGAGCATGCATTGCTAATGTTTCCAGTGTTAATTCTCCCTTTTGAAAAGCCTTCGTTATACAAAATCATCCAGACATGCCTGCTCGATAAAAGTTGACAAACAAAGTAATATTTTCTTTTCTTCTCAATGTTGGTATGTTGTTAAGATCATCATACGCTATCTGACTGTCTTAAATACGATCATATACCTTCTCACTCTTCGTACATATCTTGATCTTCTGTAACAGCTGAATTGAGACAAGTATAATCACTTTCATTGTCATGTGAATTCGATTCGATTTCAGGTGCAAGAGCTTGTGTTTTGTCGCTGAACAAACAAGGACCTATATCTGAAGAAGTTGAAATTGCAGTTTGCCATGTTTGTGAAATTTCAAATGTTTCGTAGCCTTGGCGTAGCATTGAATTTGAAAATTTTTTGCTTACCAATGGCTACATCATTCCATGAAATTTGTCAGTCGAAATTTAGTGGAAATAGTCTACAACAAAATTATGAGAGTAGCATGGTAAGTACTATTCGCTGCTGTTGATAATTAATTTTCCCGACGACCAAACATTTTTTCACTGGCCTACCTGTCCAAATGTTATTGCAATTCTCTTTAAGGGTGCTTAATTTTGACTTTTAATAATTTCAACAAAATGAAACCTCAATCACCCAGTCCGCGCTCGTTCCAGACTTCCGATAGGCTTCCGATTGACGTAGGTCGTGTATCGCAACAATCAGTTTATCCTCGTCATTAAAACAAACATTATGTTTGTTTCATTATGGGCTTAAAATCGTTTTAGGATATGCAACTTATAATTTCTCGCAAGCAAATAATTTGATGACAGCAAAGAAACACTTTCCACACAGGCTTATGTATCATACGCGGTGACATTAGCACAACGTAAACATTGTCTTTAGCTTGTTTGACATGATTTTTAATATCACGACTCTATAACTCCGTGATATAGTCACCCAAAATACAAGTTTTCTTTATAATTTTGTTGCTTCGATTCTGAACAGAACTGTACATGAATGTTGATGGAAATACCAAGTATTTGTTATAAAGGCGTGGTCTCCTCGTAAAATTTTCCCCGCCGTTAAACCCCTCAACTTTGAAACAGCTGAGCTATCGTTGGAGCAAACCAAACATTTTTAATTTGTTTGTTTTTGACACTCCCGCCACTCGTGTCCATAACGAGGCTCGATCTCTAGCGTTTCTTTGAAGGACAGTCTCTTCTTGGTGAAGGATCCCACGAGCGGCGTCTTCTTTCGACGCATGGCGGAGGGGGAGCAGGAGGCAATGTGCGACGAATGCGAATGCGACGAACACGATTAACACGACGAATTAGTCTAAAAAGTCTCCAAAGATCCAAAATTAGGGCTAAGAAAATTGAACAAAGGCACATTCTCTCTAAGCCATGCATATAGATACAAATAATTGAAGATAACAAGACAAACGCTTGCGAACAAACAGAAAAAACCATATATAAACAATAAAATTTATGCTGTAATAAATGTTTAGTTCTCAGATTTTTGATGTTCGGACAACCTAGAACGCTTTTCAGGGGGACAGAGCATTCTCCAGAAAGGGCTCAAGCTTCCAAGCCCCCACGTTGTCGTCGCCAATGGATCCATTCAAAAATTCTCAGCTCCGAAAGCAATAAGATAACTTTATGTCTCAAAAATCAGAAGCTAATTAAGAAACTTCTTCTACAAGTCATAAAACGCCAAAATCGTGGTTACCGCTGTTATGATATTGGATGAACTATGGATCCCTTAATTCGTTGCAGGCAACAATAAAGAGCTTGACAACATGCTACAGTAACGTTTCATGAACATTTATATAGCCCTACCAGCGAGAAAATTGCACCGCAATGCAAAACAGATAATTTCAAAGGACGCATGCGTGAGTTTTGATTTCATTTTTTTATACTTTTTCAATACATTAGTCTTGATATGTGAGTGGCGTTGTTATATGTTACGATGTGTTGAAAAGTTTCGTTGATTCAAACGTGCTTTCTCACAAACTATTATACCGTATTTCCTCGATTAAACGCCCCCCTCGATTTAAAGCCCCCTCGAATAAACGCCCCTTTATGCTACCAACTTTTGCAATAAACGCCCCCTCGATTAAACGCCCCCTCTTGGTGCAAAACCATGGCGACTTTCAATTTATACGTTGTTGCTCGATAAAGTCAAGGCACAACTAAACTATTTTCTCTTTTTCTGAACCCAATGACATAGCCTGTTATCTTGTACTTTCTAATAAACGCCCCCCCCCCTCGAATAATGGCCCCCTCGATTAGGCGCCCTACCAAAAAGTGCCGAGATTGATAAACGCCCGGGGCGTTTAATCGAGGAAATACGATATGTATCTTGCCCCCAGAAAAAAATGAATTTGAAAACGTCAATATTTTTACTTTAATGCACAATTTCAAAAGTTTCATGTGGCAAGACGTAGCATTTAGGAACAAATACAGATTGACGTTTTTACTTTTTATTTTTTTTCATTTTTTTTTATTTCCTTCATTCGTTAAGCGGAAATAGCTATTATATACTTTCTATTTTCCACGTTTTGAGTTCCACATGCATGACACGTTGCATGGATTTGATGTCATTAATACGCTTGCGCCGTTTTAACATAGACAACAAGTTCTCCTATGATTTTGACATTTGGGCTTAAACAAACAAGAAATTGTTACCTTGAATAATAATTTTTTTGCCCAATTGACTAAGAGGAATAGAATTGCCAGTTTCGCATTTTTTGGTGGAATTCAAACAGCGAAGACCGGATGATCAGAATTAAATGTTCCGAGAAAGTCAGGGAAAAGAAGCAAATTTTTCCACATCATCTCAGCTTCAGCAAATATAAAAGATACAAAATAGCATGAATAAAATAAAACTTTAAAGACTATGCATAAAAACTAAGTAACAATAAAAAAAAAATAATAATAATGTAACAATAAAGCAGAATAAAGTTTGCATGTTGTCAAGTCTTTCATCAGCCAGATCAGCAGGAACTAGCGAATGAAAATTTTCCATGCATCACCAGCTGAAACCTGCGTACCGCTGGGTGTGTAATCATCACACTCCCAGCGACCACCAGTTGTGAAGGGTACAATCCAGTGATATTTATACGCCACGACCATAAGATGGTCATACAATCTTGTATTACCGATACCAGAGTGTCCCCATTTGTTCACCTTGTAGGTACCATTGTATCCCCAATCATTGCATTTTTGTGAGAGCATTGAATTATCATCAGCCATTGTGGAATACGATCCGCACGCTGTAGGGTAGGCATTTGTGCACCCAGTAAAATAACGCACAACTGCTTTGCCAGCATCATTGTTCTTCGTAGCAATGTGAACTGTTCTTCCGGGGTTGTTCTTATGACAGAAGAAGCGAAGCTGATCAAATTGAATAAGATCTTGCAATGATTTTAATCCACTTGCAGATAGGCCAAACGCTTTGCTTGGGTATTTGCTGACTGTTGCGATAGAATTACCCTGTGACCAAGCTCTTCCATTTGTTGCTTCACTGACAAAGTTTGACACAAGCATCCATCCACCTTGAAACAAATTTTCGTTTAATATATGTGAGTTCAAAGCATAGAGATAGGATATAAGATAATCTAGAGTGCGAACGAGGTTCATCCACCAGACGCCATCAAAACGGTCGGTGTTAGATCATAGGCTAGTATGCTACAAAAATGACGTAATGGTTTTATATTCCAATGGAGGCTTGGTATGCTGTGCAACACAGCGCAATGACAATATTGTCGAAAGACTCAAGAACATGAAACGAACATGTTCATTGCAGTTTGATTAAAGCTTTTTGGAATTAATGATGATTCAGTTTAAGATTTAGTCAATTTTCATATATATATTTAATATATATTTAGAATTGAGTGATTTCAATAAAAAAGACACATAATTCCCTGCAACTCTGAGTTTCGTGCTTATGCACTCATCAGGCAGATTTAATGAAGAAAATAACCTACCAGCTTCTATATATCGCTCTACACATATGTGTATTGAGCACTGTCGAACGGTGTTTTCACAATTATTATTATTATTATTGTTAATATATATTTATATATTTAATTGTTATCCGTATGTTTTTCGGCATTCAAAATACATAAGATAAACAGAGCTTTTTCATGATTTTATCAATGTGTGGTATTGTTCCAATTTGTACTTAGTTAATTTTGAGAGATGCTAGTATAGTTGAAAGATTTTGTCTGGTAGTAAATATAACGTTTTAGCCATCAACGCTTTGGTTACTGAAGTATGAAGTACAGCATCAGTAACAACTGCTGCGACAAAGCCTATTGTGATGTTTTGGCTTATTGTTTTCAATTTTGACTGACACGAAAAGCGGAACTATGACAGGAACAATGGGTGGTAAAAAGAGAAAGACTGTTGCTTGTTGTTTGTTGGCACTTGGCTTTGCTTTGAATTTTGAAATTATGTATACAGTCAACTCTGTCTAATTCGAACTCTATGGGGGAATCCAAATTTGTTCGAATTACAAAAAGTTCGAAGTATACGAGTTTTCATGTAAGTGCCACATTTTACCTCTAGTTACCCCCATATCTCCGTTTTATGGCCATAAACTATATTTTCATGACCATTGTTATGGACGAAAAGCATTTTAAAGAAGCAAAACAGTTTATTAATTATTATAAAAGAAAACAAAAATATATGGATTACGTCACAACATGGAAAATTGTTTTGCAAAGCGTTCATTGCTGCCTTTGTCTAAGTGCCCCAAACTTTGTCATCTTTGAGCACACCCACGGCATATTTATCCGTTGGGTTCTCTTGTTGTCTTTTAGCTTCTTAAGCTTTATTAATTATACAGGTCTTCATACACTTTGGTACACGTGATAACCTTTTTCATGAGATAGAACGCTCCAGTTCAGCATCGAAAGGAATTGAAATTTCGTTTATGTTGGCCTTAATACCTCCTCTGCATCTTCAAAGAGCTTGACAGGTTTGGGTACTTTAATTACACTGGCGTAGCTGCGATTTGGCGGCGAAGGAGCGAAACCCGGACAAATTCCGACAAACGTAAAATTTGCATTGTAAATTTTCCGACAAATTTTCCGACAAGCAGCTGGAAACGTTTGGTGGGGGGGCAGCTGCCCCCTGCCCCCCCCCCCCCTGCCCCCCCTATAGCTACGCCACTGTTTAATTAGTGCCATTGATAAAGTTCAACTGATCGAATCTAACTTCTAGAAAGTGCGACGCTAAAACTCGGTCGTAAAAATCACTGTCTGGCATCCCGTACTAAGTCCCAGAAGTCAATTTGCGTCAATTTGCCCAATGACGCAAGCTTCAATGGGCTTGCCAGAGACAGGAACAAAAAAAGAAGTTCTGTCATCAGGTAATTAACTGAGATTAACACAAAGTTCGAATTACAGAGGTTTTTTCTTTGAGGGGACAAAAATAAATGGTCGAATTACAGAAAGTTCGAATTACAGAGGTTCGAATTATAGAGGTTTTTTATAAGGGTTTGTTAGGAATTTTTCAAGGGACCACAGAATTTGGTTCGAATTAGTAAAAGTTCGAATTACACGAGTTCGAATTAGACAGAGTTGACTGTAGTAATAAAATCATCGTCATCATTATTTGCTTCCTTTTAAGTCAAGTCGGGACACTGTTATATGACATAAATTGATGGTCATTTAGTCTACTTTTAGAGCATGGTAGTCAATTCATAACGGTAGTGGATAATATGGGTTTAAAGTGATATCTATTCTTCAAAGCTGATCCTAGCCATTTTAATGGCCATTTGCCAGTGTATTCAAAATGTCAACAAAAGCTAAGACTGTAAATTAGGGAAGCTGGCTTTATTCATTTGTGGTATGTGACGTGAAATGCCCAGCCTCCATTTGGATAAAACAATATTACGTCATTTTTGTACCATACTAGCCTATGATCTAACACCGACCCATCAAAACCTCCAATGGCGGCCATTTTTTAGGGCCTAACAATTCGTGACATTGCAAATTACATTAAAGTACGTAAATTGTAATAATATTGTAAAAACAACCATGAACTTTCAGTATAATGAATATAACATAATATTTTAAAGATTTGAATGTTTCTTTTAGGTTTTTAATTGAAAGTATCAATGTATCAATGACTTCAAAATGTGAAGTTCTAGCTGTGTAGTTTTGTCCGCCATTTTATTGGAGGGTGGTTGGTTGGAAATTTTTGCTTCACCCGCTATACAGAGGGAGTATCGGCCGTTAGCACTCGAGATTATCTTATATCCTATCTCTATGATTCAAAGCTTGTTATAGAATTGTGAAGGTGGCTATTGTCTCCTGTTATAGAAGCGAGGCCACATTGCAGAGGAGGCTGCAAAATGTGGTAGTTTTATGGGGCATTATGGGTGTGAAAAGGAGACGATTGAGATTAGGCTGAGCTGGGATGGGATAAGAGATTGAAAAAAAGAATATTTTGATGTCGCTTATTTCTTGTCCCATCTGACGCTCCGCTACAGAATATTGGTGAAATGGCCTAGTCGCTATCGATATATCAACAATATTTTGTACTGAGGAAGACTTTCTCATTTATCAACAAAGTAGGAATACAAGGTGAAAATACCTCCGTCGGTTTCCATGTCACAATAAACCTCTCTTGGTTTATCAAGGTTTACCCAATATTGTCCACTTTTTGCGGC
Organism: Sanderia malayensis; assembly: GCA_013076295.1. NCBI lineage: Eukaryota > Metazoa > Cnidaria > Scyphozoa > Semaeostomeae > Pelagiidae > Sanderia > Sanderia malayensis. Next base: position 82,608 of record RQOL01000509.1, on the reverse strand, counting down.
AAAATTGTCTGCTTTGATTTCTTTGCATGATTTGCCCGGCTTATTAACGCTCCCCAAAGGAATCTACAAAAAATATAACTAAATATTGACAGTTTTTGTTGTTGTTATGTAATAGTTTTTGTATCCGACGATAAAAATCAAATGCTGAATGCTAAAATTGTTCCGTTATTTTGACTCGTGACGCGCATGCGCAAGCGAGTAGATGTTGGTGAATAGGGAAAAATGTTGTGTTCTGTGTTCTGTGTTTCTGTTTACTTGCCCATTTACTTGCCTCAGATTCAAACGTTCACTTTTGATTTGAAATGAGGCTACCAGGTATGATATCACTTTGCAAATTTTTCATTGAATAAAATGTAAACTTGTTGAAACAACAAACAACATGACGTGCCATACTAGATGCTGGGCAGCTGTGGCAGGGCGAGACCACGAGCACGATCACGATCACACACGGAGACGGAGTATTTTTGACTCGTTGTTGGAAGGTTGGAAGCATCCAAGTGAAAAGAAGAAAGTTTTCTAGCTGTATGCTTGTGCAACTAATACAACAATTATAGTACCGTATTTCCTCAATTAAACGCCCCCCTCGATTAAAAGCCCCCTTCGAATAAACGCCCCCTTATGCTGCCAGCTTTTGAAATAAACCCCCCCCCCTCGATTAAACGCCCCCACTTTGTGCAAAACCATGGCGACTTTCATTTTCTACGTTGTTGCTCGATAAAGCAAGGCTCAACAAACCCATTTTCTCTTTTTTCTGGACCCAATGACAGAGCCTGTGATCTTGTACTTTCTAATAAACGCCCCTCGAATAATGCCCCCCCTTCGATTAGAAGCCCCCTCCAAAAGTGCCGAGATTAATAAACGCCCCGGGTATTTCATTTTTGTTTTGAAAATGAAAGTTTTTGAACTTTGATAAAACAAGATCGAAAATTGAGGTCAAAATGTTTGCTTGAGTGGTATCAAAACAAATGTTTTTTGAACTTGCTGCGTTCAATCCTGAAAATTAAATCCGGGGTATTTTATGTTCAGGAGTTAAAATCGGTGAATAGTCAATAAAATTAGTTATTCAGTTTTGCTCAAGCTTAACTTTTAGGCTCGCAAAGTTTGACTTTAATTTGATATTATTTTCTTCGCTTTCTGGATAGTACAGTAAAATAAAAGCCATCTGTCGCGAGTCACCTCAAGGTTCCTTTGATTATGTATTTTTGAACGATACCTGACATTTCTTTACTCCTTCTTTTAACGATTGCACTTCCTTGATCAAATTTTTCATTTGCGCGATAAGGCCTGTCATGGTTTCGTTGCTGAATGAGCAAACCGGTTGTGGAGATACTTGTTTGGATGTGTTTTCATCGCAAGTTAAAGACATTGTCATTGTTGCTGCACTCGCTAAAAAGTAATACACACCTCATTTTATTTTATGAAAATACTTTTCCAAGCCATGATTTTTCCAACAACGTTCGATTGTGCGTATAAAATCATTGTTAAATTAAATTTCAAAGATTCTCAGCCTTGATATTCTTATAAGGTAAACTGTTGGACTCGCAATACCTTTCTGATTGATGTAACAAACAATTGCGAACACCAGTAAAGAATGCAGCTTCTGAAACATCAACATCTTCACACTGAATAAACCGAATATATAAACTCTATCTTGATCTTGAAACTATTTTGGGCCCATTATACACGAGCACCTCAAATTTACCTAAAACAGTAGGGTGCAGCGGAAGGATGTGTAAATTCCAGATTGTCTGTCCTTATTTGGTTGTTTGCTCTTCAAAATAAGTAGCAGGTGCAGATGTCCATAAGATATATGGACATCTGCACATTTAAATAAAATTGAACAATCATCTCGTACACAAACTGTAAATAAAATATTCCAACGTGTGCTGGACCTAAGTGTACAAAACACATTATCAACATTGCAAAACCAGCCAAAAATGCGCCATGCCATATATATTGTTTATTTAATCAAAGGAACCTTGAAGTGACTCGCGACAGATGGTTTTATTTCACTGTATTATCCAGAAAGTGAAGAAAATAATATCAAATTAAAGTCAAACTTTGCGAGCCTAAAAGTGAAGTTTAGCAAGACTAAATAACTAATTTTATTGACTACCGTATTTCCTTTTATTAGCGCCCACCCTCTTTTAACCGCCCCCTCCAATAAGCGCCCACCCTAAAATCAAAAAGTGTGAAATAACACTTTCATCGGGTTCTGAGCGTTTGGAAAATGCAATGCAGTCAAGATCACCAGTTGGAGTTGATCTTGACTGCTTGATATTGAATTACATTCGGAACTATCTAAGATTATTTTTTTGTTTTTGATGTTGTTTGATTTTAAAATTTTAGGACCTTGATATAAGCGCCCCCTCTTTTAAGCGCCCCCTCCAATAAGCGCCTACCCAATTTTGCAAAATGTCTAATAAGCGCTCGTAATAGAGGAATACGGTATCCACGTTTTTTAACTCCTGGACATAAAATACCCTGGGTATAATTTTCAGGATTGAATGCAGCAAATTCAAAAAACATTTCTTTTGAGACCACTCAAGCAAACATTTTGACTTCAACTTTCGATCTTGTTTCATCAAAGTTAAAAAACTTTCATTTTCCAAAACAAAAATGAAATACTATAATTGTTGTATTAGTTGCATAAGCATACAGCAAGAAAACTTTCTTCTTTTCTCCTGATGCTTCCAACAACCCGGGTTAAAGTAACCCGGGTCGAACCCTCCTTATCTTTCGCCCAAATGCAGTGTAAACGCAGATCAGGGCTCGACCAGGGTTAATTGGAGCACGCATGCGCAGGGTTAATACACTACTGTAAATGAAATTCAAAATGGCGGGCGTTGGAGAGTTGCCAGGATGGCATCTCGCTAGGAAAGTTTTCTTGTTTAAAGTGTTCGTTCTTGGTATTCGTGTTATTTTTAGAAGATTGGCCATACTAAGAGGATTCGCCGTGAAAACATGAGGCGGGAAATTTCCCCATATACAGTGGAATCCCGCTATAACGAACTCTGTACGGACCGAGAAAGTAGTTCGCAATAGCGGGAGTTCGTTATACAGAAGGGACATTTTTTTATGAAGAACCACTTCCCAGAATCAAAGGGACCGGAGTTTAATTTCGTAATAGCGGGAAGTTCGTTATAAACGGGGTTCGTTATAGCGGGATTCCACTGTACATATAACGAGGAGAACTTCTTCATCATCCCAGGTTGATCCTCGTCCACGTTTTTGTCCGTGCTAATAGTTAATATTTTGAGAATGTCTTCTGTTGAGTCTTGAAGTCTTGATAAATGTTGCGAAGCGAACTAAAATTGTTTGTTTTGGAACCAAATTTTCGACTCAATGGCAATTGCACATGCGCAAATTCAAAACTAACCCGGGTTCGCCCCACTTTGTGTCTACACTACAAGTTGAAGCAGTTGACCCGGGTCTAACCCACGTATTCGAGCAAGGTTAGTTTGACCCGGGTCGGACCCGGGTTAATTGCGTTTACACCGCAAAAAGTTGAGATGGGTTAAATTAACCCGGGTCGAACCCGGGATGGAATGGAAGAGGAATGGAATTGCCAATTTTGCATTTTCTGGTGGAATTCAAACAGCGAAGACCGGATGATCAAAATGAAATGTTCCTAGAAAAGTCAGAGAAAAGAAACAACTTTTTCCATATCATCTCAGCAAATATAAAAGATACAAAATAACATGAATAAAACAAAACTTTAAAGATTATACATCAAGACTAAGTAATATAATGTAAGAATAAAGCTGAATAAAGTTTGCATGTTGTCAAGTCTTTCATCAGCCAGATCAGCAGGAACTAGCGAATGAAAATTTTCCATGCATCGCCAGCTGAAACCTGCGTACGGCCGAGTGTAAAATCATCACACGCCCAGCGACCACCAGTTGTGAAGGGTACAATCCAGTGATATTTATACGCCACGAAAGCAGCGTGGTTATATAATCTTGCATTTCTGATACCAGTATGTCCCCATTTGTTCACCTTGAAGTGAGCACCAACTTTTCCCCAATCATTGCAATTTTGTGACAGCAATGAATTATCATCAGCCATTTTGGAATACGATCCACACGCGGTAGGGAAGGAATTTGTGCGCGCAGTAAAATAACGCACAACTGCTTTGCCAGCATGATTCTTCTTCGTAGCAATGTCAATTGTTCTTCCGGGACTTTTCTTATGACAGAAGAAGCGAAGCTGATCAAAGTGAATAAGATCTTGCAATGATTTTAGTCCACTTGGAGATATGCCAAACGCTTTGCTCGGGTATTTGCTGACTGTTGCGATAGAATTACTCTGTGACCAAGCTCTTCCATTTGTTGTTTCACTGACAATGTTTGACACAAGCATCCATCCACCTTGAAACAAACTTCTGTTTAATATATGTGAGTTCAAAGTTTGTTATAGAATTGTGAAGGTGGCTATTGTCTCCTGTTATGGAAGCGAGGCCACATTGGAGAGGAGGCTGCAAAGTGTGGTAGTTTTATGGGGCATTATGGGTATGAAGCGGAGACGTGATTAGACTGAGATGGGATAGGAGATTGAAAAAAGGAATATTTTGATGTCGTTTACTTATTGTCCGATCTGACGCTCCACTGCAGAATGTTGGTAAAATGGCCTAGTCGCTATCGATATATCAACAATATGTTGTACTGAGGAAGCCTTTCTCACTTATCAAAGTAGAAATAGAGAGTAAAAATACCTCCGTTGGTTTCCATGTCACAATAAACCTGTCTTGGTATATCAAGGTTTACCCAATATCGTCCACTTTTTGCGGCAGAATTGTCTGCTTTGATTTGCTTGCATGATTTGCCCGGGTTATTAACGCTCTTTCCCAAAGGAATCTACAAAAAATAGAACTAAATATTGACAGTTTTTGTTGTTGATGTATCAGACTATAATGCTTTAACAAAAAACCAAATGCTGAATTCTAAAATTGTTCTTTTGTTTCTATTTTTGAACGATACCTACCTGACATTTCTTTATTCCTTTTTTTAGCGATTTGACTTCCTTGATCAGTCTTTTTACTGCTCCAGTTAGCCCTATCATGCTTTCTTCAAGATCTATATGATCTTCTTCTGGCAATTTTTCAGCACGAAGTTCTTTAAGACTAATCGAAGCAAGCATGGCTGGAAAATATTGTTCTAAATCTTATACATCAACTTTATTTGCTTGATAAAAAAAACTTTGCTTTTATAATACCTTTGCATCAAAATTTAAAAGACGACTCAGTCAAGTCCAACAAATTCATTTTAGACAGATACAAATACATTTTTAGACAGATACAAATCCCCGTTGTTTGCATCCGCAGTCCGCCCTCCCGCAGTTTGATGTCACAACTAAAACTGTCCCAATTCAGACCCCAATGACTCCCCCCAAATCGTTTTCCAAACTTATGAAAAAAATTTTAAAATTTGTGAAAATGCTTTGATATTTATATCTTGGGAAACGACTTTTGATTTATGAGCTATTTGTCGAGCTATAAGGAATACAGTAAAAAGGTACGATACTCTTCAATACAAAAACTTGAAACGTGTCATGGTTATGACGTCACGGCTGTCGCAGTTGAAATAGAAAAATCTACGACTTTGCGGGCTTGTAAAAACAGTTCTACTGGAACAATTTTCATTCTGAAAATGGTTTTATGATCAGTTCGAATAGGTTTATCATGAAATGCAAAAACATCATATCAATTTTTTGACTGCAGTAGGCCTTTAAGTGCGCAAAATTAGCAGGTGTACTGGAATCGTTTCTCACTCTTCGACTTTTCATACTTCACTAAAAACCACTTATTTTTCAATAGCATGACACACAGTAGAAAAAACAACACACTTGCATCAAAGTCAAGCAATACTTACTGGCAACGAAGAGTGCCAAAGTTATTTTCTTCATTTTGCTGGCTTGTTGTCAACTGCAATCTGAAATCTTGATTTCTCTTTCCCCCAGACCAAACTGCTCATCAATTGCTCGATTCCACCAATTTAAGGACTTCGCAATCTATTGTTCAGTGTTTATTTATCAACCACACCAAATATGGTACCGTTTACAGCTCAAAAGTTGGCAAACGTCAGGCGGGAACGTAGTTGCTAAGAGATGCAACGTCATGAAACGTCATGATACGACATAGCACGACATGAAGGGTCATGCTACGACATAACACGACATGAAATGACATGAAACGTGAAGGATACTTCACGATACGATTGGCAAAGGGTCGGTGTCAGACCATAGTATGTCACACAAAAAAATGATTGAATTATATTCCAAGCATCCAATTACTTGGAATATAATACAATCACGTCTATATTCGACTCTTTGAACAAGGACAGCATTGTTGAAAGAGTCGAGATGATGAAAGTTTTTGAAATTAAAAACAAAGATGTCCAGATGAACAACGCGGTCTGGCACGAGCGCGGACAGGGTTATCCCATCACTACTCCCTTTTGCAACAATTAAGGTCGTCATCAAGACTTATGATTTAAAAGAATTATTTCAAACTGGTGAGCTTTGAATTGAATTCAGTTTTATAGGATATGGAAATTTAACACTGGAAAGATAAAAGCGTTTCATTTTGCTGCATTTTTCGCGATGCCAATCTTGCAATTTAATTTGCCTCTCAGTCCGAAAAATCTGAACTTTTGCATGCAGTACGATGATATGTATATTGACATATGCATATGTCAATCGTAATAACATTGCCCTAAAATATTTCACTAAAATTATTTTTGTATAAGCTACACATAGGCCCAAACACGCTAACAGAGTTTGTTTATTCCTGGTGTTCACTGGCTCATGAAAATTGTGCTTAAGTCTTTGTCTTTCATTACTTTAATATTATTCTTTCAATTATTCTTAACTTTTGTCTTTTGGGTTTCTGCCAAATGTTTTTCGCCATGCGAAATTGCCTGTAAATAAAATTTATAATGCTTGCCAGGTATCAATTGAAAAGCTTTGAATGCCGACTGTACAGACATTTATGTCTAACTGATTAGGTTGTGTTTGCGTTTTCATAGGAAGGCATAATGATGATAGAAAAACATAAGAATTCATTCAAGCAATGGTTATAATTTCATGAATAAAATCAAATGTAAATTGACAATGAACAGAAGATTGAAAACTGATTAGAACTTTTATGAAAGATATAAGATGAATATACGTATGCGCAGTGTTCGGGATTTCGCGCCACTCGTGTCCATAACGAGGCACGATCTCTAGCGTTTCTTTGCAGGGCAGCCTCTTCTTCGTGAAGGATCCCACGAGCGGCGTCTTCTTTCGGCGCATGGCGGAGGGGGAGCAGGAGGCGATACGCGACGAAGGCGAACACGACGAACACGATTAACACGACGAACACGACGCCACAATCTGATCAGAAGTCTAATTGCCTTGCCAACCCCCCTGCGTGGATCTTTTTCGTCGAGCTCTGTGTAAAAATAAACGAAGTGTAAAAATAAAGAAAGTGTAAATAATGATCAGAACAATATTAATACCAAAATAAACCAGAAAATAAGTTTCTTAGACTTAGAGAAGGAAATAACTTGAGCTTATCTAGATCTGTTTCACGATTCTACTTTTATTTGTTATACTAGCTGCTTGAAATAAAAGTCATTTATGTTCGCAAATTGAATAATTATATTATCAAGAAGTCTTAATTCATTACCTTCATTTGTTTGGCCTTCATCCTTGTTTTCCATTTCCAGCATTGCTTTTTCGAAATCTTCAAGATCCGCTTCGTCATCTTCTGGTGAATTTTCAGCATGAAGTACTTCGACACAAATGGAAGCAAGCATGGCTAGAAAATAATGATTTAAATTTTATAAATTGCTTTGCTTGACAAAAGGTGCTTTGCTTTAATAACAAGTTTGCGTCAGCATTTGAACGACAACAGAAACACAAAACAATTTGTTTATGATACTGCCAATGATACCGAAGTTACTCCCAACTCCCTTTTCCTATGCAATTTATTGTGCTTTCAATAAAATAGTTTGAAGCACAATCTGATTATATTAACCATGTTTTCGACTGGCATGAAGATGTGTACCAAATTCGGAGGAATGATATATTTATTTTCAGCCTTCGACTTTCGATAATTCACTAAAGACCACTTACTTTTCAACTACACGATAAGTAAACAGTAAACGAAGAATAAACATGCTTCAAAGTCAAGCAATACTTACTGGCAACGAAGAGTGCCAAAGTTATTTTCTTCATTTTGCTGGCTTGTTGTCAACTGCAATCTGAAATCTTGATTTCTCTTTCCCCCAGACCAAACTGCTCATCAATTGCTCGATTCCACCAATTTAAGGACTTCGCAATCTATTGTTCAGGGTTTATTCATCAACCACACCAAATATGGTACCGTTTACAGTTGGTTACGGAGATCTGGCAAACAAAATAGAGATGTTAGAGATTAAAAGAAATAAGTAGAAAATTATAATTAAAATTAAACTGCTTTGGAATTTGGAATAACAATACTTTTTCCTCCTGGTATTTTCCAAGTCACAAAGCCTTTCCACAATGGACTACTTTCGCAAAAACAATTTCTTTTCTGCATTAACAGTATAATGCTTTTTCCTCTCAGCTTCAATAGCATGCAAGATCCTTGATACTTTCAAAATGGTATTATGTTGATTGTCTTGAAGGATAACAATACTTTTTCCTCCGGATCCTTTCCAAGTCACAAAGCCTTTGCAAAATGAAGTTTTTCATTGCCAGGCATCATGAATTTTAATAATCTTATAATCTAATCTTATTTTAATAGTGGAATAGTCCAAAGTGCCCCTACGGCTTTTGTTATTGATTAAAAGTATAGAATCGAATGCTCTGATTCTCATACCGTTTATACTTTTTGATCTGGCGAGTAGTTTTTGAGTTTCCAGCGTTTATATTCAAACTTTCGTGTCCATTTTTAGGACTTGGTTGAATCCACTATGACATCATAGTTGGAACCCCGTTTTTCCCCGTACTGAAGCAACAAATCTGACATAAAAGTAGTGGCACAAGGGAAATGGCGAAACATCGACACTTCCACACGTTATAATTCTTGAACTATGCGTCCGATTTAAAAATAATTTTCAGATCTGAAGTCAGCGTATCGAGTTTTATCGAATTCACAAATAAAAAAGCCGTAGGGGCATTTTAATTCAAGCTCCCTAGTGAAAGTTTGCAAATGGCACAGGAGATACGACAGAGTTGGCAAATTTTTCGAAATATGCGTAAGTCATTGAAGCCAAGTAAATGTTTTTTAAATCCATGAAGCAAAACAAGAATTTGTAACAAAGTTTTCTAGTTTTTGTTAAAATCTTGTGCCTTTTCTCACACGCGGCTTGTTAGAAAAATTCAGTAACTGGTCTTTCGATAATCCACAAAAAAGAACACACATTTTTCTTGTCTCTTGAGCCTCTCTGCAGTTCACAATTCATGCCTACAGACTTAGAAATTATGAAAATGAGCTACTGAGAAGACCAATATATTTGTTCATATATTGGTGAATTTCGATTATCTTAAAAGCATGGAGCAAAGTGTTTTTAAATCTACAAGAAAGCATTTATAATTAACACAATTTATCCAACATCAGATTGAACAGAGCTTTGTTTCATTTCATCCCTTGTCTCTTGTTTTCAAACATTCTTAGGCCATCTTCTGAATATTGCCTATTTAAAAACATGGAGATTCTTTGGCAAATGCACACCTTTTAAACTAATCATGCTTATAACAGTAATATAGCTTCACGCTGCTAAAAGAGCAGCAGAAATCTGGACGCATTAATGGAAAACCTTGAGAAATGCTCAGATAATCAATATGAAACCCCACGTAAAATGTTACAAGGCCTTTGCACAATGAACTACTTTCGGAAAAACAATTTCTTTTCTGCATTAAAAGTATAATGCTTTTTCCTCCCAGCTTCAATGGCATGCAAGACCCTTGATACTTTCAAAATGGTGTTGTGTTCATTGTCTTGAAGGATATTTTTGATAACAATGCTTTTTCCTCCTGATATTTTCCAAGTCACAAAGCCTTTGCACAATGAACTACTTTCGCAATCGCAAAAACAATGAATTTTCAAATCAGTCGCCTATAATTACTAATGAAGCTCACCGTCTTCTTTTCTGCATTAAAAGTATAATGCTTTTTCCTCTCAGCTTAATGCCATGCAAGATCCTTGATACTTTCAAAATGGAGTTATTTTGATTGTCTTGAAGGAGATTTTTTATAACAATACTTTTTCCTCCTGATTTTGTCGAAGTACGTGGGGTTGGAAGGAGCGTGAGCGTAAGTAATCTGCTAAAATAGTCTTACAATGTTTTCTGTGCGTAAAAATTAATGTCAGCGATTAAGTAAGATAACTTAAAATAGAATCCGTTTAGGATTTAAAGAGGAAAAGGGAGGACGTTCGAAGAGTTGAAAATCGGATGCAGATGTTATCAGATGTAGTTTTTACAACTGCGCAGGAGCATATATGACGTCACTGTGTTCTTAATCATTCTCAAGCCAACGGCAACAACGTGAATATTGTTACCAAAGCGACAAAGGGCCTCAGTTCGAAGTTGGATTATTCTGGACTTGAGCACAGCGCCGCATTTACCAATGGGCCAACTGGGCCCGGGCCCAGGGGCCCCCTAAGATTCTTAGATTTAGGGGGCCCCGAGCAAAATTTCGAAAAACCTATGAACTGTTGTTGATTTTATTCTTGTGTTTGAATTGAGAAGCAATGTCTTCAAACAACACAGTGGCTTCATTTTTTGACAATATGTGACCCTCTAAATCAAACATGAACCTTGAAGCTGGATGTCATAAACTGATTTTGACGCCATCAGCCAGTAATCATGATTTTCTTTTAATTTTATTTCCGTTGGCAAGTTGTTAGTATACCAATAAAATTATGCAGGGTACTGAGGACTATACACGTGACACGTGACACGTTTTTTTTACATATTTCAAGGGGCCCAAATCAATTTTGGGCCCAGGGCCCCAACTGACTTAAATGCGGCCCTGCTTGAGCATTCGCCATCGTTTGGCAAAAGATACTACCAGTCAAAAGGACCTTTTGGAAAAAGAATTATTTGGATCCCACGACTGCAGAGCATTGGAAATTGACGGCACAGCACAGGGTATTATTGTATTGTACTCTCGCCTCGTGGCATTGTATTTTGTAATGACGGACTAAAACAGTGTGACCAGACCTAGCATAATATTATGCTTTTAGCATAATTTTGACCGAAAATCGTCATTTAGCATAAAATCTAGCATAATCTGAAATCTAGCATAATTCTGGCATAATTTTAACATCATTATGTAAAAGGTGTTGCTTCCGTTTATAAGTGTGTGTCACGAGGAAAACCGGCTGCTTAAGTCGGCTCGAGTACCAATATTTTCATCCCACCGAGGTGAGATCCAGCTGGCTGAGAGCAAGATCTCACTTCTCTGGAATAAATCATTTAAGAAACGTGGTAAAAACAACCGACAGCGCATGCGCAAGCCTCCTTTTCAAACAATATAGCCTCGATTTGAAATCTGGCATAATTTTTCCAAATCTGGCATAATTTTAGGACAGTTTTGGCATAATTTCCAAATTGGAATCTGGTCACACTGGACTAAAACAAGTGGAACCAGAGCCACGTTGAAGAGGGGAAGGAATAACATCAAGTTCCATGTTGGAGAAGGTGATTAAAAATGAAACAAAGCAAGACATAAGGTGATTAAAAATTTGAATTATTTTTTAAAAATTATTTTGAAAATCGGAAACATAGCGAAATTATTTTTTGAGTGCACAATGGTTCCAAATAGTTTGGCCTGAGGTGAGTGATGGCCTAGCCATCCAACAATTTTAACCCATTGCTTTAACCCTTCATTTTAATTTGGGATTATGCACAAATGATTCAAAATGAAAGCGAATTAAAGAAGTTCGAGCAGGCCTAAGGAAGTTACCTACCACGAATTACATGAAACGACGAATTACGAGATACGAAAAGTGAGAAACGATTAGTGGGCAGCATGCGCAATAGCGTAGTTATGAGTACTGCGCAGGAGCGTGTAGGACATGACGCTGACTGGTGCATAGGCCTTAGGGTTAGGGTTCGCTTAGGGTTAGGGTTAGGGTTACGTGATGTGGAGGAGAAGGGTGGTCAGCATGCGCAGTGGCATAGTTTTAGGTACTGCGCAGGAGCGTATATGATGTGACGCTAACTGATGCATAGGCCTTAGGGTTAGGGTTGGCTTAGGGTTAGTATTCTATCCTCACTGTTCTCTATTCTTCTCCTTTCAAATATGGATAAGATGTGGCAAGTGCGAAGGAGGCTTCGCTATTTGAAAGGAGAAGGGGGAATTTGGCTTCCGTCGCTGCGGGAGGTGGGTGGGTCGCCGAAACTTAGACCACCAAATTCTCTGACTTGGTGCGTATTTATTAGAGAACTGTGATAACCACGAGGAACCAATATATATGCCCTTATTCCCCTCTGGGAGATAGAAATATCCCGGATATTACTAGTAAAAATGCATAAATTATCTTATCCTGGTCACGTGTCAGAATACATCACAGTGAGGATAGTATTCTATCCTCACTGTTCTCTATTCTTCTCCTTTCAAATATGGATAAGATGTGGCAAGTGCTCGTCGGCTACTGCAATTAGAAATCCTTCCAGGTCCTTTTAGCGAGGCACGGATGAGCTATTCAGGCGAGACCAGAGTTTCCTCTCCATCACTCAAAATACTCAAAAAACCATGAAAGGAACAAAAATACGCAAGGAAATGTCGTTATGGCAGTCATAGCAGAAGAAGCCACTGCAGTGAAGGTCACATCTGTCCAATTGAACATACCTTGAAAAAATGCCAAGCTGAAGTACGGTAATATCAGCAACAGATAAAAGGTGATAACTCTTCTGGTGGACAATTGAGACGATCAGCATCGGAAAATGACAACATGGTATAAAGATGCATGGCATACGGACAGGGGTCTGGGAGTCAAAAAGCAAATGAAATTGTACGAAAAAGGCTAAAATCCCTCTTATAGCCGTCAATAAAATAATAAGAAGGTGTTTATGGCATGCCGAGAATAATAACGGAGGTACCTACCGTTGATTCGTGCTTAAGTGCCTTGAAGCCTACCAACAGGCCACTGACAGAGAGTATACCAAATAGAACCGAGAGCGAGGGCGAATATTCATTGCTGTATAGAAGCAAGACTTTTGTGCAGCAAGGAGTAGTAACTATACTTCAAGCATTAAAATGAAGACGAAGATGAAATCCAAAATAATCAAAATAGTAACATTAAATATGCTGTGGTTGACCAACATTTCGATCAGCTAGACTGTTGGATTAAGGAAATTTTGTATGGCCATGCTTGCTGTCCGTCATGAAGAATGGTTTCGCATCGTCTTCCCGCCTGTTCTGCGTGGGGAAGGTAAACAACCGGCTCTAAATTAGCTATAGTACCAAACAGGCATGTTGGCCTGAAAGTAGAAGAAGGGGCTGACTTCTTGGCTGGGACTTTGATATCTATGTCAACAGGCATTAACCAGTCCGCAAAATGTTTTGACGGTTTTTATGTCCGGAATAATTTATTGGTGGTAAATTGGAGAACTACTTGATACCTCGATTCGGATATGCCCTCTTTGCCCAGTGTTGCTCATCTCAACGAATAAATGCTGCCTTTGAACCCAGTCGAAAATCAATTTATCTACCTGCAAGTTGTTTGACAGTCTTGAGGAAGTTGCATATTTCAATACCTTGCATCTGATACATTGCAGCTAGGCGAGATGACGTCAAGAGACTGGCACCGGAAACCTGAGCAGCAGAGGCTTTCCCGTGAAGGGTGTGGAACAGATCGGAAAGTTGAGCCTTACCACCATCGACTGTGAAGGATACCAAGGAGGAGGAATGATAAAGCGAAGAATATAGAACCGCAGATCATTCATTCCACTGCCGAAATGAACCTACCATCACTTGGAGATAACATCGAAGTACCATGGGAAATGTTTTGTGCTCCTGCATTGGTAATGTCTAGTTACAATTCGAAGGCGAAAGCTGGGGAACGAAATCGATACACGGAAAAAAAAACCTGATCATCTCATAAGGCAGAAATATTGCGATAAAATCACATACTCATCATAATAGGCACATCGCAGTAACGGGGAAGCGAACTCAATGAGCGAAAAGACATGAACTTCTTATAAAGTTAAAACGTCATGATACAAAAACGTAAGGTCGTCGCAGGAAGTGCAAATTGCAGTCTCAGAAAAGGTGTAAACAATTGCCATACACGTACATCCAATCATCTCATAAGTTGTAAATCGCGACATCTGGGAGAAGGAAAAATCGATATGCGAAAGGATGGTCATGATAGAGGGCATGTCACGATACCAACTGCGTGATCATCGCAAAAATTCTACACAACGGAATATTGGGGCAATGAAATTGCCTCTGTGAAAAAACATGGACATCATATGAGGTAGAAATCTAGCGATAAAGAACACCATGATCATCTCATAAAGTAGCTACATATCGCCAGTCTCGGCGTAACGAAATGGATAGGCCGAAAACGTAATCATGATCTAAGGCATAAATACCCGCGATACAACTACATGATCATCTCATAAAAACAGAAACAGCAATATCGTCTTAGAAGTTTACACATCGGAATATCAGGCCAACGAAATCAAGAATGCGAAGACATGATCGTTTCATACATTGTAAATATCGTGATATAAACGAAAGTTCATTTTGGAAAATTGCACATCCCAATATCAGGGAACCAAATCAAAATGCGAAAAACGTGATCATCTCTATATGCAAACATTGCGGTAGAGGCACATGATTATCGTGGAAATTACACTTCGGAAATAGAAGGGGAGACCAAATCGAAATGGGAAAAACCTGATCATCCTCGTAAATGTAAAACACCTGCCCGTACAACTACATGATCATCGAGAAAAAATTACGCATTGCATTATCGTTCTATTGCAACGAACTGCTCATCATCGTGCGAACATGCAGCTGAGGGCTGGTTTAGGGTCGACCATCGACGGCACAGTTTGGCGGTAGACGTAACGTACGTGGAAATGATAGATACAATAGAGTGAAAAGAGAAAGTTAACCCAGCGAAGGAACATAACACAAAAGCAAAGACAGATGGAGGACCCCCAATCCCAGCCACTCAGAGCTGACAGCACGAATGCCGCGCATTAAGGCCCTTAGTTAGGCCCCCAAGTGACTGAGCCGGAGAGGAGTGAAGAATGAGGATAAAATAGTAGCGAGTGCAGGTCAGAAAAGAGACAGCTAAAAAGACAAGCGTCGAAATCAAGACAAGAAGAATAGATACTTGACAACATAGTGGACATAATAGAATGTTTTGGATGACATGGATATCGAAATGAGGACACACATAGTTTAGAGTCCGATCACATGGATGAAGTGCAACCTTGCTATCGGAACAGTGAGAACATCGTAGGAGCTGGGGAATGAAATCGATACGCGGAAGACCTGATTATCTCATAAAGCAGAAAATATTGCGATAAAATCACATAATCATCATAATAGACACATTGCAGTAACAGGGAAACGAACTCGATGAGCGAAAAAAGACATGATCTTCTCATAAAGTTAAAACGTCATGATACAAAAACACAGGATCATTGCAGGACCAGAAGTGCAAATCGCAAGTCTCGGGAAGGTGTAAACAATTGCTATACATGCACACAGTCATCTCATAAGTTATAAATTGGCGACATCTGGGAGAACGAAAAATCGATATGCGAAAGGATGGTCATCATAGAGGGCAAGTCACGATACAACTGCGTGATCATCGCAAAATTCTACACAACGGAACATTGGGGCAATGAAAACTGCTCTGTGAAAAACATGGACCACATATGAGGTAGAAAATCTCGCGATAAAGAACACATGATCATCTCGTAAATTACATATCGCAGTCTCGGGGAAGCGAAACGGATAAGCGAAAAACGTGATCATGATCAAAGGCATAAATACCCGCGATGCAACTACATGATCATCTCATCAAACAGAAACAGTGCGATATAAAACATGATCGTCTTAGAAGTTACACATCGGAATATCAGGCTAACGAAATCAAGAATGCGAAGACATGACCGTTTCATACATTATAAACATCGTGATATAAACGAAAGTTCATTTTGGAAAATTGCACATCCCAATATCAGGGGAACCAGATCGAAATGCGAAAAAGGTGATCATCTCATACATGCAAACATCGCGGTGGAGGCACATGATTATCGTGGAAATTACACTTCGGAATAGAAGGGAGACAAAATCGAAGTGGGAAAAAACCTGATCATCTCTTACATGGTAAAACATCTGCGATACAACTACATGATCATCGAGAAAAATTACGCATTTCATTATCGTTCTATTGCAACGAACTGCTCATATCGTGCGAACATGCAGCTGAGTGGCTGGTTTGAGGGTCGACCATCGACGGTACACTTGGCGGTAGACGTAACGTACTTGGAAATGATAGATACAATAGAGTGAAAAGAGAAAGTTATCCCAGTGAAGAAACATAATACAAAAGCAAAGACAGATGGAGGACCCCCAATCCCAGCCACTCAGAGCTGACAGCACGAATGCCGCGCATTAAGGCCCTTAGTTAGGCCCCCAAGTGACTGAGCCGGAGAGAGTGAAATGAAAATAGATGGTAGCGAGTACAGATGAGAAAAGAGACAGCTAAAAGGACAAACATCGAAATCAAAGAAATCTCATGATCCCTGAGGCAACGATTAGGGCAACAAGCCATGGCAACAATCATGGCAATGAACATCGAAATGCAAAAACATGATCATCTCATACATTTTGAACATCGCGATTTACACATCGCATTATCAGGGGAACAAAATCAAAATTCGAGAAACATGCTCTTCTTATACATCGTGAAACGTCGTGATCGAAACACAAGATCATCTTGGCAATTACACATCGCAATATCGGGGTAACGAAATCGATAGCGATACATGATCATTCATAAAACATAAACATC
>RQOL01000509.1:0-65491 GCA_013076295.1 Sanderia malayensis | reverse complement strand
GCAAAAACATGATCATCTCATACATTTTGAACATCGCGATTTACACATCGCATTATCAGGGGAACAAAATCAAAATTCGAGAAACATGCTCTTCTTATACATCGTGAAACGTCGTGATCGAAACACAAGATCATCTTGGCAATTACACATCGCAATATCGGGGTAACGAAATCGATAAGCGATAGCATGATCATTTCATAAAGCATAAAACATCGCGGTACGAACACATGATCATCATAGAAAATTTTACATCGCAATAGCGGGGTGCGAAATCGATATGCAATAACATGATCATCTCATAAAACATAAACATCGCGATACGAAACACATGATCCTCATAGAACAATTACACATCGCAATACCAGGGTGACGCAAATCAAAACGCGATAACATGATAATCTCATAAGATATACACATCGCGGTACAAAACACATGATCATCATAGAACAATTACACATCGCAATACCAGGGTAACGAAATCGAAACGCGATAACCTGATCATCTCATAAGATATAAACATCGCGATACAAAACACATGATCATCATAGAACAATTACACATCGCAATACCAGGGTAACGAAATCTAAACGCGATAACATGATCATCTCATAAGAATAAACATCGCGATACAAGCACATGATCATCATAGAACATTACACATCGCATCCAGGTAACGAAATCGAAACGCGATAACGTGATCATCTCATAAGAATATAAATCGCGATACAAGCACATGATCATCATAGAAACAATTACACATCGCAATCTGGGTAACGAAATCGAATGCGATAACATGATCATCTCATAAAATAAACATCGCGATACAAGCACATGATCATCATAGAAACAATTACACATCGCAATACCAGGGTAACGAAATCGAAACGCGATAACATGATCATCTCAAAAGATATAAACATCGCGATACAAGCACATGATCATCACAGAACGATTACACATCGCATTATCAAGGTAACGAAATCGATATGCGATAACGTGATCATCTCATAAAATATAAACATCGCGATACGAAACACATGATCATCATAGAACAATTACACATCGCCATATCTGGGTAGCGAAATCGATATGCGATAACATGATCATCTCATAAAACATAAACATCGCGATACAAAACACATGATCATCATAGAACAATTACACATCGCAATACCCAAGGTAGACATCGAAACGCGATAACATGATCATCTCATAAAACATAAACAATCGCGATACAAGCACATGATCATCAACAAAGATTACACATCGCATATCAGGGTAACGAAATCGGTATGCGATAACATGATCATCTCACGGACCATAAAACATCGCGATCAAACACATGATCATCATAGAAAAATTACACATCGCAATATCAGGGTAACGAAATCGATATGCGATAACATGATCATCTCATGGACCATAAAACATCGCGATCCAAACACATGATCATCATAGAAAAATTACACATCGCACTATCAGGGTAACGAAATCGATATGCGATAACATGATCATCTCATGGACCATAAAACATCGCGATACAAACACATGATCATCATAGAAAAATTACACATCGCACTATCAGGGTAACGAAATCGATATGCGATAACATGATCATCTCATGGACCATAAAACATCGCGATCCAAACACATGATCATCATAGAAAAATTACACATCGCAAATATCAGGGTAACGAAATCGATATGCGATAACATGATCATCTCATGGACCATAAAACATCGCGATCCAAACACATGATCATCATAGAAAAATTACACATCGCACTATCAGGGTAACGAAATCGATATGCGATAACATGATCATCTCATGGACCATAAAACATCGCGATACAAACACATGATCATCATAGAAAAATTACACATCGCACTATCAGGGTAACGAAATCGATATGCGATAACATGATCATCTCATGGACCATAAACATCGCGATACAAACACGTGATCATCATAGAAAAATTATACATCGCACTATCAGGGTAACGAAATCGATATGCGATAACATGATCATCTCATGGACCATAAAACATCGCGATACAAACACATGATCATCATAGAAAAATTATACATCGCAATATCAGGGTAACGAAATCGATATGCGATAACATGATCATCTCATGAAGCATAAAACAACGCGATACACATACATGAAGATTTTTGAAGTTGCACATCGCAATAACCGACGGAAAGTAACGGCTGGGGGAGTAACAAACTTTAAATTTTAGCGAGTACAGCGGAAAAGATCCTAGGTGTAGAAGGCTAAGCTTTTGGCAGTCCCAAGGGAAGCGATGCTGGAGAGAATGATGGCAAATGCAATAGACGGCATAACGAGATCAAAACGAAAGGTGAAAACTTACAATGGCTTGTAAAAGAAAAAGTAGCGTAAAAGAATGTTAGGCGCACGGGGGAATAAAGAATAAAATACGCAAAGCAGAACACGCACAGGAATATCCGGAGAGACGTTATGACAGAGAACACAAAAAACCTCGGTAAAAATGAAAAGGTAAACAGAAGCAAAGGGCCTACTCCGAAAAATCACTCTGATGCGAGACAAGAAAGGGGAAGACTAAAGGAATTACGAAAAAAAACACGGGGACAAAGAAAAACTTAACTTATGCAGGACTGACCTCGCGAGACAAATTAGGAAAAACTTATAGCGAATCGAGGCGACAACGGGCATGGGTCTCGGGGTAAAATGAAAAAGCAAACTCACAGAAATATCTTGACGGGCGGCGACACAGGTTCAGCAAGCTTGTCTGCACTTTGCGCTGGGGCACATGGTCTGAGAAAACGACAGCTGGAGGAGAACAGATGAGCGGCAATACACTGGTAGAGAAGGTAACAGCAGCCTGACCAGATGAAACCGTGATGTCTTGTCCTGAGAGCGCGTGAGAAGAAGCACCGACTTCAATTACCAACGTGGCTGGAACCCACAGACTGGATGAGGAAGCTGTAGAAGGAACTGTTTCAATACTTAACTGCCTAACAAGGGCACGAATGGCCTCCGCGAAGGGTTGACTCGGTCGTGGAGACGACATGCTGATGAATTTTCTGGCAGCGACGGTGTCAGACGATGAAAGTCGAAACTTAGACCACCAAATTCTCTGACTTGGTGCGTATTTATTAGAGAACTGTGATAACCACGAGGAACCAATATATATGCCCTTATTCCCCTCTGGGAGATAGAAATATCCCGGATATTACTAGTAAAAATGCATAAATTATCTTATCCTGGTCACGTGTCAGAATACATCACAGTGAGGATAGGGCTAGGGTTACGTGATGTGGAGGAAAAAGGTGGTCAGCATGCGCAGTGGCATAATATTAGGTACTGCGCAGGAGCGTATAAGACGTGACGCTAACTGATGCATAGGCCTTAGGGTTAGGGTTGGCTTAGGGTTAGGGCTAGGGTTACGTGATGTGGAGGAGAAAGGTGGTCAGCATGCGCAGTGGCATAATTTTAGGTACTGCGCAGGAGCGTATAAGACGTGACGCTAACTGATGCATAGGCCTTAGGGTTAGGGTTGGCTTAGGGTTAGGATTAGGGTTACGTCATACGGAGGAGAAAGGTGGTCAGCATGCGCTGTGGCATAGGTATAGGTACTGCGCAGGAGCGTATATGACGTGACGCTAACTGATGCATAGGCCTTAGGGTTAGGGTTGGCTTAGGGTTAGGGGTTAGGGTTAGGGTTACGTCATACGTAGGAGAAAGGTGGTCAGCATGCGCTGTGGCATAGTTTTAGGTACTGCGCAGGAGCGTATAGGACGTGACGCTGGCTAATGCTTGGCCTTAGGGTTAGGGTTAGGGTTAGGGTTAGGGTTACGTCATACGGAGGAGAAAGGTGGTCAGCATGCGCAGTGGCATAGTCATAGGTGCTGCGCAGGAGCGTGTATGACGTGACGCTAACTGATGCATAGGCCTTAGGGTTAGGGTTGTCTTAGGGTTAGGGTTAGGATTAGGGTTACGTAATACGGAGGAGAAAGGTGGTCAGCATGCGCTGTGGCATAGGTATAGGTACTGCGCAGGAGCGTATATGACGTGACGCTAACTGATGCATAGGCCTTAGGGTTAGGGTTGGCTTAGGGTTAAGGTTAGGGTTACGTCATGCGTAGGAGAAAGGTGGTCAGCATGCGCTGTGGCATAGTTTTAGGTACTGCGCAGGAGAGTATAGGACGTGACGCTGGCTAATGCTTGGCCTTAGGGTTAGGGTTAGGGTTAGGGTGAGAATTAGGGTTAGGATTAGGGTTAGGATTAGGGTTACGTAATACGGAGGAGAAAGGTGGTCAGCATGCGCTGTGGCATAGGTATAGGTACTGCGCAGGAGCGTATATGACGTGACGCTAACTGATGCATAGGCCTTAGGGTTAGGGTTGGCTTAGGGTTAGGGTTAGGATTAGGGTTACGTCATACGGAGGAGAAAGGTGGTCAGCATGCGCAGTGGCATAGTTATAGGTACTGCGCAGGAGCGTATAGGACGTGACGCTGACTGATTCATAGGCCTTAGGGTTAGGGTTAGCTTAGGGTTAGGGTTAGGGTTACGTCATACGTAGGAGAAAGGTGGTCATCATGCGCAGGAGCATATTTATGAGTACCGCACAGGAGCGTATATGACCTGTCATTGGCTAATGCTTGGCCTAAGGATCAGGGTTAGGATTAGGGTTGGGGTTAGGGTTAGGGTTAGGGTTAGGGTTAGGATTAGGATTAGGATTAGGGTTAGGGTTACGTCATACGGAGGAGAAAGGTGGTCAGCATGCGCAGTAGCATAGTTGTGGGTACTGCGCAGAAGGCCATTTTATTCCGAATGGTTTGAACTCCTTATTCTGTGGTTTGAAGTCCTTTCATGTCCATGCTTTTTTTTACATATATTTTGCTCATCAAAGCTTCGGATTTTGTTATTTGCATTTACACCACTTCAGCTACTATTATTTGTGGAAAAATTTCAACTTCAATAAAGGAAACACTGATACTTCAAAGCGAATTTATTGGCATTGTCCTTCAACAGCATCCAATCCAATCGTCTTGTCCTTCTCCTTCTTTTGGCCTTGAGGACCCATCAAATTACTTTGCTCGAATTTTTTATATACATTTTCGCTTTTTACAACATACACATTTTCCCGACAGATATTTGCTTGCCAGATGCCAAGTTATTTTTTATTTTATTTCAGTATGTACAACAGAGTATGAAGGAGTTATTGATTTTATTGCGTTTCCATTACTTGTTGGTCTGCTGCTTCATTAAACAACGCACCTTCATTGCACACACAACTGTAAGTGAAATTAGGTCACCATTTTTACATTACTTTTCATGTGCTATTCACCTGCTTACTAATCGAAGTTGTAGTTATCTTGCTTGAATTTTTTTTGAATTTTTTTGCTAGTACATAGATTTTTACTGTATAATGTTATTTGAATTAAAAATGGAAACTGCGCAGGAGCTGACATGTATTATCTTGGGAGAAAATATATGTGAAACATTTTGCTTTAGTACACAGAAAAACAATATTATGTCATAGTAGGGATGGGGTCCGAGATGAAAAAATGACAAAAATGATGTATTATCAACACTTTCACAGGTCAAACTCGTTAACTACATGAAACAAGTTTCAGAATTGAAATCAGCATAACAAGTGTTCTTAAATCAGAATGTAAAAAAATTAAAGTTGCACTGAAAAGTCCAATTGTATTTCTTTTCAAACTGTCTAATCAGCTAACAGGTTTTCACTGACGTAATTTCTTGTTTGTTTGGCTAATCTGGCTAGTCACTATGGTATGTTAATAAAAATTTGGGCCAACAGGAAAGTTTCACATACTTGATCCAAACTGAAAATATTTTACAAAGAAGTTGGAACAAATAAATCAAAAATAGAGTTTCAACTACTTATTTACAGGCAAAACATAAAACATTAATATTGTTAAACATGTAAATAATGAAAGCAATATATTAATATCATTTTTTATATGAAAACAGATGCATCTACACAATGAAATTAAAACAAAAGGAAGAATCACTGGAATCATGTGACAAGCTTTATTAATCAACATCACAAAGTTATGAAATATGGTAGAAAGAGATGAGAATAATATCTCAAAGCCAAAGAGAATCTTTCAGGGGATGAATATGATGGTGAGTTTCTTTATGTTATGGTTTGATATCTTGCAGTAAATATTTGAGTCAACCTTTTTAACAATGGTTGAGAAATTTCAATTTTTTTCAAGTTCAAAAGAGCAATGACCAACAATATGAAGAATACAAATTTGAATTATGGGTTAAAAAAAAACTTTTGGAAGATGATGGTATGGACAATGATGCCTCTTGCCTTCGAAAGAAGCAGAAAAAAGAAAAGTGGATGTTGCAAGTCGAAGATGTTAAGCAAGATGTTGATGGTATGAAATATCTTTAATAATCTTTAACAGCTACTTATTAATCTTTAACTTTATCTTCACTGGCCAATTACTTTGAAATCAATTTTGATGAGCATTTTTATTAACCAATTATTAACTTTTATAACCAACTACACGATCAAAAAATCACACAAAATAAGTTTACATGAGAAATGAGTTTGTACTTCTGTGAAGGAGCGCAGTCTTTCCAAAGAAACCGTTTTAGCATTGCGTGAACACCTTTTAAAAGTTTTGCTGCGTTTCATTTTGTGAGCGAGGCCTAGTGTATAAGCAAAAAACATTTCACACTTGATTCTTATTGAGTAACAAAGAAGGCCAAACATATTTTACTTTATGACTGCCTTAGATTATCTATGTATATGTTTATGTATGACTATATATACGCCTCTGTTGATAACTTTACAAATCTGCGTGGCACTATTTCCCCCGCAGCCCTTTCTCCGCAAAATTCAACAATGCGCGAAAATTGGGCTGCGCTAAAACGTAGGCGCATATGCATGATGTGAATATCCTCATAAATCCAACGTGGAAGAATTTTGCGTTATGCTTTATGAAAGGGGGACACACTTTTTTATTACTTTAAATGTCAATGTTAGTTAATGTCAATATTGGTCGCCGAATTTCAGTCGGTTCTGATCGATTGTGATGCAGAAAATCCTGTCTGTGACCCCCAATATGAATGATTATTACGCGAATTTAAAACGCGCGAATTTAACTGGGCACAAATTATATACCACGAAATTAAATACACCAAACGAAATTAAGCTTTTCGCGTTTTTGTTCCAGGTACAGCATGAAATTCTTGCATGAAGAATGAAGACTGAAGATTGTTTAGAAAAATGAAGAAAGAAGAATTGAACATTAATTTCGTATTAAGAGACATTTTTATTTCATTTCTAATGATTGTAATTTCTTTTGTAGATTTCGTGACTGTAAGCGCCCGATCTCATCCGTCGTGCCAAGTCCTCTTCTTGTCGAGTTGTTGTTGGCCTACCTTGCTACGTCATATGGTCTTCATGGCTCATGGTCCCTGATTCTGGTTCAGCCTGGTTGGCATTTCCTTCACCAGCATTCTCAATTGCCAAGGTGAGAAAATGTTCGTATTTATGATAATGCTACTCTTTCGCAATGTTTTCATATCACATGAAAATCCAAGTTTCTAACAATCTAAGGACCAGGGTTAAAAGGCTTGAAGCTGTTACATATTGCAATTCTATGGAGTATTACTTGACGAGGAAGAGAACTGTGATCTGTTTGCATCTAAAACTAGGAGAAGTATTAAGCATTGTACGCGTCATCGTAGTTGAAGCCTGGGTCGCTGAATTTGATATCGGTCTGCTCTGACGTCATTTACGCAAAAGCTTGTACCCTGAACCCTGACCCTGGCTTCCAAATAAGTTATAATTCACTGATTCAAATGAATTTTTTGTGCATTATTTTTTTTTATAACTTATAGTTAGGTAGAATATTGTTTTGTGGTTTATAAATTGATTATTAGTCTACCAGAGAGAGTATTTTCATAGAAAGGTAAAGTAAAGGAAAGAGTGGGTTCCTTCTTTTGCTTTATCAACCTTTGTAGTCAAATAATTTCGCTAGTTCTGTAACATCATCACAGTTTTGATGTTACGTATCATTTTAGTCAAGATTACTTTTATTAAAGTTTTAGTATAGCATGTAAATCTAAACGTTGCAGTTTTAGATATACCGATAGCTATCTACATGTTATGAATATAGTAAACCAGCAGATTAACTTCGTTTGCAAGTTATAGCATCCATCACGTCTTTGACTTAAATTCAGATTTCACTTTCTTAGATTCACAATTTTTCATTTTTTGACGCATTTTGCAGCAGCAATGACAAAAAATCCATTTTTCTTTTGAGTAATAAGAGATATAGTTACAAGTTTTTAGTATTTTATGCAAGTTGAAGGAAACCACATGGACAGTGTACTTGCAATAGTAATAGTAGTTAATGGATAAAGGTTTTGAGTCAAGATAATTACCGCATTATCAGACTTAGGTTTGTATATTAATGCTAGATGATACTCTTCAAATTTAATTTTAGAAAAATTTTCAAGTCTTCAGTTCTTTATTGTATCCTTATGGGTTCATAAAGCCTAGTTATATTTTGCAAGTTTTACATGCAATTTTAAATTTAGTTAGAGGCCTGGCAGATAAGTGTTGTGTATGCTTCAACATTAATTATGAACACCAAAGTCTTCAGTTGTTTATTTTCAGAATTAGCTTTATAAGGTCTAGTTATATTTTATATGCAATTTTGAGTTCCGTTAGAGTCTCAGTCTTGCAGATAAGTGTTTCAGAGATTCTCCCACACATAGCATGATGATGTCATTTAGTACTATCAGTAATAAGTTATTTACTTTTTTGCAACTATTCTTAGTTAGTTTTGTTTAAACTGAGATATTTTTGTTTTCTATTTGCACAAAAGATGTTATTTGTTTCACGTGGGTTCTTTCGCATCAATCGGGCTAGAACCTAGCATGGTCCTCGCTTTTGTATTGTGATGTTCAGCCATTCGTCTGATCAAGTAATGATGATACGGCCTGGGGGGTGCAGTAAATGCAATGACGCTATGGCCTACGGGGGGCAATGCTTACTGCTCTCATGAATAAATTGCCTTAAATTCAGAGGCTTAGGAAATGTTTGGCGACTGTGTGAACAGGTCCCATTTTCGGATTTTGAGAGTTGTATTTTCATAGATTTGTTGATCTCTAACATGCTTCAAAGCCAGTTGTTTGTTAGTTACTATTTTCGAAAAATGAACTTGGATATTGATTGTGGTAATGATGCATTGTAATCGAGTTGCATTATGTAAATACGTCATTTTCTCATCACTTGGGAATTGGGGTGTTTTTGAAGGAAATGGCAACTTGGTTGGATTGGATAGGGGGCCATGAGTACATAAGATCATATGGCAAAGCAAGGTAGCCAACAGCACTCGACAAGACAGGGCTTGGCATGGCGGATGAGGTAGGGCATTTAGCGTTTTTCTTACTTCTTCCCACCTTTTATGAAACAGAGCGTCCGGGACAAACCAGCGACCGTAGGACCAGAGGTGCCTACGGCCAATTGCTACAACGACTAAAGAGACCCAACCCTCTTTTAGCCGTTGCAGCACGCCCAAGTCCCCCTATTTTTGCCCACCCGCAACTACCCCAACCTCAGCCCCTTCTAATCTAATTAAATTATTCACGTGCTTATCTTACTTATGGCGCTTATCCTGATGCAAAAAGTGCGCATGCCTTAATTTAGCCTAAGTGACTATCCTATAACTAGAAGAAAAGTCCCTACAAATTCCTGGATAATTACTTAATTTTATACTAAATTATTCTTTGTAATCTAAAATAGCCTATTCCTAATGTTTCCCCAGAAAACACACATCCTAATTTTCATTGAATGAAATTTTACATGTCTTTTGCTAAGAGAAGAAAAAAATTATATAACTTGTCTACGGAGTAAGAAGTCCAACTTGTGATGTCTTCAACATTGGTAAAAGTACTTCTGCAACTTTTTCTTCGTTGATTCCCCACTCTGAAATAAAAATACATAAATGAAAAGAAAATTCACAACATTGTGATAATCCCTTGCATATTGAAACGAAGGCTTCAAACATAAAGCCAAACATACAAGCAAGTTTGGCAAGATGGCTGACATTTACGTCGCCATACCATAGTCACTGAAATTTAGGCCCGAATTGCACGAGGCGAAATATTTCCTGTTCCATCCAATTTTCAATCATATTTCAAATCAAGAATTAACAAACAATGTTTCTCAACCGTTATGTCAAGGAGAAATATCACGTTGACCTTCAAAATTTGAGGCCGCCATAGTCACTGAAATTTAGGCCCGAAATGCACGAGGCGAAATATTTATCTCAATTTCCTGTTGCATTCAATTTTCAACCAAATTTCAACTCAAGAATTAATAAACAATGTTTCTTAACCGTTATGTAATAGTGTGAATAAGAGAAAAATTACGTTGTACCTTTTAAATTGCCCAGCTGTTCATCTTGTTCAGTAAATGCAGGATGCCATTTCGATCTTGTCTGTCTTCTTCTCTTCTCGTGTGTGGAAAGAGCGGGCGGGGCGGGACGCGGGAGTGAAAAGCAAGAAAGGTCTGGAAACGAATTACAGCCTCGAATCGAAAATTTCTAAATATACCAAGTTACCAAGCTACACGCCATCAGGGAAGCGAGCGCCCACGGCTAGTTTTCTTATTTTCTGCTTAAAAAAACTTGGCACGCTGATATAAAATTTAAATTTTTAAAAATCTGACACACTTTGAGGACTGGGTCTAGCCTACTATGACATCATAGTGGGGTCTCCGTTTATGTCGAATAGTGACCTTTTTATTCGCCTTTTAAGACTGAAATAGTTGGATACAAGGTGTCGGTCACCCAGTCTGGTATTTTTGAACAATTTTGATCAGTCAGATGCCGTAAAATCAAAATTCAAATTTCCATGTAGTGGCTGTTTAATCCTTTAGCTACGGCCCCTAAATATCAAACAGCAAACAATTATTTGGAATCAGAGCATTCGAATCAAGATAGTTTTAGTCAATAATAAAAATTGTATAGTGGCACTTTAAAGGTAAGATAAATGTAACAATACTGTAAATCAACAATTGATAAATTGAGCATAAAAATAAAGTGCAAGAATTTTAGGAAAACATGCAACAGCGTTATCTTTTGAATCTGTTGGTCGATAATAATATACGGTCATCAGAAATCTTTATCAGACACATACATATATAATTAAATATATATGAATCAACGCATTTTATTTATAATAAATCAATAAGAAGGTATAACTACATTACCATAAGATGATCTGTGTACAACTTTATTATCATACTCAACGGATAAGTTTTTCCCGTTGCATGCTGGGATCAGTTTGTACAATTGGTTGTTGTGTTCCCGGATCTGTCAACACAGTGACCTGAAAAAGGAGCAGAATCGAAATTTAATGTACGCCAATGTTTGCAGTGTATGTTTACATTTCAGTGCATGTTACAAATATCAACTTCGTGTAATACAGTGAGAGCACACAACATAACAAACCCATAGTCACAGAATTAAGTTGGCAATACGGAATGAGAACAACTAAACGCCCTGAGCCGGTGCAGTACAAAGTTATCCTCTGTGTTATGAATGCCTCCTGGAGATGTCATGAATGCTTTCAAGGTTCGCTATGTAGAGATTCTATTACATAACGAATATATGAAGTATTATAATCAAGGGTATTTATACCTTTTTGAAAACTCCTCTTCCAAAGTAATCAGCAACAACTGAGAATCCATCAGCCGATCTTTCAAGCTGTAAAATACAATTTTTTAACAAGAACTTTAAGTGTAAATATTTTTCAAATATGCACAAATCGTATGTATTAATATATATAAAAATGAAAGCGAAGATCAACATACTACTATAAAATTTCTATTAAGCACCCTTTTGGAGGGGGGGGGGTATTTTTTCGAGATTAGAGAAGCGGGGGTGGAGGGTGGTTAATCAAATACTCAAAAATACTTCAGAAAAATGTTAGTGTAAAATAACGGTAAAATAACAATTATGAGTTTTTATGGCCTAAATCAATCATAATTTCATCATCGTTCAAAATCCCAAAACAAAAGAAGATGGAGATGGGGGCTGATTCAAAATCTCATTTCGAAAGGGAGGCTTAATAGAGCTTTTACGCAATTAGAGTTTACAATGATGGTGATGAAAGAGGTATTTACTCTTTACAAAAACCAACCTGGTGGTGAAACTGTTCGTGTAAATCTTTATTATTTTCTTGAGCTTTAATTATATCCATGACTTTTCTAAATTTCAATAAAAATGATTTGAAACCACATGTAACCATGTAAAATGTTAAACATGCATATAAAAAAATGTTTTTCTTTCTATAGTAGCTACGTGAAAATGTGCAAAGATTGGGAACAAACAAACACAGTTCTACCCAGCTGAATAATGTAACTCAAAGATAATTATAATAAACGAAAACTTCACCAAAAGGGATACCTGTTTTCGGATACACAGACGGGACATTCGCTATCATTTTCAGCATAACTCTCAAAACATCTTATTAAAATAAACAGAAAATAAACACCTTAAGAGTCATCAAATAATAATATGATAGTGGGCAGTATTGAAAGTCCATGAAAGCAATGACAGTAGTGCTGTGGAAACTTCGCATATTGTAATAGTTGAAGCCCAAAAGTCGGAGACAAAGAAATCGGGAAATTTACCAAGTTATAAAAAACTTAGGGATATTCAAGCACAAAGTATACAATCTATAAATCAAAATAAAGAGAAGCATAAAATACTGCTCATCGAAATAAAATATTTCGTGAATAATAGTATAGGGAAGGGAACATACGATTGATGGAAGGAATCACCACAAAGGAAATGAACTGCAGGGAGTTCCAATGGAAGGCAACAAATCATGCACTTGGAACTTTGAAATATCTTTGCACTGAAAAAATGCAATATTGACATGATGGATTAGAAAAATAGTATATCATGTAGGCCAAGATAGAAACTAAATAGAGATGTGAAACAATCAAAAGCTTCAACATATTTCCTCGTTTAAAACTTCAGAATTCTGATTTAACTGGAGCCTTCAGATTTCACAAACTTCGCTACATTTTAAAACATTCAAAATTTACCAGGTTTTGAGTTCTTCAATTTGATTTCGCATTTTTTCTGTGTCATCTCTGTACTGTCTTATCAACCGCTCGTCCTAAAATTATCAGATGAAATCAAAATATTATCGAACCATGCAGATTAATTGCGGAATAAAGAACTTATTTATTTCATACATAAAATTTGATGACACCTTTGCAATTTGCTCATTTTCATCCTGCAATCGACGCACAATATAATCCTTGGAATAATCAGAAAATATCTCAGAACAGTTATCAATAACACAACAGTATTAATAAGAATAAAGTATGATGTTAATAGTTTAAAAGAAAATACCTTAATAACAGCAAGTGTTGCAGTGGAATTATGTGCCAGTGCCTGGATAACCAAAAGTGGCGATAACAGATTGTATTTCGCAATATCTTACAGAAAATCAAGGAAATTATATGATGGCATTGCATTAAAATTACTGCAAACGTAAATTATGTGCACGCATTGAGAATTAGAAAATGGTGATTAAAAAGTGAACTTTTATATGATAAGATTCATTGTCAACGCCTTCTCTCTGATGATAAACTTATTGTGTGCACTTTTTATATAAATGTTAATTTTGTAAGTAACAAAAGATAGAGTTTGATAACAAAAGATACGATCCAAAACTTCAGTGATGTATTTTCTGCAGTCTTCTTCTCTTCTGGCAAAATATGACAAAGCTTGTGTCCACAAACTTGGATCTTGGAAACTGCAAAAACAAACCAAAAAATACAGTGAATAACAATATACTATTCAAATATATAAATTAAAACAAATGTCTCAAATAATCTATTTACCCGTATTTTTTGCAATCGTCAATGATGCAATCATGTTCACTATGTTCCATGTGATTTCTTAATATTTGTTGAAATCTACAAAAAAGCAATTAAATAAAAAATAAGTAGTAAAATTGGTTGTATGTTTGTTTATTTGCATGCCCATTTATTGTTTGTTTAATTACTTTGACGTGCTGCTTTGTTTAAGATTAAATTAAGATAAATAAGTTTAAAATTCATAAATTTACGTACAATTTTGCTTCTTCATAAAGATAGAGAATTCCTTTTTTAAAGTTGTGCATTTTAGCCAATACCAACGCATGATCCAAATCATATTTCGACTGAAATTAGAACAAAGATTAAACAAAATAAATGCTTTTCACATATTTAAAAAGATTAACTGAAAATAACAAGGAATAATTATAATCACCTTGCTGTTTGTGAATAAAGATAAACATTTATTTTCTTGTTCAGCTTCAGTCTAAAATTGAAATGTCATTATTCATTAGTCGGCAGTAAATTTCAAATAATTCAAACAAAAAGAAAGAAGGTAACAGAGTGAAGGAAAAAAAAATGGTTAGAGTGAAAAAAGATGGGTGAAATGCAAAGAATTAATATTCACAATAAAATCTTTAGCTTGTGCAGCCTTGCTTGCATTATGAAGATAAATTTCGATTAATGTATTGTAAACAACATTTGAGCAATCATTTCGAATCTGTAAAATAAATAAATAAAAATTGAAGAGATATCGCGTTTAATGATGAATTCATTGCTGTAACGAAATTAAAGACAACATTAACTTGGCTTGAAATTAGTAATACCTTGATCACATATTCCAAAAACTCCACTAATTTCTGCTTTTTATGAACAAAGATATGAATAAATTCATCTGGTTTGGCGCGAAGAATTAACGGCTCACTATTACCTGAAACAAACGCAGAAAAACTTATGATTTGTAATAAATATGATAACTTGAAAATATGATTTTGGCGATAATTACTGATGAATATTACATTTAATTGGGAATTACATTTAAATTTGAATTATTCCAACTCTTGGATAAATAAATATCAATAGTAGGTTACAAAGGTAGTTGTAAAAATCGTGTTTAAAAAGATCTGCTCACTAAGAAAGTGTTGCTGAAAACACCAGTAAGTTAAACAAATTCATATTGCAGAGAAAATGAATAAATTTAAAAATTAGATGATAATTCTTTACTTACTCACGACCATAGCTGCAGTTTTGTGAGCAAGATCAGTAATACCTTTCAAGCCGAAAACAATTGAAGTATCTTAAAGGAGAAATGAAACAACATACTATGCAGACATTAATGTACACAGTAAGCATATAAGCTAAAATTAAAAGAAAAATAAAAACCTGTATCAGTACAATCAGTATCCTCAATTGCTCCTAACAAACAGGAAAAATCAATAAGATATTAAACATACTATGATATAAAGATATGGAGTGAATTGCATGGTAACATTGAAAAGATCTCTAATTGTAGCAATACATTGTGGTGAGTACGATGGGTTACTGAAAAGAGTTATCCAGCGTAGGTTAGTGTCCAATAATGAAGTTGTGCGTTGCACATTTTGAAGTTATGTTGTATACTTACGTTCAGTTGATTTCGTCGAAACTGGTTTATAATCAGAGCATAATCTCTTTAATAAGTCTGTAGTTTCATCTGGTTCTTCATTCATCAGTGTTTTACCATAAGATTTCAAATTTGCCTCAGCCTTGATAAAATAAGAATGCAATTTGTTTCATTTAGTAATCAATTGATCATTAGAAAAGGTGAGACTATAAAATATACATTAGAAATAACTGAAAACAAAGAAAAACATATACCAAACATAAGCTCGCATTTGTATCATATATACAAATATATATATATAGTTACATATAAAGTTCATGTGAAGTTTTCAGCCCTAACTTTAAACTGAATATTCCACATAAGCAGATGAAATGAAATATCGTGGCAACTCTAATTTTAAATTATAAGCTGTGCTTTTTGAGGAAACGACAATTTGAATTAAAAACATGACTATTAAAGTCAAGATAGAAAACTTTAAACAAACCTGTACAAAATTAAGATTTGAAATATATTTCAGTGCATTTTTGTAGTTCTTGATATCTTCCAGTTGAATCTTTAAGTACCTTGGCAATAAAAAGATAAAATATATGCTACGGAAGATTATACATTTGAAGAAAACATGAATAAAAATGATGAACTTGTGAATCGATTAAACGTTGAAAAATCTTACCACTCGTGTTGATTGAATTTATCTGCTAATCTTAACGCATGCGTGAAATAACCAGCTTGTCTGCAAACCTAAAAATAAAATAAATAAGCTGAACACAATTGAAAAGATTCCGATCAAAACAAATATTAATAGACTTAATAGTTTGGGTTACAAAAAATACGATTTAATAAGCATAACTTTAGTAAACCTTGATAGCTGTTTCCACGTCAAAATTCAGCTCTTTATCAGACTGAAATTGCAAAAAATAGTCAATAAAAGTGATTTATGAGCTTCAATATATACAAACATTGTCAAATTATTATTACTTGAATAAAATTATTAGTTAATTTATCATTATTATTACCTGAATAAAATCACTGAGCTTATCAATAGCTTTTAGCTTTGTGTAACAATTCAGCAACAAAGTTGTATGGTCGGTATTTGCAAGTCCTTTTTCGTGAAGAGCCTATGACGGAAACAGTCCAAAAAGATGAAAAATTTAGAGAAAAATGCAACGCAAACAATGATTTAAAACTAATGGGAATTACCTGCAAATATCGTGTTAAATTGTGAATTCTTTGGGCATCTAAAAACTGAACAAATATGTATAGGATTAAATGAAATTGAACGAATTTTCAGGAGAATTTTAAACGCTGAATTAAGATTTTCAAGAGAAAGAAGAGAAGATGAAAAGATTGTAAAAAGAGGACAGAATGAGGGAAAAAGGAAGAAAAGAAAAATGACTCGATTATCAAGAAACTTGCTCGCAACAAAAGTTGTTAAAGAATGAAGAAAGAAAATGCTTGAAGATAAACAAAAGAGTAATGATGAAGATGATGAAAAGAATTGGTTGGGTAACAAAGTAGACATGAGTCCAGCAATGACAAAGAAGGGATAAATGATTGAATAATAAAAATATTGAAAATTGAAGAACAGGAAAGAGACGCATTATTAGTTAAACTAGTTTAACATAATTTAACTTTGATGTAGTTTTAATATTTTATCCATGATAACAGAATCTTTATTCTGAACAAACAAACCTGTAAAAATATTATTTATTAACTGGTTTAGTTCAATTAGATTTAAAAAAGGAAACAACTGAAATAAAATAAAAACCTTTCTGATGACATAGGAGGCCTCGAGGTGTCCAATTGTACGAATGTATTGGTCAATTGCCCCATCATGATTTCCTTTACTACAATAAAGAAAAATTGAATGTTAAAAACAAAGATAAATGAATTACCAAGGATATTCAGGCATATTTGATGATAGATATAATAATAATAACAATATTGCTATTTAGACAGGGTTGCCTTGTCAGCAATAAAATTGCTGTTATCAATAAAGGCCCTATAAATAGTAAACAGTAATAAATAGTAATAAATTCAAAATAAACATTATGTGATAGGGTTATGTACCTATACAAATGATCACCATATTGTCTAAATATTTCCACCAATCCGTCTGAATAATGATGGCTTTTAGCCAGGCTAGAATGAAAGAAATATACATGTAGCTATGTTTATGACTTTGCTTGAATAAAGCAAATTGGTACTTCATGCCAGCGGTTCGTACAATCAAAACAAAAGGCAACAAAGGAAAGCAAAGAAATTTTTGCGCGGTCAGCAGGGGACATTTTAACAATGGAATTTCTTTAATACTTTATTAAATACCATACCTTATTGCCATGTCATACATATTTTTCTTGAAGAGAGTTTCAAGCTTTGTTTGAGTATCTTTTTCTTCCAGACGAAATACCTAAATAGATTTAAACAGAAAAATAAAACATAATATCTATTCAAAAAAGGAAACTGTCCCAAAGAGACCACACCTTCTTAAATTAGTGCATATCTTCAAAGCAGGGAATTGAATATTTTACACGCTTAAATAAGCACAGGTCCTTAAAGCTAATTCGGCAAATATAAGCACAATGCCCCTAATCAAATAGTTATTGCAGTCGACTCTCGCTATCTCGAACTTGCGGGAGGAAATGAAAATTTGTTCGACATTGCGGGAGTTCGAGATATCCGTACTAAATTCACCCAACTTGAGAACGAGGGGAAATGGGAATCTGTTCGAGATAGCGAGTTGTTCGAGATAACTGAGTTCGAGATGGGGAGATTCGACTCTGTATGCATGATCCAAAGCTCATACGGATATAATAAAATAACGTAAACTTAAAATCACACCTTTCCATCTTGTGTTATAATATGCAAAGACCTCCATTCACCAAGAACATCAAGAATTTCTGGAAACGGTGCTGTGTAAGCTAAATAAAGCAAAACACAAAATAGTACTATTTCATATGCTTTACATCTTTATCAATAATACAATACTTACAAATTACTGTCATGATATGATATGAAGTGTCATTACTTACCAATGAATTTATTTTGTGTGTCGTAAACAGTTAAAACATTCATAGACATGCCAGCCCTGGAACAGAATCGAGAATAAATAAATAGTTT
This sequence comes from Sanderia malayensis, assembly GCA_013076295.1. Lineage (NCBI taxonomy): Eukaryota > Metazoa > Cnidaria > Scyphozoa > Semaeostomeae > Pelagiidae > Sanderia > Sanderia malayensis. The sequence continues at coordinate 46,886 of RQOL01000509.1, read as the reverse complement.
AAGTGCGCAAATTTACATTTATTCCAAGATATTTATTCTCAAAATATGAATAAATTCAACTAACCTTGGTAGCTGTTTCACATCCTTGCTTACAACAACCAAATAGCCGTGAAAACAGCACACAATTTTCTTTTCTCCTGGATTCAAGCAAAAAAAAACGAAACAAATTGAGCATGAAACAAACAAATTATTCTACCAATGTATCATTAATAATTTGCTGGCTAATTTTATGCCGTATATGTTATATTTAGTAATGAAATTAGACATTTACATGTTGAACAAAAACGGGGATAAAAAGTTTCCTTAAAATACAAAGTTTTCAAAATATCATGGGTTATAATAGTGGCATACGCAAATCACCTCAAGATTAGTGAAGATATCTAGGAACTTGAGTTGGATAGTAGTGAACTTATTAAGGGAAATCATCACTCCTATTCTAATCAAACTTACCTTCAAATGCAAGACATGGTCCTCTTCCTTCCGGTTGATAGAAATACAAAGCCTGAAGAATGAATTTGAACAGAATTACACACTATGTTTGAGGCATTGACTTGTCTGCACAGCGAAACAGGTCAATAAACCAACAAGTAAATTAATTTATAATTCATCTTGCTTATCTTACATCTGTACGAGCAATAACAAATTGGTTTTCCTGCGAAACTTCACTAATAGCAGAGCATTTGAAATTGCAACCAAATTCATCTAACTGCTCCTATAACATGAAAAAATAAAAAAAAGATTTCAGATTAGATTATCATTTGTAATAAGATAGGTCATTTAACATATACAATTCAATAGTTTATTGGAAACAAGTTTCAATGATTATGTACTGAAAGGTATTTTGCATTTTCTGAAAGCAATTATCTCTTTTGTAAGAATGACCTTGAAGGTTTCATTCTATAAGTTTCATACCCTTCTATCTTTAGCTGATAAGTTGTAAGATGTGACAGTTTCTGTTGTTGTAACAAATATTATGACATTTGATCCAATCTGCTTGTAAGCCAAACCTAAAAGATGAACAAAAGATAAAAAAAACTAAAGTTGCCTCAACACTTTAATTAGAAATTCAGATTATAAAGTCAACTCTATCTGATTCGAACATGCTGGGGAAGAGTTAAAGTGTTCGAATTACAAAAAGTTGGAATTATAGAGGTTTGTTTTATAAGAATTGGTTCATTAGTGATCCTTGAAGGGACAAAGAATTTTGATCGAATTAGATAGAGTTCGAATTACACAAGTTCGAACTATGCAGATTTGACTGTGGTTTGGTTCTTAATTAAATTACAGTTTCATGGAAAAAATTAATTGCTTATAATTTACCAGTGACAGGATATTTATCTTGATGAAGATTCCTTTGTCTGCTTTGCCTAAGAAAGTAAATAAATACTGTTCAGTATTATATACTCCAATTGGACCTAAACTATATGGCACTGCATCTTACTGGGGAAGTAATTTACAACGGACCGCAACAATGGACAATCATATATCAGTTAGCAAATAGTTATGTGATCACAGATGAATAATAAATGGTTGATAGTTGGCAAAAATATTAACCTTTCCCTTGTCACATCACCTCGTACAATCAAAACAGTTCCATCATAAAATCCAATTGCCATTTGGCTAAGATTCTCATGAACACTGATAGCGGAGACCTAAAGTATAATATATGATAAAGATTATAATAGAAATAAATTACTAATAGCTCAGGCAATTACAATATACTTGATCGAGGACATTCTTAATTCCAGGATCATCTGATTCAAAACTTTTGAGATATGGAAATGAGTCTTAATAGAGAGCAGAAAAGATATAAAAAAGCTTCGGAAATTGAAAGATCTTTCCTGTTTGTCTTCATTGTTGGATGCATAGCATGGTAAACTCATCATCTAAGTACTTACGGAGACATTTTTGCTTCCAACTATTGCTCTATATGTTTTGCATCGAAAAGGGATGCCATTTTTATCAATCTGGAAGTGGAAAATAAAAAGAACAGTGACATGAATGTATTTCCTTCGGATATCAAACACAGTGATAAACAAAAAAAAAAGCGATACAACAAACTACTCTTTTTAACACTATGATACGCTAAACACTCTGCCTCTCAAATTCTATCATAAAGTTGAATAAATAAATTACCAATTACATCAAATCAGCCCTATGAAAACTTTTTTTGATTTTCTCTCATTTTGATATCCTTCATGCCTCAAAGCCTTAAATGGCATTAGCTTTCTTATTCCCTTGAGAACTCAATTTATCAACGTTTCACTGTAACACAATTTATCCCTATTCTTATGAATTAGAATGAATTAAACAGAAACTTATGGTTCCCTCAAAACTGTTTGCATTGGAGTTGCATTGCAGCAAAAACAACTTAAATATTTACCTTATCAAAATTCCAGACTTTGATCAAATTGTTAGCACCTTTCTCATCTTCCTAGAAGCATGAGATATAAATAAGTGTTATAAACATAGTATTTGATAGAGTTGTGAAATAAACTCCTGGTAATAACAATACAGCAAAGGTATAACAATAACAATAAAAACAATAGCAATATCAAACCATATCCAGAGCAAAATGAAAGGTATCTATGTAACCGGAATTTATCTGCGAGTGTCCTCAGCGAAAAATGTTTTACAAAACGTTTAGAATTAAAAGAGTAAAACCAGAAAAGTAACGGGTAGTTGAAATAAAATGTGACGGAATTTTCGATTTCTCAGATCTATTGTGACGTCAAATAAATCACCAGTCTGTATCTGTGTGGTTGTGGGATACATGTTTCTTGATTCAATTCGAAGTTAATAAAAAAAGTTATTTAAAATCTGATATTCATTCAAAGTACACAATGCATTCATATAGCGCGAAGAGGGGCGAAGCGCTGGGGAAATGGACGATACTAAATCGTGAAGCGCAGAGCGCTGAGGAAGTGGATTACTGAAACAGAATAAAAAATGTACGATCGGCTGGCATGTACGTGAGCTAATTTTTTCCTGACAAAGTATCTACTTAAATAAAGGCCATTCGCCGAAATCTCAACCCGGCATCGACGGGTACCAGGGCTAGATTGTAAACAATAAATTAATAAAAATAGTAAATATATGCTCACCCCGACAGAAACAAGAATGTTGTGTTGTTTCAATTGAAAAAGAAGACCAACTCTAAATTCATATGCTTTGAAAAATGAAAGCTTTTGCTCTGCATCAAGAACAAATATGCTTCCTTCATTATCTATGGGAAATAAATTACATACAATTTCAAAAACAGCAAGGCAAGAGATGCATTCTAAAACAAAAACTGATCCAGCAATTGTTTATTGAAGAAATAAAGTAAAATAATAAATGAAACACAAAGAGCATACCGCCAACCAAAATATTTCCCCTTCCACTTGCTGTTGATGTTATTTCCAAGCCCTGAAAATGATTTATTAGCCAATTTTACTCAATCCATAATAGTAATACATTAATATGTAATACATAAAGAAAACAACTTCTCTCCATATTAACCTTGAATTTATCGAAAGGCTGATCTGTTGATGGGTCCTTCAAAACTTCTCGTTCAAAAAAGTTGAATTTTCGCCACTAAAAATAATGTTTTCACAGTGATCTTCAAGTCGATTAATAAACTAATTATTATGTTTGTACTATCAATTTCAACATAGAAAGCCATAAAAGGAAAGTAGAAATATGCATAGAAAATAAACTTCCTCAATTAATTAGAGGCGTTTTAAAACTTAGCAGACTTGTGATGCTCAAAACGATTAGCAATAATATTCTTAGAAAGTTTACATATCATGTTAGCATCAAGAAAATTCTTGAAAAAACTTTAAAACCCTGTTTGCAAAGGCTAGATATCCGATTCTGAAAGTGACATTGCCAAACCGAAATTCAAACTTACTTGCGACTGTGAAATCGCCATCTTCTTTTCTTTCTACAATTGATTGACTTGTAGATAAAAAGGTGGGAGGTATAGAGCAGAAATCGAAAGGGAAAAACTTATGAAAGTTGAGGGAGTATATTTCATATTCATTGTAATTTGCATTTCCTTATCCTACAATTGCAAATATGATGTAACAAATCTACGCAAAAATCGTAATTTTTTCAAAGTCATGATCCACTGGTCTCAATATACTTCTTGAGAGCAGAAATTTTTATTTCGTCACATTATAAATTAGTTGTAATTTTTTGTCATAAGTTAAAGTTTCAAAATGAGTTTCAAAATTTGAAATAATAAAAAGTACAGTAAAAGCTCTATTAAGCCCCCTCTCTATTAAACCCCCTCTCTATTAAGCTCCCTCTCCATTAAACCCCCTCTCTATTAGGCTCCCTCTCCATTAAACCCCTTCTCTATCAAACCCCCTCTCCATCAAACCCCCTCCATTAAACCCCTCTCTATCAAGCCCCAAGCCCCCTCTTCAATACGCGCCCTATGAAAATGGGCAAATTAAGAAACCCTCGGGGGGACTTAATAAAGCTTTTGCGGTAAACTGCAATCTCAAGAAATGTAAATACACGCAAAAAATTAAAATGGAAGGCAAAGAAATAGGAGTTTAGAATGAGTTTAATGGTTGGACGTCTGAGCCATTGATTTATACTTGGTAAAGCCATCTTGAATTTCAGGGATAAATTCTCCAATGATCAATTCCACAGCATCATACAAAACATGTCTGAAAGTAAAAGAGAAAAGTTATTCAATCATGATTCGGATTATTACCATGACGGCAACAATGATCAAGTAGAGTGTCGATGTAATGTGGATGATTAAGCCCCCTGTCCCCGGTCATTGAGCCCTTGTCCAGGGTCATTTAACCCCCTATCCGGAGTCATTGAACCCCTGTCCCGGGTCATTGAACCTCTGTCCCTAGTCATTGAGCCCCCTATCCGGGGTCATTGAGCCCCCTGTCCCTCACCTTTGTCAAGCATCTGATTCCCTGAACAATTGGTACAATCACCGCTGGGCTTCATTAAGATAAAATCTTTGATTTATAACAAAGATATTTATCCATTTTCTTACCTGTTTATTTTTTCATATTGCAAAGAGTGAAGAAGTTCTCTGGCCAAATTCTCGTATTTATCATTGCCAATTATTATACGAACAACGGCTATAAAACAAAAAAAGAAAATAGAACACTTTGATATTTCAATGAAATTTGCAGCAGTAACGTTAATAAACATAAAACTTCAACTTTGATAAGTCGAGAGAAATTCGAGAGTTCAATCAAACAAAATATAAAATACTGGTTTTTCCCCGAGGAAGTGGTCGATGTTCGGTGACGGTGCACCTGGTGGCTTATTTAAGGGTAGCGTTTACCAAGAGCCATGGTTTAATAACCACACACTACAACTGAAAACCCCAACGGTTGCAGGCTTGGCTCAAAATAGCAGAAAGCTTCGTTACTTCAGTAAATTCCCGATAACTCAGTGCTGAGCTAACAAAGGTTATAAATGGCTCAAGCTGGAGAGTAAAGTATAAAACAAGGAGCTCAAGGTGAATGCAAAATAATTATCGTTTTTACTGCATTTTTGTGTGTGTTAACAAAGTAAACAAAGTGTAATTCACATAAAATAACAGTGATACAATAGAAGAACTTACCGGGAAGAAATTCAAGGAATTTTCGAACAGCCTTTTCTTTCATTTCACGTTTTTCGTTTTCGTTTGGAATTGGCGCAGGCTCCTTCAGTTGTCCATTTTCCCAAATTACGTCGTGTATGTCACCCAAATATTTCATCCATCTTACCTTCATCACTATCTCATCAATTAGCTCTGATATTTTCCTAAAAATAACAATATTGAAATTCAACAATGATATGATAATAATGACTTGTGTGATTAAACAAACTTTGAAGGGAAGGCAATGTTTGGTTCGGCAAGTTCGACTCTCGATGATGCAAACTTTCACTAACTCGAACAAATTGAACCATTCTCCTAATGCTTGATTTCAACTGTAAAAAACTGCTTACCATTCAAGAATTCCACCAATACTGTAGAGTACAGCCTGTTGGACATTCTCATAGGTCAACCAGCAGTGCAGTCCTTTCAATGCCTGACAGATGAACGACATACAGGCATCAGTAAGAGGCCACGGTATTTCCTCGGCAACTTTCCTTGCGTCGATAACTGATAGTGTCTCATCACGTGTCCGTTTCGCCAATTCATCTGAAAACAAAGAAGCAATGCCAACCGAGAAACGTCTGTCTGGACTCTCAGCAGATGAAAGCAAGTTATGATCATGATGATGATCATTAGTAGACTCGGATCCATCACCGCTCAGCCTCGGTCCCAATTCATCACCATGGTTATTGTCACCATCAGCGCGGTCATTAAATCCTGTTGACTTTTTCGATGACGAATAAAGTTTTGGTTTCTGAAAGAATTCCACTTGTCCAATTATGTGATCTGATTTGAATCGATTAGTCGTTGTTGCTGCTGCTGATGTTGTTGTTGTTGTTGACTGCTGACCCTCAGGGCGCATGTCTCTGTCGATTTGCATGGCAACGAAATTCGAAAACCACAGCAAAGAATGTTTGTTCTAAAACAAATAGAATAAACATAAAAAACGTAAAATATCTTTTAAATAGTAGTAAATTTTAAAATAACGAAAAATTCAAGTGACTTAAGGCAAGAAATCATGTTTATCTTTTTATCCTTCTCATGTATTAAAATGAAATAGTTGAAAAAATTATGATTGAAAAGAAAAAATGAGACTCTTGGCATGAAAAGGAAGACATTTGTGGCAGTGAGATACGTAACTTAAATCACCGAAACCTAAAATTTTATAACTCGGTGGGAAAAAAACACCAAGCAAAATTACTCTCGAGTTAGCGATGCTCAAACTAAGCAGAGAAATGTTCACCACAGAGAGTTAAGGGTATTTAACAAAGATGGTAGCAGCGAACAGCAAAGAGCGTCAATAAAAGGAAATCTGAAGCTTACAACAGTATCTGTATCTGAATATCCAAACATCCTTGGCACATCGTATCCATGAATGAAATAGCGTGAACTCTCAGTGATATAATTAGATCCAGCCAATGTATTCTTGATGCTGCCAACAAACTTGTTCTCCATCTGAAAATACAAGTTAAAAGATATTTGATTGACAGCTGTTTGACCAATCAATCAATCAAATAATGTTTACATGTCTAAAACTCAATTGAGATGAATCTATAAGGAATTGAAAGAAGAAATAGGAAAACTTTGTGATAACTTCAGAGTAGAAAATTAAGTAAAAATAAAATCCCGACCTGTTTTGGTTGGATTAATTTTGGTTTTATAAATAGAGGATTGCCGTAGCCTTCTGCTCCTAGGAATTCTTTGAATTCTCTACTGTTGCAAACATCTGGTCTGCTGACAAGACTCTACAAAAAGAAAATTGCAAAAAGATTATAGAAGAATTAAGCACATAAAGAGGGACTCACGTCAAAATATGCCATCACTACTGCAGAATTTACTACAATATCCACTGTTGAGAATATTCGATAAAAATATAAAACTATTGGGTATGAAGTAGAAATGTAAGCAAATAAGCGTTGCATTTATCAATAAAGATCATAAATTGGGTTGGATAATTGTAAATAAAAAACAATCTTATAGATGAAGAAGAACAAATGAAAACAAATGATGACAAGGAATACCTCAAGAAGACATGGAACAATTATAAAAAAGAAACAGAGAGATATAAAACAAAAAAGAATGAAATGATAAATAAATAAAGCATACTACTAAGTATGATTCGAGTATTTTTCTTCTTCCTGCAATGACATCAGGGTCCATTCTTCCGAACGGCATGGCGTATCTTCGATTAGGCCTGAGGACACCTTTCATGTGAACAGACATCTGGCTGTGAGTTAATCTGTTGTGAAGATACATGAATTCGCGATATCTTCTCTTGATCTCCCTAATCAATGGAAGTGTTTCATGCACATCGTTGCCAGATGACATAGCAGATGCTTCCAATAGTTCCCGCTTGTATATCTCCGGCCATATACGAATATCATACTGCAAAATACAAAGAAAAACCAGAATTAAAAACTGTCTGGTATTTGTTAAATAGTAATAACAGTTCACATAAGGGTATAGATTTAGATAAACTTTATTTACAGACAATAAAGGTCAGCCTAGCAACTAATTTTCCCCTGGGTCCTCTCTACTAACTACAAAATAAGTATAATAAAATAATAGGTATGCAAAACGTCTTTTGTATTCATGTTCAACTGAAATGTTATTAAATACTTTTTGTTCTTCGAATGGGTCAAAAACTATCATGCAATTTTGTTGCTTAGGGAAAGTGCTAGATGTCACAGGTTGCAATACTTTTTGTTCGAAGGGAAATTTAAGCGCAACTTACGTGAATATTGTAGAGGGTGTATTTATTTCCACCGGGTTCCCAAGTCTTCTCAAATGCAACTTCAGTCGTCGGAATTGAAATCATTTGGATCGGGTATAACCAAGTTGACACGATCTTACCCGGGTTCGGTAATATCACTTCTCCTTCGTATATCGGTATTATCCCATCGGGTTTTGTTAACGACGATGCGGTCATTCTCTCATCGTCAACAACCAGGTCGGTCTCATCTGAAAATCTCGTCGATTCCGTTAGGACAGCGGCTGTAGCATTGGGCGATGAAATCCTCGGCAACTCAAACATGGACTGCGCATCTTCAAATATTTCTGATTCCGCATCGAAATCTGCCTCGTGCATTTCATCAACTGCAAATTCAGTGACGTCATCCGCTCCATGGAGTAAATACGGCGCTTGGCTTTCGAGTAAGCTGTTGTATTCTATCATTGGTGACATGGCGTCGTAGGATACTTCTGTCTCTGTGTCGGTTGCCCCTACAAAATACTCACTCGCGTCACCATCAACAAAGAGGACTATGGAAGGTGTGTTAACAAAGAATATTATCGTAGCAGAAAGACCAGTTCGTAAATGGCAGTGTCCAACTCAAATATAACAGGGTTATTTACAGGGAAACCTCGAAAAAAAAACACTATAGGGCCAATCTTTTCTGCACAAATTTCAATGATAAAGCGAGGTAAATGGAAAATTGTTAATGAAAGACGGTGGAAAGAACGTCAAATGAGCAAATTATGTCAAATTATTAAAACAATAAATACAGTCTACTCTCGATAAGTGGAACTTTCGTTTAGTGGAACCAATTTCTCCGGTCCCTTGGGTTTGCATTAACAAACCTATAATTCGGATAAGTGAAACATTCGATAAGTAGAACCATTTTTTCGGTCCAGTGCAGGTTCCACTTATCGAGAGTAGACTGTATTCGCTAAATATAAGGTGTCCGTCTATGAAGAAAAAAATTTTCAAAATAGAATATATAATATTGATATTTCTATAGCAAAACCCTGACGTTGACACAATATTACAGTGAGAGCAACTTTCTGTTGTGTTTCAGTGGGTGGGCGGGCAGTTTTAGGAAACTGTGAACCTTAATGAGATAAAAACATTGTTTTGATAAATACCTGAAAATGACGATTGGATATGAATAATATCGTGAGATGTTTTCAAGTCGTCTTGCCAATGCGAAGACAAAACTTCATATGAAGAAATTGCTTGCTGTATTCTTGCCTTCTTTCTTTTCTTATTTTTGCTTATTAAAAATGTTGATTTCCTTAGCAAAGGACTGTTCACATATTCATCATCTGTGCTAATGCTGCCTTTTATAATTGGACTGACGACAGCTCGTTGGCTTTTTGATTTCTCCTCCTTTTTCATTGACGGAAATTTGATTCTTTTGAACAATGCAGGCAAGTTATTATGCCTTCCAACGTTTACAAGTTTATCAAAAGGAGTTGCAAAATTCCGAGCTTCATTGTCCCCGTGGATGCTTGAGTCTACAGCACTGGCAAAAGTCGTAACAGATCGAGCTTTTTTATATTCAGAATGAGATTCATCCAGCTTATCACTTTCCTCATTATCACTTAAATAAGCATTCTCCTCAGAATCATCAACGGAAGAAAACTCAATTTCACTATCCTCACAAAGTGAAACTATATCAAAGCTGCCCTGGTAAATACTGATCGGTTTTGCAGGCACTCCTTTAAAATATGATCTATTATTTTCCCCAATGCTTTCAGATGAAGCTAATAGAGTACTTTCACTCATTTCAGTATCAATTGAGATGTCAAGATCTGTCGTGTTTTGATCTCCTTCACATGAAATGAATGATTCTTTGTCATCTTCATCCGTAGATTCCTCTTCTTTGTAATTTTCAGAATAGAATAAATGAGGAGCTAGCAAACCACACTCATGCTCCTTCGCGGTCGGTATAGCATTAGCCATGGTTGGCGATCCATTTTTTAATGGATTTGCTAGACTTGTCATTTCAATACAAGTTGGACAAGTTGGTGCCATTTCGTAGAAAATGTTTCTTTCAGGAACACTGTGAACTTTAAGAATTTCGTCATCCAAACTTGGCTCAATGGAGGCCCTGTTTATTCCACTCAACTCATCCTTGTGACCTGATAAATTTAAACATGAAGCCTCTGTAGCATCTTTATTACCGATTGAATGAAATTTTGCTTTTACTTGTTCATAAAATTTATCTTGTTTTTTATTCATTTTTTCATAGCTTTCTTTTCTAAAAATTTGAGATGTAGAAGGTGGACAATATCCCCAAGAATTTGGTTGTTTTGTTTGATGCATGTTCTTTTCCTTTGGCTTCATTTTACCTGCCTTTATCGTCTTGGGAGCAAATGATGGTGAGATAACTGTCGTTTTGGATGCTTCCACAGAAATATTATCATTTTCGTGTGAACTTTGTTGTTCATAAATCTCTTTGCTTTGAAAATATTTCTTTCCAGAATTTGATGCATTCTGTTGCTCATTAGTTGAATGCAATTGATTTTGAATGTTGTCTTTTTCGTGGTTGTCATCATAAAGCTTCACCATCGTGGAGCCGTAAACAGGTGCTGGCATTCTGGCTTCTAGCTGATTTTGTCTCAACACTCGGTCAAATGCATTGTTAGCTTCCTCAGCAGATGACCACTCTGTTGTCGAATGGTTCGGTGTTACAAATTTCGCTTCAAGAGTATCTGTCAAATTCTCAATTGATGATTCAGATAGACTCTTGTTCATGCCTAATAATTCTTTGTGTTCATTTTTATCATCTGTTTCACTTTCTGAACTAACACTTGCTTGTCTGACCAATCTGTGACGTTTCTGTTGTAAATTGCAATCATCATCATCGTCATCCATATATAAATCTTTGCCTTCCTCATCAGCCCAATCCCTCAAAAGTTTCTCAAAAGGTGCTGGCTCTTCAAATATATCAATCAATGCTTCGTTTACAAAATACGGATCAGAGACAAGATTGACCAATTTATAAAGCCCATTAATTGCCAAAATTTCACGCAACATAAATCTGCCTCCTTCACACGTGAATGCATTGTGAGGCAATAATTTAAATAGAATCATGTCCGTTATATTTCTCAGAAAATCCAGTTCTGTTCCTTGATTCCTTGACGTGATATGAGGCTTTACCCTTGTCTCGTACAACTCGGTGATACACTGCTCAAAATCTTTTTGATTTATCCCCGGATACTTGCTATTCACAGCATTGCAACAATCACTGAATGTCTTTATGTGCTTGGTTAATAAATTTACCAAGCCGATTGCAGTGGAATGGGTGTCCATGCTACAAATCTTCTTATACCCTTCAACAGATATTGTTTCTAATGCTTTTCTTGTTTCATCCATAAATTGCTTTTCATTTCCTCCAACAGTTAAATACCATGATTCCACAAAATCTTTCATTACATTATCAATGATAATTCTTATCTTTCTTGCTATCGGTCTAGGGAGATCTTTCAATGAAGAATAGTTGCAATGGAAGCCTCCTATTTTCGTATTATCATGGTGAAACTGTTGAAGACCAAAGTGCAATGCAAAAGAACGAACTTTCTTGAATAATATCGACAAATAATCGAACTCAATCTGAATTTTGAAAATGAAACACACGAATGTGATAATCGATGATATCAGCATAATGCTGAGGGCAGCTACAAATATTGAACCACTTCCATAAAAAAGTATCAACAAAAATGTCACCAATAATGGCCTAAATCTGTTGGTGAACGCCATTTCTGTCAACACTTCGAATTTCCACTTTCACATTAATTCCACTCCCATTTCTTACACCAAGCACATCAAACAATCAACCATCACTGTTCACTTTATTGCACCAATTATATTTAATATTGCAATACAAATTGCAAAAAAGGATCACATATCATAATATCAACCTGTTTCGTTTCAGATATCCATTTTTGTGTTAGTTCTGCCCACCTTTATATCAGCGTGAAGTAAAAATGTTGCCAATTAATCACGTGGTTACTTCACAGAGCTGATCTTCGCACTATAATTGCTTCCACAAAAATTGGCAATTAAAAATTACGGTAGCCCCCTCCCCCATCGAATAAGCCCCTACATATAAAAATAAAATTTTGCAATGTAATAAGCTCTCCTCAAACGGGGTTTTATTGCTTGTTATTGCTTGCTTTGCTGGCCACTTTGCTGGCACAATACACGCTTTTTTTTATAAGGAACCGTTTATAAGGAACCTACATGTAGAAGGTCAAAAAACTTAAGGAACTTTTGCTACTAAAAGCCAAATCACTAAGGAACTTTTTAATTTTGAATATATTTATATTTCCGCACAATTTATAATTAGGAAGCCGGTTCCCTTGATTTTCAGTACTTTTGCATTATATGAAGCTTCTTCATGTTCACAAGTTTATAGCAAAACGTTGAATTTGAATGCTTTTCTTGCGTCTGTACTAATTATGTCCACTAAATGCGAACTTAAAATTAAGGAACTATTAAGGAACTTTTAGAACTACAAAGTGGTCAAAAGAGGTCTCAAAATAAGGAATTTAAAGAACTAGGCCCGAGCTAGGTTCCTTATAAAAAAAAGCGTGTAGTCATTTTTTGTACATGCATTTAATGTAGCTGAGAATAGGTTTTTTCAAATTGGCCCCGGTGGGCTAGAAAGATTCAAAATAAATCATTTTCATTACAATGAAAATTCATGTGGCATTATTACAAATTTGTGCTTTTCCCCGTTGGTGGAACATGACGGGTCGGGTGTGAACAAAAGTCGCACAGGGCTGATACAACCATCGGGTCATGTCGTGTTGCATCGTGTCGTGTCGTATGAACTTCTATCATTATCGCACACCATCGGGAATCGTTCCCGAATGTCGACGACGATGGCCGAGTTTTACAACGAGAATCGTGAATGATCAACACTAACCTGCTGTTACGGAAGCACGTGGAAAACTGAATCAAATCACACTGTCGTATAACAGAATTAATCAAGCGGATAAATTGGATTACCTTCTTTTAGTAATGAGGGGATACCCTGAATACTTATCACCACAATAATAATAATTCAAGATCAATAAAGGCGACAAAGCCTCCTGGTTGACTTGAACTGACCGAGCGAGCCTCGGAAATAGTAAGCATTTGACTTTTGCAACCAACAACAAAATTCAATTCAGGCCTAAATTAATGTTGGTTGCGACATATCTAGCTCAATGCCATCATAAATACTTCTGATATTTGTAAACTTGTAAAAATAGTGCACTGTGGCATATTATTATTATTGCAGCAGTGAAATCAGAAATATTTGGTTTTTGTTCCCTCACCCTCGTGTCATACTTTGTAGTCCACAAGCCAATAGGGCGGGGGGTTTCGCACAGTGGAATGAGTTCCTGTTTTTCCTGGCACCTTTTTGAGACGTGACGTAATACCATGTCCTCAATTTATGGATATTGACAAGTGGTCGAAAGAAAAAACAGAAAAAGCCACCCCTGTGTTGAAATTTGCTTCACATCACATCACAGCACAACAATTTTGTTTGTTTAATTTGGTTGTGACAATGGTATGTACTGGCAAAATCGATAAAAACACAGACAAGACAATAAAACTCCAAAAAAAGACAATATTAAATACCCCAAATTCAGCATGTCAAACATAAATGAGACTAAAATAGCGATATTTAATGAGAAATTAACAATGTAGGATTTGATAGATAATTATTTATTCATATAAAATAAATGTATGTAATTTGTATATTGGTATTCGTATTAAATGAAAATATGGTGCCTTTGATGAAATTGCGATATATTTAAGAAGAGAAGTGAATTGTAAGAAATGTACAGGAATTAAAAAGAGTTTTCTGAGCGAAAGTTGTGGAGCAAAATGTTCCATATTTTGGGGTTAATCTTTACAAGATACTTAACACTTGATTACAGCTTTTAAAAAATTTTGAATGAAAACTCAAATGCCCTAAAATACCAGCCAATATGTATTCGATGTCAGAATAAACAGTCCATTCGTAAATGTTACTTTCAAAGGCAAGAAATCGCTACTTATGGCTTCTTGCAAAATACGTAAACCCAAGCCAGCTAACTTTAATTTAAGATCACAGCTATTTTTACTGTTCATTTTTTCCACTGTCAATAAACAAAGTCGATAATTTGCCAGTCTGAATACAATAGCTTGTGTCAAACAGCAATCTGAAAATAAATAAATAAACATAAAACATAAAACATAAAAAGACAAAATACAATATCAAATAATTTATTGATTCGGGCAACCAATTTAATAATGAATAAGATAACCAGAAGCTTCATATTAGGAAAACGATGTTAATAGTTTCCTATAAACGACTATATATTCGGTCGCACAAACAAGCAACCATCTTCAGAGTCAATTAAATCCAATAACGTATTAAATATCAAATAAGCAATGAAATATTAGGCCTAAATAATGGTGGCTGAGTGTGAAGCCTTCAGCCAGGCTGCGCCCAAAAGAAGGAATCGACCAATGGGAGAAACTGGGGTTTTAATTTGACATGCACACTTTTTCATAAAAAAATACCAAGATTTTGACGAGCCCATATTTTTCTCAAATTATTTTCAGCCATAACACGGTGTAAATTCGTCTGAAGATGAAAGACCGAGCCACAAGTTCGCAGAGCGCACGAGGTTATGTAAAAAAATTCAGATAAATAAATAGAAGCATGCACATATCATAACAGCTTTATCCTTAAGCTTCAGAGATTGTGAGGTTTACATAATATTCGTGGTATTAGTCTTTAAATACGATAAAAAATTTGTATATGCTTTTCTAAGTACGAATATCTACAGTCTATTCATATTGGGAACTGTTGCAGCAAAGCATTTAACACGCGCTGCAACTGATGTATACATTATACTTGGTATAACAATGTTGACCTGAAACAATGTTGTTCTCTTAATCAAACCCTTTTGATAATTGTCCGAAAGGAACTTGGTCGATGTTGCACAAGACTGTCTCTAGAGACAACATTGTTTGGGGGAGAAAAGGGGTGAAGGATACGTGAAAAATTTACAAAAGTTGCAGCGTTGCATGACTTTTGCCCCCAATTGTAGGATGTACATAAAACTTTTAAAACTTAGGTTTAGCTGCTTTTTTTAGGTCATAGGTTTCGGGTTAGTTTAAAAGCGTTAAGGGCCTAAGGTTTCAGGTTGAATTAAGGCCTATTGTAATTTAGAATAACCAGGACAACAATGGTCGAAAAAATGTCAAAAAGAGAAAATTTCAATTGACTCACCTTGCAAAATTACATAAAATTCAATTTGCTGCTACAATCCAACATTGTCCTCATCGGGGTCCGACATATCTATGGAAACATCTGGAAACGGGTGCTTCCAATAAATAAAGGTCGAAAAATCTGGAGAGACAATTTCTTCCACTTGTTTATCTGGCATCAATGGTGGAAACATCTGGTCTACTAAATTCACCAATTTATCATACCTGAAAATAATTCACTACCATTTTATAGCAATTGTTGAGGCCAGCCATAACTAAACAATGTCCCAAATCAATTAAGCGTGGTCCTTGACGTGTGTTTTTATTGCAATATCGTGGGTAAACATAAAACTTCGGTTTATAGATTCAGAAATAACACATTGGATAACACATTGATCAAAAGAGAAGTGGCAGAAAATGGATGTCAAACAAAAAACGTGTTCAGAGCTCCCCCCAAGACAGCTGTAAAAATGAACTCTGTGTGTATATTTGGAAATGCAAATAAGTGTAAACTTGCAGGAAACTTTTAAACATCAGTGAGAGTAATTGCAATAAAAGAAGTGATAAATTGATTGTACTTTCATCAGGGAAGAATTGTTAGGGGCCTCTACATAACAGTTCTTTGGTGTTTGAGCTGTTATGTAAAGGCTCCTAGTAATTTGCGATGGTATTTCTAAAGCGAAGTGAAGGCGTTTGGCTTTTTTGTTCTATAACTATGCTCAAAATTATGAAGCAAGTCATCTAATTTTGAGAAATTCGCTTCATGGAAACACAATATTTCAATTGTCGGGGCTTTCAGTGGCAAACTTTTCAAAATATTGTCTCTTGCGTTTGGTGGGCATTCGAGAAGCACATGGCGATAAGAAAACAAAAATTAAAAAATTGGAGAGGGGTTTTCTCAAAACTTGAAACTGGCCAACGCACCACGTCATTTTACAATTCATTTACGACTATGAACATCAAGGTTTGCAAAAAGTATAAATACAGTGCAGAGATATAATGAAATACGAAAAACTCACGAAGATGAAAATGCATTCGTCAACTCGTGTTTTATTTCGCCCTGCAAAATAATAAAAATCTATCTTGTCAAATTGTCAAATAAAATTGTGTCCTCTTGAGTGAAGATCACTTGGTTTTCAAGTTAGAAAAACGGAGGATTTATGAAGAAAATGAGTGCCTTGAACCATAGGATACAACTGGAAAAGAAGTTTAAATGACTTTCACAGGAAAGATGTTTTGAAATCTTGGAAATCTCGCTGGACTCTCGCTTATCAAAGTATTGGTCTACATTTCTTTGTCGTATGTAAATGTAACGCCCTACTTATTAAAGATAATCCAAGAAACGAAATCATTGTACTTCGTGATAACGTATTTAAATACATGGGAACTTAAGCAAGAGAAGTACAAATTGCATTGCAAGAAATTAAAAGAAACGCCCAAATGTCCGCGTTGTCCGGAGGCAATGGCCTAGCCCTTTGGGGCATCAACTCAAAATGGCCTTAATCAAAGAAAAATTGATTAACATACAAACCCACGACTCTCCATTATAGCAAACCAGAAAATCAACAAAAATAAACTCTTCACTTGAAGATCAAACTGGCAAATACTTGGTTCCTTTTTTAGTAACAAAATCAGAAAAATCAGAGTTTCAGCTGGACAAGGACTGATTCCAAATGCAAGCCTAGCCCACTGTTCTGTTTCTGTCCTGTGAAAAGGCGTAACGAACAAATTTGCTCTTCCAATTGTCTTAATTCCTACGTCAAAGAGCAATTATCAAATGTGTCAAGCATTTGCGTCATTAAGAAGATTCCCATGGGCTTTCATTCTCAGAATTAGCCTTGCCCAGTCAATGCGATGAGACCACAGTAAGAAAGGATGGGTCCAGGCTATCCGGTTTCAAAAGACAGACCCTGATGATAAGATACGTGCCCGGACAGAAAAAAAGCCAACCGCACGATGCATGTTCAACATAAAGCATATATGACCATATCTCAAGCTTCGTATGATAAACTTTCTTGGATTTTGATCAAAAATGCAAGTATTTCATTCTATCAAGGCGACTGCTCGGTGTGCGTAGCAATATTTGAATAACACTTCTATGTAATTAATGAAAGTATACATATAAAAATATAAGCACTAACTTTGTAGTTGATTGTGAAAATTCGAGATATCGGAATTCCTAACGCCCTATATGCCCAGACATCCTGGAAAATAGAAATAAATCAGATAAGAAAAGATGTAAATAAGTATCAGTAAAATAAAAATAAGCGCCCATGGCGTTTATTAGGCTACTAAAGACAGAGCCACGCGCATGCGCATCTTACGTTGATTTTGTTGCCAAATCCAGAGAAGAAAGGATTTCTTGTTGAAGGAAATATGTTCTTGATATCTTTCATGCAAGCAATCTTGAAGATTTCGGGCTTCTTTTCGATTACTTCTCTGTGAAAGGAATTCAAATATGAGTAAGAGAGAAACAAACAAATAAATAGATGGAAGAATAATAGAATAAAACAGGTTAAATCACAAAGCTTGAGAAAGATAACATGGTGCTTTGCTACGACTCCGAGCTTATAATAAATAACAATTACAAGATGTTTTAACAATAATTATAGATACATATGAAAAAGGGTTTCAACAATAAATTGCTTACCTTTGAAATGCTTTGACGAGTGAAGTAGGAGAAAGAAGAACTGGTCCATCGGGAAGGGTTTTTTCACCTTGTCTGACACTTTTTAGAAAATCTCTTGTTATTTGTGCCTTGTAGAAAAATCAGCAAAAATAAATTAAAATACCGAAAAGAAAAGGGCGTTCTGAAGCAATTCAGAGCATTTTATTTTATTTATTTCATTGTATTTATTAACTCTTTTTAGCACAGTGGAACCTTTTCAGGGGACACTGCTTTTCAGGGGACACTTCTCCGGCTATTGCTATGAGCTACAATGAGCACTTCCTCACAACAGACAGCAGTACCAACCCCTTTGGTACCAGTTATGATGTGGTTCTACTCCACAAGTTCCTTAGACTTTTTGACTGCATTACATCATCGACATAGAGACTATATAATTATAAAGCATTTTCTACAAACCTGTCCTATAGCTCTTGCAGACAAATACATAAACTTGTATCCATTTTTTTCAACATTCGTGAACAAACCAGTTACGCCACTTTGAGACCAATCCCTTCCAACCAGAGGCAAAATCTGACCAATCACGTCAGACTTTGTAATCGTTCCATCGATATCAGAGATGACGATCTTGTCATAATAATTCCACAGGAATATGCGCGCACTGCATGACGCCGTACCCTGTAAAATGATAATTTATGATAATTTATGTTCATAAAATCCTCTCCCCTTGTTAATTTATGATAATTTATGTTCATGAAATTATCTCCCTTGTCAAACTTATGATAGTTTATGAGCATGAAATTATTTCCCTTTTCATGAAAATATAATCATGCTTAAACAGACCAATCACTTCAAGAAGCAAATACATTAGGAACTTAACAGAAAAGACAATTATGATAATAAAGAAACATGTGGTAAGATCGCAGTTTGTTAGCGCTGGTTCGTTATCTCGTAAAATTAATCACTATATTAACATTCCACCCATACTGAGTACACTACTCCTTCCAACATACCTGATACTGAGTTGTAACAGAAAAAGTGACGTCATTGGTGCCTTCGCAGAGGCCTAGCGATTCCCATTGATTTGATGATAATCTTGTAACTTTCTTGTATCTATCCTTCGTTCTGATTCTTGTCTCTATATTCATATCATTGTTATTCTGAGCAACATCGAATTCTTGCTTCGGTTGTCTCTGTCTGTGATGTCTCTCGTGCTTCTTGGAAATATTCACCGTATCATCTTCATCTGACGACTCCTTTAAAAACAATTCACTAGAATACATCTTCTGGACGTATAGTATGATAAAACCGATGATAATCATCATGATGTTCATAACACTGATAGGAACGATTTGAAGATACAGTCGACTCTCGCTATCTCGAACTCGCAGGGGAAATGAAAATTTGTTCCACATAGCGGGAGTTCGAGATATCCTCGAATTTAGTTCGGGAACTAAATTCACCCAAATAGAGAACGAGGGGAAATGGGAATCTGTTCGAGATAACAGAGTTCGAGATAGCGAAATTCGACTGTATGTTGCCTCGACTATGACTTTATTTCATACAGAATAAAATAAATCAAAATCTATGAAATCTCAATACTGACTGGATCATCATTTGCAGTTCTCCAAGAAAACCATCCCTTTCTCTGTATAAGATGATAAAAACCTCATTTAAAAATACAATAAAGATTAAAACACTCTAAATTACCCATAATTCCCGTTCAGATTGCCAACATTTTTGGTAACCAGATGAAAAAGTATCAGATAGGTAATTGAAGTGAAGTTAGTAAAGGCAAAACATTATTGCAAATGCAATGCATAAGTTTGATACCTTTCTTGGCATGTGTTGCTGCTTTAGTGATACCAAGGTATTCTAACAATGAAGATTTGACATTTAAGGGACATGCGACAACAAAGCATTGCAAAATATATCTTATGAATGATCAAACACTTTAAGATTCTAAAATAAAGATAACGAAGAGAAAAAAGTAAAGATGAAGAAAGAATAATGATCTAGAGAAACTAGAAAAGATAGCAATAAAGATGAAACAATAAATTTAAAGAATGAATCAAAAAAATGAAGAAGAACAAAGGAGGTAAAAATAAATGAAAATAATGAAGATAACAGCTCACGAAGATAAGAAAAAATAAAGCCAGGATTAAATAATAATAGAATTTGTTATTTACCAATAACGATAAAAAATGAACGATACAGAAAGAAAATTAAAAAGAGACAAATAAAGAAGAACACATGAACAATAAAAAAGAAAGAAATAGAAATATAGGAGACGATTGTTTACCCTGCAAAGTGGTTTTTGAAACACTGCCATTGACATTACGTATGGTGCAGCTACCTGCCAATTATAATATCTGAAACAAAAAATAATGTTTCTTACAATCCATTTTATGCAATCTAATGCAATGTGAAATTCTAAAGCCATTACATGGAATGCTTTGTGGAGTACAGAACCAGGTGGGCCAGAAAAATGCCCAATCTAACCACATCCAATATGGCGAAGTATAATAATACAATGCATACGATGCTATACTGGATCTGATTTGTCACTGGTACGAAAAAAGCAGAAAATCTATAACGTACTTTTTGTCCATTTTAACAACCAGCTTTGGGTCGTTCAGAATGCCAGGATTTTTGCAAAACTCATCATAGGAGACCAATGCATCTTTAAATTTATCTAACAATAAAGAAAATACTGTTGCAGATCTTTATTTAATAGCACAGCGATAAAACTCAACATTCAACATAACATAATAATTAATACTGAAAACAGCATAAAGCGTGATAGAATTGTAAATCTTAAAAGCAAGTGCAAATATCATGTGACAGAAGTCGAAAAGTCCACAGTCTCAGCTGTCAATCAAAAATAGTAACAAAACCAAACAATAGAAGTTCAATGCGAGTGTAATATTTCAACAAATACATAAAGGTAGATGATAATATAAGTGAAAAGCAAAAGTCTGAGAAGAGACAAAATTCCTTGACGAGACTAATCGAAAACAACAAATATTTATTCTTCTCGAGATAATTTAAATAGAAAATGCAATCCAATCACAATAAGTTGAAAACTGAGCAGATCTAATTCCTTGTACATCTCAGCTAATTTGAAATTCTCTCTTTGTAAATTCTCTGTCTCTGTAAAGGGGTGAGAAAGCTCGTCTGTTCGGAACGAATTCAATTTCAATCGATTTCAATCAAGTTCAATCAAGTTCAATCGATTTCAATCAAGTTCAATCGATTTCAATCGATTTCAACAGACTTCAATCAAGTTCAATTTTCAGCTCGATAAATCCAGCCAAGTGTCTGTTCTAATCACTATTTAATGCATGAGGCTAAACTGCATCGCATAGTAACAAAACGAGATAGAGAAGAAAAAATATAACAATTGAAAGAAACCAAAAAAGATAAAGAAAAATGCCAATACATAAAAAGACTTATAAAGACAAAATAAAAAACCTTAATGAAACCAACCCGGATCGACTTTTCCACGCCTCAGATCACCACACAAAGACATTGCAATTTTCTTTGGAAACCTACAAAATATTAACAATTACACAATGCGTTTATGTAATAATTAAACTTAACATCTAAAATGTATTTCTTAACGGAAATCAACAGCCATCTCTATTTCAAAGATTTTCTCGATCGATAGCCAATAATAGATAAACTAGTATATACCCGCGTTGACTGAGTTCACAATTGGCTTCGATTGGTGATACAGGCTTCGAATCATGACCAATGTCAGAATCAAAATCACCTTCTAACGTAATTGCTTGCCTAAAAAAACAAAAGCAAAAATATGCATATAAGAGCCTCAGCAGTATTCATGTGTGTATAATGTTGCTACGTTGAATATTGCTACCTAATTGTCTCATGGGTATATAATGTTGCATACCTGTTAAAGTAGACAGCAGCTACTTCTTCGTCTGCTAGTAAAACGTCATCTAGATAAAGTCCTTCGCATGACTGTAGAAAAAAAATCTGTGTCATAAATTTAGGATTGGGGTCTAAATAGGACAAAATGCTTCTTTTGTGCTGTGTTGTGAAAAATGAGCAAACTTGTAACTTTTTCATAAAGCATTAGCCAAAAATTAATCTTTGATACTTCTTAGTGTGTCTATACTACTTCTGAGTAACTAGTTTGGTATTCTTTGGTATTTCTTAGTGACTATGAGCATCATTACTTTTTACGTTTTTAGCTACAATAAAGCGTTTAATGAATGATAATGAAAGATAGGCATCATAATATGAAAGAACTAAAAAAGCAAACTAAAAATACCTTTGGTCTCGACTTAACGCCCTTCTCAATTCTCTTCTTCTTCACTAAAAGTAAATGCATTTAAAATATAATCAATGTAGTCACAAAGAAATGCAGAAAAGCAATCTCAAAAAATGAGACAATGAGTAAACATACAGGAATCCTGTTGGATGATCTTCTCAACTTTAGCAGGGCCCTAAAATGGAGAAATCACATCGATTTACGATAAAGACAACAGATCAAGAAAACATATGATAGATTAATTGGCCAGCTGTTTAATCGAATCAGTTAATCTGTCTAATTAGCTGTTTTTTGTTTAAACAATTCAATAGTCACTGATAAAAAAGCTAAGAAAGAAAAATCAAATTTTCTTTGGCCCCCGCAAATTACAAGCTTTTGAAGTAATAATCTCGCCAAGCTGGAAATTGTCTCAAAATGATCACAGCATCCTAAATAATAGGATTAGACCCCTTGAAAGTGATATTTCAATCAATTTCAAAAATTTGATTCCGTAACCCTAAGTAAATGGCTGATAGCTACATAGTGAAATATAGTTGGGGTAAGCTATCGGAAATAAGCAACTTTTGAAATATTTGTGCTAGCGAGCTGGAAATTGTCTCAAAATGATCAGAATATGCTAATTAGTAGGATTAGACCCCTTGAGAGTGATATTTCAATCATTTTCAAAAATTTGATTCCGTAACCCTAAGTAAATGGCTGATACATATTGGAATATAGTTGGGGTAAGCTATCGGAAATAATCAACTTTTGAAATATTTGTGCTAGCGAGCTGGAAATTGTCTCAAAATGACCAGAACATCCTAAATAGTAGCATTAGACCCCTTGAGAGTGATATTTCGATCATTTTCAAAAATATGATTCCATAACCATAAGTAAATGGCTGATACATAGTGGAATATAGTTGGGGTAAGCTATCGGAAATAATCAACTTTTGAAATATTTGAGCTAGCGAGCTGGAAATTGTCTCAAAATGACCAGAACATCCTAAATAGTAGCATTAGACCCCTTGAGAGTGATATTTCGATCATTTTCAAAAATATGATTCCATAACCATAAGTAAATGGCTGATACATAGTGGAATATAGTTGGGGTAAGCTATCGGAAATAATCAACTTTTGAAATATTTGAGCTAGCGAGCTGGAAATTGTCTCAAAATGATCAGAACATCCTGAATAGTAGGATTAGACCCCTTCCGAGTGATATTTCGATCATTTTCAAAAATATGATTCCATAACCATAAGTAAATGGCTGATACATAGTGGAATATAGTTGGGGTAAGCTATCGGAAATTATCAACTTTTGAAATATTTGTGCTAGCGAGCTGGAAATTGTCTCAAAATTATTAGAACATCCTGAATATTAGAATTAGACCCCTTGAGAGTGATATTTCGATCATTTTCAAAAATTTGATTCCGTAACCCTAAGTAAATGGCTGATACATAGTGGAATATAGTTGGGGTAAGCTATCGGAAATTATCAACTTTTGAAATATTTGTGCTAGCGAGCTGGAAATTGTCTCAAAATGATCAGAACATCCTAAATAGTAGCATTAGACCCCTTGAGAGTGATATTTCGATCATTCTCAAATATTTGATTCCGTAACCCTAAGTAAATGGCTGATACATAGTGAAATATAGTTGGGGCAAGCTATCGGAAATTATCAACTTTTGAAATATTTGTGCTAGCGAGCTGGAAATTGTCTCAAAATGATCAGAACATCCTAAATAGTAGCATTAGACCCCTTGAGAGTGATATTTCGATCATTTTCCTAAATTTGATT
This sequence comes from Sanderia malayensis, assembly GCA_013076295.1. Classification (NCBI taxonomy): domain Eukaryota; kingdom Metazoa; phylum Cnidaria; class Scyphozoa; order Semaeostomeae; family Pelagiidae; genus Sanderia; species Sanderia malayensis. Next base: position 22,599 of record RQOL01000509.1, on the reverse strand, counting down.
CGGTAACCCAGACCATCCTATAATAGGATTAGACCCACTTTTCACTGTTCCAACTCATGACATTTTGAATCAACCAATCAAGCAGTCAACTAAACAAGCAAGCTCATATGAACAGGCCCTTACAGCATAAAACCCAATTGCATACATGTTCCAATTAATCAACTAGTGAATCATTTGATCAAATAATGGATCATTTAATGAACCACAAAAACATTTAATTGTGCTTACCTGTGGTAGCTCACCCCATTCCCAAGTGACGTCATCTGATTTGACATTATCACTGATTTGCAAAGATGAAAGTTCTAACTCAGTATCACTCAAGACTTTTCTTGGGTCAATTTCATGTTCCACAGTTGAGATTTCTAAATCCATATCTGATAATGGATACTCCCTCATATTTGCCAAGAATAGGTCATCTCCAACGTAAGGTGAGCATGAAGCCTTCAAGACAAACAAATATAAATTATCATCTCTATTCAGTATCGAATGAACTAATTTATGAAAGAAACCGAGACAGGAATAGTATTTACCTGGTCTTCACTATCTGACAGAGTTATTCCTCGTCTTCCAAGTGGAAAATTGCCACTGGGTATAGGAATACTACTTGATGAAGCATGTCCATTCCCTGATACCTTTGCTGGACTCTATAAATGACAGTTGTAGGGTCTTTTGGTCAAAACATTACAAAAATGTAAAAAATGTTAAGATGGCTTCATTGCAAATGGGAGACCTCAAAAAGCCAAAGAGCTTAAATTAATGGGGGTTTGAGTTACAGGACATAAACATAAAATGACCTAATGGTAGCAGAGTAACATAAATAAGTATATTTTCTTTAATGGTAACCGATTCATTGAGGTTCAACTCTACTTACATTTGAAACGGTTGAGCTGACATCAGAATCTTTTCTTTTAGATACCTCAATTTGCCTGGCAGTACTCTCGATTTCAACACCAACTGGTACATTTTCAAGTCCTGTATCTTCTGAACCTTTATCTTGGCAGTTTGTCTTGTCAACTGAAACTTTTGTGCCTTGCTCATCTAGTTTTGAATCCTTGCAAATGAAAGATAGTGAATCGTATTTAATACTTGAACAATTCTTCAAATCTTCACTTGGTGTATACAACTGAATCTTTACAACTGAACCTTGTCAAACATGCAGCCAAAGGAAGATATACAGCTTGTCCATTTTAATAACCAGCTTTGGGTCGTTCAGAATGCCAGGATTTAAACAAAACTTGTCATAGAAGACAAATGTATCTTTAAATTGATTTACCCTAGTTTTACCTTATCTTGATAGCCCCCTCCCCAGGTATCATATCATGGGAAATAAACAATTGTGATGTTTGCAGGCACATGCACCACTCAATTCAGTGCCTGTGGGGTGCTTGGGTTAGAAAAAGTTAGCTACAAAGCAACGAGACCATGTTTAAAGTATCCTATACACCATACATACGTGATTTTTGTCTTGTGCATGAAGTTCTTGCATGCCATTTTCAAATAATGTCTCATTGGATGGGATGGGAGACGTGGCAAGCTCCACTGGGACATTCTCTTCTTGACATTCCTGGACAAAAAATGCCTCACCAGCATATCCCAATTTCATGTGCAAATCAACATCTTTGTTATTAACTGAAATATCAACCTGGTAAAAAATATCTTATTAAGTTGACAAATCCAATTTAATTTAACACAACAATAAGTGGGTTAGGGTACCTACAATAAAATATAGCTGCATCAGCTATCTAAATTAACTTTCTAAACTTTAAATATCTTGAATCAAAAGTATTTCTTATAATTTATTTTATTAAAGTAAATATTAAACATTTCTTACGATTTTTTCTTTTGCACGTAGCACACCAAGCTTTCCAAATCTGACATGAAAGGGACTTCCAATCAATGAGCCATCTTCCTGTCTAATTACAATTACATCAATTGCACCAGTTAATGTAGCTGCATTTATTCCATCGTAAAATCCTTTCACATTTGAAACCAGCCCTTTAACGTAATTCATTATAAATCATGTGTACAGACTGTTGCAACCTCTTTTTACTTATTCAGCTGTAGTGGACCGCTTGTAATGTTGAAGTTGATATGATATTGACGAAGTTGCGGTGTTGATAAAACGAAACAAAAAACAAAAAACAAAACAAGCCCCTGGGCCTAAACCAGTTGCAGAGAATAATTTGTGGTTTCACTTCCGATGCTTTCCGTTTTAGGAAAAAGTTGAATCAATGGCTCACATCATATTTATATAAAGTTTCCAGTTGAAGATGTGATGTAAAGATACAAATCAAGTTGATCACAGTTCAAATGTCTCAATGACTATAAAGTGAAAGTTCAACAAAAAATGTTATGAATTATGATACGATGTGATACGATACGATAATCAGGTGTTTTGGTTCATGTGTAAAATCCAGACCAGGCAGAATAGATGTGGCCCACGACCCGTAACATTTTCATCTATGACTCTATAAATATAAAATTGAATTCTAAAATATGTTAAAAATAGTAAACATAACCTTTCCTCTAACCCTCGATAACTTAAAAATTTGTTCACTCGAACCATTTTCATGGATCCGTTGGAGGTTCTAGTTATCACTGTATATACACAATTTTAAAAAACTAAATAATAACAATATATTCGGCATGATAACTAAACTATCTACAGTAAAAAAATTGTCTAAAATTCAGGGAGTGGGAGCAGTAAAAAATACATGTCAAAGCATAAAGCTAAGAGTGGCAAAAAAACATTAAAAATGAAGTTGTATTTGTAACATTGTCTATGTTTTTAACTATTTCCTTCCTTTTCAGTCATTAATCAACAAATCCCAAATATCGTTCAATTCTGTTCCCCATTCTATCCAGAATTCGTTGAACTGAACTTTCGTATTCATCAATACTTAACAAAACTTGGAGAACTTGAAAAAACGTAATATTTTGTTCCAAATATTCATGCAGGATTGCCTCGCAATCCTTACGAGACTGTTGCCTTGTATCTGATATGATTCCACCACTGGTTGCACTTTTAATAGTTCTATTGAGGAAAACTTTAGCGAAGCACCGCAACAAAAGATGTACATCCTCATCTTCAAGTATCGACTCGCGAATAATGCTGATTTTGCTTTCACCTCTGATGCCTCCATCCAAATATTGAAGGACTGAAAATTAACACAAATAAACTTCAATAATTCGCGAAATTTTAACATCAAGTACAGTAGCCCTGTGAATACAAGCGACAGATTGGGAGACATACCTTTGTTTAGTCTTCTACGGGCATGTTCAGGCCATACCAATTCGAAAATACGAAACCAATCCCTTGGCAGTTCACGGCAACGAAATTTATTTGTTAAATGGTTGAGAACCATTTTGGTAGCCATTTGCCAGCTTTTATTTTGGGCCACGTTTTTTATTTCCGTTTCAAATGATTCGTGGATTCCAGCTAGATGAAATCTCGTTGTGACGTCAACTGATGCCAAATTAATATCGTTTAAGCCGCAATTTTCAAGTTGAAGCCCAAGAAAACGAAATGGAGATTTTGAAGATGCCTAAAAGAAAGAAAATGCGATTCACAAATTACGAAGTCGTCATCAAAGCCTTTTATTTAGAGCCAAAAAGGAGAAAGAGATGCTTTAAGTTAGAAATAAGTAAGTCAGTTAGAAATACTTATGATAAAGAAGTTAAACAGTTAGTAAAAGACTAATAAAACAAGTTTTAATAAAGCAATAAAGCATATATAGAATAGGAAATAAAGTAGAAACTATGTAGTCCATTACATTAGGAAAGATTCGGCATGGAGATTTATGTATAAATTGCATGAAATTAAAAACATGTTAGTGAAAATAAAATGCATATATGCAAATAATAAATAAACCTTACCCAGTAAAATTCGCCATCGTAAAAAAGGCTACAAAGCAATTGATCATTTTCTTGTCTGCGAATCTCAACACAATTGTCGTTGTCGATATTACCATCTCTATTCTTGTGAACTCTAAATTTTGATGGCTCTTGAAAACTTTTCTTCAATCTATAAATTAAGTGAATTAGAATGAATAATCAAATGGATAAATCAATGAAACGCAGATAAGAAATGTTTGAATAAAAAAATGAGTTGAAAAAACTAAAAACAAAAAAAGACAAAAAATAAATTGATAAAGAAATAAATGCATTAAGAAATAAAAGATGGAATGAATGAGTGAATAAATAAATAAATTAATTAATTGACTAATGAATGAATGAATGAATGAATGAATGAATGAATAACAAACAATTAAATGGATGAATGAATAAATGAATGAAAGAATACGCAATTCCAAGGATGGATGGATGGATGGATGGATGGAGGGGGTAACATAAACATCTCAAAATTAAAGCCAATTGTAAATAAATAACAAACTCTTTCGACTGCTGAGTTTATTTCAGTCATCTGGCAATTTGATCCCCTTTACATTCCTCATATGGAAAATTTATTCTAATTTAAATGGCAAAAAATACTAACCTAAATTGTCTTTTCTCCAGACTCTCCATGGCATTATGAAATTCTCCTATTACATTGACATGAGCAATTTCTGAATCGATAATACATTCCTTTGATGGTTGACTATCTATATAGTAATATTTATTATCACGTTGTGGTTTCATTTTCATATCATGATGATCGTCTTCATTGCTTGTCCAAGGCACGCAAGAAATGCCAATTGGAAAACGCTCGCCTTCTGTGTTGCATTTTTTGTAAAGGTGAAACGTAGCATCAAACGACAAGTTGAACAATTTATTCACTGTTGATACAACAACGTTGTATGCCAAATCCTTCACCCAAACCGCCACGTACCTTGAGAAAACAATAAAAATAATAGGTTACATAATTATTTTTCAGTTATTAACTCATTTCGTATCTTGAACTGATATGAAAAATAGCTGAACAACGTCAAAGAACTGTTTTCCAGTCACAGCTTTCATATATGATAAAAATTTGAATTTTGGTGTCATGAAATTTCAAGGGAACAAAACCAATTCGCGGCATTCAACCTTGTTGCACGTTGCGCTGTAATGCATTACATGTTTGCTTCTCGGCGTACTTTATTCAAATTCATATTATCATATGCATCGCTAGAGCTATAGTTAATATAATTAGAAAGGGTTACTAACCAACTAAAGCTTGTGACTTCAAAATTCAAGAACTTCTCCTCGCTTGGAATGAATTTAACGACTTCAGTGACATCAATCCAGTTATTTGCTGACTCGGCATTGCTTTTTAAAATAAACAAACGGCCTTCGCCACCTGGAAACCTTTCAATCAATGGCAACTTTATGGTCACTGGTTTCATTAGTAATTTCGATGATGTTTCTATGCTGACAATAGGACAGGGAATGATAAAATTGTGTGAGTTCTCGCTATCCAAAAGTAATGTTTTTGAAGGTGAAAATGCCTGAATGACAAAAAAATAATAAATAATCATAAATGTGTCATGTAGCATGTAGCATTTTAATATTAAAATGAACTGAACTGTAGCACACGAAAACGAGGCACATATAAATGTTCTATATAGCACATGAAAACGAGACACGTATAATATAATACTTACTTTTACGGTGCATTTGCATTCCGCTTCGGGTGTAAATGCATTTGGAGGAAACTGCAGTGTAATATCATCTTCATCTTCGTGAAATGTGAATTTCTTTGCTTCTTGTCCAATAGTGAATTTATGAGCGACTGGCCTAAGTATAACTGCATAGTTCGTAAACGATGTGATAAACGCATGTACAACAGGGTATCTTTTGAGGGGGCCATGCCAATCTAAAACCAATTATTCACGTCGATAAACTTCACACAAACACAGTATTTCAATAAGTATTGGCGATGCTAAACATATTAAAATACTTCACATGATAGCTAAGAAGAGCTATCAAAGGATCTTATATAGTCGTTGCAAAGCTTGATAGCTAGTTGTCACACTAGTACAGCAACGTTAGCTACCACCTGAAGACAAGCATAGCCAACGTATAGTCTAACTATGAAACAGCCTAAGCGCACACTAGCGATATATGTTATTGATGGTCAAACTTGCCCCTGTACGCAATCCAAAAAAACTCACCGCAATCCTCGAAGAGAATTTCAAAATGTTCAATGTCACGCCAACGATTATCAGCTGCATTGAATCCAATGACGAAAACCTCTGAATATTTGTTGATTGCAGACTGGGTTACGTGACAAGGTATTTCCAATACTGCATTTGGGGATTTCAAATTTCTTGATTCTGCGCTTATATTGATGACATCACTCACGAGAAACTCGGCACTTTTCAATCTCAAATTCGCATCACTTGGATTGATTCTGTTTATTTCCACTGTCAATAACTTGCTGAATGAACCTTTTGCAATGGTTAAATACACACCAATAGATGCACACTCAACGAACCCACCTGTTTCGTCCACCAAATAACTCACTGACCTAAAAGAGATAACAGGAAATTGATAGGTATATTGTGTTCGTGTCAATTTGGCTAAATCAAACAGTCAAGATAGCTACACCATGAAAGAGTTGAGCGATGAATGGTTTGACTATCCATCTTCATATACCATGCAAACAATATAATTTAATCTTCTTGTCATGCAGTAAAATAACCATGTTCCAGGCTGGAGTGGTTATAGCAATGGCTGTAGCACCGGTAATATTCTTAATGGAAACTTCACCAACAAGGCCTGAATAATCAAATTGGTGATAGAAACCACAGTGCTTACTTGCGCAAATCAACGTTATTTGTCGGTTCTACCATTTTCTATGTCTTCTGGTTCGTCTACCATTTGCTCTGTTGCTATTTCCATTGGTTCGCTTCCAGTTGCGTGACTTGGCGTTATTTCCATCCGTTTAGTTGACGCTGCTAATATAAAACGTAAATAGTAAGTTCTTAAAGTGATTCGTAGATAGCTGCAATTAATTAGCTGTTAGCCAATAAATTCGACAAAAGAAAACTACGAGCAAAAATATTATATTTTACCACTTTTTCCTCTTTTTCCTAAAAAAGTAAACAAATCTCAAATCAACTCATAAAATGTACAGTACAGTATAAATAAATGAAATAATGTGGCCAGATTTGCGAAAAGGGTAGTATCCCCATCCGTTAATCTCCTAGAGCTTAATTTTCTTGCCAGTGACAAAAGTTTCGGAAGCCCCATCAACCCAAGAGACAAGATATTGCATTACCTTGTTGCCAATACACAGAGCAGTGTTATTAACTGCAATTTAGTTCTTCAGAACAAGCATCGAACTGTGTAATATTAAATAGAAAAATAGTTAATTCTCACCAATTTCTTAAACCTCTCCTGCCACATGGACAGTTGCTTTTTATATTCATTTTTATCTTCCGAGGACCTTCTCTCCGTTTCAAACTCATTTCCATGCATTTTATCAGCTGGATTCGAATCTTCTCCCGAACTGAAGAGTGGTAATTCGATGGTAAGGTTTCCTCCATTTCAAATGCTTCTTTATAATATTCAACAGCTTCACTGAAATTTCCTACAAGTCTTTTGATTTCAGCCATACGATAAATTGTCAACACGGTGTCTTTATGTGGACCTTTAAGTGACTTTCGAATTTCTGTTGCTTTACGGTAGCATTCAAATGCTTCATCACCTTTTCTCAGCCGTTGATATAATGCACCAAGATTGACAAGTTTTGTTGTTGTGTTAAATAAACCATCTAGCTTCATTTCTTTTTCAATTTCTAATGCCTTCTTGAAAGATCTTTCTGCATCATCATACTTCTCATATTGGTGTTGAATTGTACCTATGTTTTCATAGATTTGAGGAACGTCAAAATGTAAATCCGACTTATAAATGTGTCTTGATATTTCTAAAGCTTTTTCATAATATTCTAAAGCAAGTTTCACACTCTCGCGCCATTCTTTTGATTTCTTTTCACATAAATCTTTTTTCATGTTATAGCCATTGCCTGTTGTTATGTAAGAATGTACCAAATCCGTATGCCCATCAGGATATAATTTTTCTCTTAATGTTAATCCAATTCTCGAAGCTGTTATAGCTGTATTGCAATCATCAATATTGTGATTTGAATGTGTTATATGATAGAAACGTAATCCTTCACATGGTAATACAATGCTTCAATTTCTATAAAATCTTTAGTTCTTCTCTCTGCAATGTTTCTCATTTGCTCTGAGTTCAAAATGTGTTCTATTTGCAAAGTTGCATTTACTGTAAATTTGCTGTGTGGGTCAAAGAACATTTGGCACAAAGCAGCTTGGCACAAAAATAGAGTTCCAAGACGTTTCATACCTTAAAAAATAGATAAACAACAAATATTATATACAACAGTTTCTATGAAAATGTTACAGCATAAAGAAATGAATTTTATTGTTGTAAAAAAGCCAACAAACCTCTTTGCAGTGACTGCTTTGCCAAACTTGTGAAAAATTCCAGCCGCACATGTGGATCAAGAATGGTTGTAACAAATGGTGCAACCAGTTGCAAATCATCGTAACTTTCATAAAGAAAAAAGTCTGCCTAACATTCTTCAGGAAAAAATCTAAATTTGAGACCTCCTCTTGATATTTCGTATACCCCTCAAGATAATTTGAGTCAATAAGGTGGCTAACAGAGACCAAATAGTCTTTATAATATATTAGAAAACACTGTTTGGTGTCCATGTAAAATTGTTTGATATGTTTCAGTTCGGTATTTCCTTGAAGAAATTCCCTTACTCTTGGGTGCATATCATAAATCATGTTCTCGTTATCTTCCAAACTGATCAAATTTACTTTTCTTAAACTTTCAAGAATTATACTAAGCTTTTTGCTACTGAATGATTTGACGACATGGCCAACAGTTACCAAAGAAAATGATCTTCTGAATAATGACAAAGCAACTGCACCCAGTTGCATTGTATCACTCAACCTATTGAATCTTTCAGAAATTACTCCAAATGTAAACTGATCTGCCTTGTTGTATTTTCATTTTGCTTCTTCCATTTCTTTGCTTCTTTCTCAATATGTTGTAAAATATCTTCAAGCGAGCATCCCAATTCTTGAAGTCGAGCTGCGAGTATTTTAAGATTTAGAGGATGATTTTGGCAATACTCAGTTGCTTTCTTTATCAAAGCGTCATTTTCTCTACCATGAATCATACCCTTGTCTATCATACTGCTCGAGTCTTTAAATTCCAACGGGGTTAATTCTTCTTGGTAGAAATTATCAACTGCTAATGGATGCATACTCTTTTCTCTTGATGTTGCAATAATCTTTATTTTTCTATTTGAAATACTGATAATCCCTTTCAACATTTCTGCAAAACCATCAGCTAGTTCATCTTGGTCTTCTGAAGACTTTATAAAATCATCAGCATTATCGAATAATAAAATTGTATTCTTGTTTTTTGGATAACTTGATACAACACGATTACTAGACTTATTGATGCATCATCTATACGTACTGGTTTTCCAAAACTCTCTAAAGTTGCAACATAAATTAACCCCATTGTATCTAAACCCCTCAAGTCGATTTTTATAGCTTCACCTTTCCATGACTTTAACATTTGTTCTGCAAATTTTGTTTTTCCAACTCCTGACGCACCCCACAATATTACTCCAGCATGAAGGTTAACTTTCTTTTCCAGTTCATTCACATCTCTACCTATAAAATCCTTGGACTCCCTTTCCAATTGATATTTAGATATTTCTTCTCTATTTTCATGTTTAAATTTCTCCAGTTCATATTTGATTTCCTGTTCATTTTTCGAACCTGCCACGAAATCCTCGAGAATTCGAGTATTTTCGATATTAATTTTGTTTTCCCTTGCAAGCAGATTTAACGTGGATCTAAAATCCGACTGTTTGGAGTACGTTTCTCCATACACAGATTTAATTTCATGTAAATACCTTTCTTTCTCTTCATAGCCAAGTTTTGAATCAACAGTATCAAGAAGCGGCTGTAAAACTGCAACAGCCATTTCATTAGATCTGAGTGAAGAAATAGACCTTCTTTAGTAGCATTTGCTGCGTTCAACCACTGAACTTGCCATCTGCAAATTGCGAAAATGATATTTGCTCTCTGGTGAACTCCTCGTCCTACCATCTTGAGATATTTACTAACTTACTAACAAATCTACAACAACATTAAATATTTGTGTGTGAAACGATTGAGAAATAGAAATGAAATTCGTAGAATCGAAAGACAAAAGCAGTAACCAACTATTCATTTCAATTGTTGAATTTTCCCAGGATGAATATTCATCCAGCCAACACACGGATTGTAATCAAAAATGTACATGGTAACAAATTGTGTTTTGACACCTTTAGCCAATAAAAAGATATAGCTCTAGATAAGAGGTCGATATAAATATAGATATAGATATAGATATAGATAAGAGGTCAATACACACAAATAAAAACAAACAAAATTAAAAGATTCATATTTCTTTGATACATTCTCAAACAAAGATAAAGTCATTCGGTTATTCTGTCTTCATCACAGTTCTCTGAAACATTTTCTCTTTCATGTGCCTGTACAACTTCTTGCTCTTCCGAATTGTGATCGTTGATTGAAAGTCTAGCTACGATATACTCATGTTCCATGAAAGATTCTTCATCATCAAAGTAATCCCTTATATTGCAACTTTCACATGTACATATGCATGAGACCGGTCTCTCTGGGACATACGACCCCCAATCTGAACCAACATCTGTAATCCCTTCAAGGTTACTGCAAACCTCCACTTTAACAGCATTTTTTCCAACTTCTAGAGATCGCTTGATGGTTGTTCAATATTTGATTGCATTTCGGAATCTGGGACACCAATAGATGCAGCTTTTACTGAAAAATCTTTGTCATCCATGCGACTCCATTAGCAACGATAGCATTATCTGCCGTGTCATTCTGATCCACTGAGTGTATTGAACTATCTTCATCTGAAGCATCACTGTGCGCCCTGCTCCCTACTGATATCTTACCATCCATAAAACGTTCTTTTAGGGCAGATTGTGCAAGTAATTCAAAACTTGATAATGCGTCGTCAACCAAATTTGTGTCAATAGGTGGCTCTCGCACGCTGGAAGATTTATTTTCAAATTGTCCCTCACTTTCCGCCCTGCATGCTTTCCCAGTAACCTCTGCATGAATATCGGAACACACCGAGACGTCTTCTATCTCTGGTTCATCCGAGCCATCTTTGAATGCCATTGAGACAGAATCTTCCACAATAGCTGTCTCACCATTTGCTATGCTTTCATTCTCATTAGCATCTGCGCCATGATTACAGGAACCTGTCGAAGTTGCTCTAAAAAGTGTCTCTTCATTAACAGGACCATCTTCAAGTTGAAAACTGCGAGCATCGTCTGTTACTGTTGCCTCAGCTAGCATCGCAGTCTCTTGTTCGATCTCTACCGCCGGGCTTACAAGACAAGCTGTGTCTAGAATAGGAGGGCTTTGACTTGGTTCGAACGATGCCCCGCGGTCTTCAAGCGGCTTCAAGGTTGACTGCTGCCCTGATGTTCTTCATCACCCGTATCATCTGGATCGGTTTGATGAATGCGAACAGCTGTTTGAACAGACAAGCTTTCCACTTGCAATGGAGAAATGCTTTCAACATGGCCTGGTAAAGTCGTCAATGACTGAATGGTGATTGTCGATGGCTGTTGAACAGGATGTGTTGATGAACGTGACAATACACCTTTCGCCCGAACGCAATCGTTCACTGGCTCCGAGTTACAAAAATCAGATGGTCCAATGTAGATGTTGCAACATCTCTGACCTTAGTAAAGGAAAGAAAATGAGAATTTTAATCAATTGAGCATAAATATACCACCCTGATATTCAATTAAGCATCTGTATTTTGCATCCATACCTCAGGTTGCTTATTAGTTTCAAGTTTCGATGTGGACAAATTAAGTTCTGAGCGTTCTGTTGGAGTTAAACCTGCAAATTATGGAATAGACAGTTTCACGTAATCTTTTTTCATTTTCACATATAAACCAATTGATTTCCCAATTTTATCTCATAAAATATTTTACTTAGCGTGAGTATTTCTAAGTAGCGCTTCTAAGCCAAACTTCGCTTAATTTTAAAGCTTTACCTTCCAAATAGTTATTGGTTTACATAATTAATTATTGTAACTGTTCTTTAACGATATATGCACTTACCTTCCAAAAGTAAATGGAAATGATAATCAAAATGGCGTTTAGCCGATTGGCCTTTGCAACAAAGTTTTGTAATATATTTGTCTGGCGTCAAATGTAAGTGATTCTTATGCTTTGGAAAAAAACAATGAAAACCTCTTGAAATTTCGATTGCAAATAGTGGTCCAATCTTATCATTTTATGCAAAAAATAATACACAAAATCTTTGGTTACAATGAAAGACAATTGTTTTCCAAATCGAAATCGAAGTGGGTTTGAAAAATTGTTAGATAGAAGTCGAAACTATTTCGAATACAAAGGATTGAAAAACTGTTCTCTTGATGAATGAAAAATGTGTTGTTTTTCTTTTGAAAAACTCTCAGAAACTTCAAGGCAAGTGCTGGCAATGCAAGACAGTTTTGTGTATTATTTTTGCAGAAGAAAATAATAGAGCAACTTTTCTGTTTTCAATTCAAGAAATGTTTTCTCTCCAAAATATAAGTCAGTTAATTACACTCGACGCCAAATTACAAAATTAGAAAAATTTTTGCAACGGCCAAGAAGCCAACGGCTGGACTGGACACAATTTTGTTTGTCATTTCCATACTATTTGAGGTAAGTGTTGTTTAAGCTTTTCGCTAGGCAATATAAGCTAAGTTGCACTGGATACAAACAAGATTTCTCATTCAAACGCGGGCTACAATTCTTGCAGTTGAAATTGCAAAAAGTCAATGTGATAATCATAGAAATTGCTTACCAACTACTTCGGTGGTCTTCTTCGAAACACAACAACCCATATTCTTGATAATTCCAATGTTTTCAATTTGAAATATTTTTCACTGATGACCGTGTGTCTTTTCACTGAGTTAAAATTATCTTTATAATTATCTTTTCACTGTTTTGTTCCGACTTGTTGTAATTGACTGCCAACCAACCGACCGCGCGGGAATTCAAAGCGCCCGGTAACAACTAGTGCCCAGTCTACATAGCGAAGCCTTTCTTTCTTTCTGTTCTGGAGTATTATGTTCAAAGAATACAATTCTTGGGATTTGCAGGTCTCAAAAATTCCTTGTTTTGTAGTGGAAATACTGGATCCTTTGATGATATTTATATCGAAGGTTTCAGAGCATTGCATGTTAATAATTTGATAAGTAATTGGGTTGCTATAGCATGCGGCAGGGGAAAGCAAAGTTGGGGAAACTTTCCAGTTGGAGTTCTCGATAATGAAACTAAACAGCTATAAATTAACGTAAAAACAAAAAATGATCATTGGAATCAACTGATTTCAATTCTGCATTGTCAATAAAACAATAATATCTGACATTCAGCACAAAATAAGTTGAAAGAATTTTAGTGTCCAGAAACATAAGATAAGAACGTAGAATTGTTTCATAATTATATTTTGTGAATTGTTAAACATCTTTTGGCATACCAGTTCTATGTTCACCTGCTGTTCTGCACGGTCTCTTCACCAATAACCCTGCTTCGCTGGCTTGATAAACCTAAATGATGAACAAAGTTGTACTTGCTTAGTCAAAACTCTCAACATAGCAGAGATGCATCTCTAAAATGAAACTCAATTTAGTGAAACCGTTAGAGCACCTAGCACAAATCATGGTGTGCCCTGAAATAAATAGTTAAAAACATTCATAAGATAATGGCATTTAAAACCATTACACGTGGATGAGGTCCAATCAACAAAATAAGTCACAATGTTACATCACATGTGATCTATTTTTGTTGTTGTGTGATGACAAGAAATAGAATTGCAGGTTTAGTTATGTGCAAACAAAGAAAAAATGGCAAAAATAAGATTCATACATCATTGATAAATTTGTTAATTGCTTCTGCATAGCCATAACATTGCCAGGTGTCATTGTGTGTGCCAGTTTCAAACTTTTCTAATCTTTTCATCGGTGAAGAAGAAGCCTAAATTGCAAGAAAAAAGACAAAGGCAATTGATATGATTGAGCTTCAATACAATCAACTCTAGTTTTCAGTCAATTTCTTGAAACATGCGCACATAATTTCATTTTTCCATATTTGAGTAAATCAGAGTTGTTGTTAAACAAGAAAGGTAAAATTATGTGAAAGAATCTTACATGATATAGGGTGGCCATCATGGAAGGTGGGACAAGTTGGTCTGCTAAGCCAGAAAGAAATAAGGTTGGTACAGAAGTACTCTTTGCCCTTTCAATTGATAAAAACTGCAAAAAGATGCAAATAGAAATCAGCAAAACAGCTGAAACATAACACAAAAATAACACAGTGTACATCAACAGTTTTGCGATTTAAAAAAGATTTTGCAATTTTCAAAAGTTATCTATAATTATCTCTTGTTATCTCAAATTCCCAAAGGATACTGCAATTTGTTCAACATGAAATAAATTTGACATAGCCAAAGAAGCTGGTATAGCTTTTGCTGACGGGAAGTAACTGTTATTGAAAATAATTTGTATTTCTGTGTTATACCTGATTTCTATAGCAGACTTGAGGTAAGTTTTTGATCCAATAAAAAAGATGTTTTGCAATGTCTGGGATGCTTGTAAAAGTGTTTTCAACAATCAGCGTGAAAACATGATCAGCATAATCTTCATGCGTGGCAAGTGCAATAGCGACGGCACCACCCAAAGAGCGTCCATATAAAATGATCTTACTGTGATCAATATCTGGTCTGCTCAGCATGTAATTCATGGCTGCTTCTGCATCCAAATATAATCCTAAAAATATGAATACAATTAAATATGAGAATTATATCTGATGACTTAAGATGGTTATAGTACAACTAACCCTTGGAGACCATGGGAAATAATAAGTCATAGCTAAAGCTGGTCAAGTATTTAAGTCAGTTACTTTCGCACACATAATAAATTACTCTTCAGTGAATGTTTCAATTGGAGTGTGAATATGTAATACCTTGTTCACTGGGTGTTCCTTCGCTTTTTCCGTATCCTCTGTACTCCACAAGCAAAACATTGCAGCCAGTTTGCATGTAAATTAAGTGAGCATTAAGCAATCTATGTCCTATATTTCCTGCATTGCCATGAAAATAAATTATCGTAGGTGACGTAGAGAGTTTCTTTCCAGCTTGTTTCAGCATAACAACGTTGATTTGAATGCCATCATTGCATTTGATGTACAAATTATCAAACGGTATTCCTAAATTATGAGGCGACTGAACGTAAAACCTTGAAGACTCAGGTTGGTCAGGAAAGTACAAAAGTCCATCTTGGAAATGGTAAAATGCACCAACTAAAGCAGATGCCAATAGCAAGAATATTACCATCCCACCGTACATCCAATATAAAAGAATCAAAGATAAAATGCCAGCACTACAGCCTCTCCAGCATCGATAAACTAAGATGAACACGAATTTACCAACTTTCTCTATCGAACGAAAACCTGAATTTTCAGGAATGTAGTTATCGTCACCTGTTAACATTTCGAGATTCAATCAACAGTTGAGTATACTTCGAGTTTAAATAACATTAGGAACGACATCGATGTGCTTTATCTTCGTGGAAATTTTTAGAGTAAATTGATATCGTTGGACGAGATGAAGAAGCTGAATGCAACACAACACAACAACAGCAACAAACAACATTGAAGCAAGACGAATACACGCCTTAACCTGGTTTCACACTGGTCACAAAAGACGCAGATTCATACTGAAAAATATTGGCCACTATGAAAGCTGGTCTTTCAACCTAAAACCCTAAATTATTTTGGACAATATATAACATTATAAACAAGCAAGAATTGTAGCTTTATCCAAGTTTCTTTATCTAAGGTTTTTCAGAAAAATGAGACCCCTAAAGCACTTCTTGTAAATAAAACGTGCATGAAAGATAAACATATTTATGATTAATTATGACAATAAACACTACATTATGCAAGATACTTCAAGTGACTACAATGTTCTTACTATTAAGTGTTAGAGAATCAAACAAAACAAACTTTATTTTAGAGGTCGCTTAATCGATTAAATCGTCCGTTTAAATCATGTTAAGAAAGTCATTTACGCAAGTCCATGGACAAATCCAATTAACCATGTTATTTGATTATTTACGCTTTGAAGCAAGCTGCGCTTTACCATTAGAATACAAAATTACAAAACACGAGGCTTAATTTTACGATAATAGAGATAACATCTTAAATCCCCACGGCAGCTTATATATTATTAATTTTTGGAGAGAACTTCTGGTCTTCAGAGAGGAAAATAAGGTTAAAAACCAATTAAAATTAAATCGATACATAATATCCATATAAAAATCAATATAAACTCAACTGAAATTGATACCAGTGCACCGCATAGTCCATGGCAAATTATTATTTTCATCACTGTCATTCATGCTACTGATCAAAAACATCGACTCTGGATCGTGTTCAAAACTTTCTGCATGAATACGAAGTGATTGAATATCCTTGAAAAAATATTGCCGTTTCTTTTCAATCGATTCTTCGTCGTTAAAACATATGACACAGACAAATGGAGATTGACAAAAGTGTTTATCACGATGATGGACGGCTTGATAATATAAACTTCGAAAACGATCGGGGCATTTCCTCTCCATGAAACAAGCCAGTGGAAATTGCTGATAAAAATGTGATAAATAATCATTTCTTGTTTCAAAATACGCACCACAAGGACAGTTACATTTCTTGTGCCTATTTTTCATGTGAACTTTCCAAACTGCATACGAGGCAAAGGTTCTTGTCGGGCAAAATTCACAGCTGAAATCGGTACCTTTTTTCGAAATCACTTTCTTTCCAAGATTGTGGTCTTTTGACTTGTTTTTTTTTTCACACTTTTTACAATGTCTTCGTTTTTTAAATCGTCAAACAGATTGTAGTTATGTTTTGGATTTGGTTTATTTCGCTGCTTGTCTTTTTCAAAATCTGATTTCATCAGATGTTGAAGGGAATTTCTCTCTTTCAACGTCTGGCCAGAGTTTTTCACAATCCTTTCAGAACTCTGAGGCGGATTCAGAGAACTTTGAGGCAGTTTAAGACCAGGAGATGTAGACACAGATTTGATTGGAT
Organism: Sanderia malayensis; assembly: GCA_013076295.1. Taxonomy (NCBI): domain Eukaryota; kingdom Metazoa; phylum Cnidaria; class Scyphozoa; order Semaeostomeae; family Pelagiidae; genus Sanderia; species Sanderia malayensis. The sequence continues at coordinate 5,435 of RQOL01000509.1, read as the reverse complement.
CATCATCTTTTGCTTTCCACTTCAATTCTTCAAATAAAGTTTTGTTACTTTCAAATTTCGTTTCAATGTCTTTTCCCGACTCGCTATCATCATTGCCTAAGTGTGCGGCCTCTGATTCAATAGGAGGCTTCCACTGGCTGTAATAATCATCAGTTTGGCAACCGATCGCGCTGTAAACTCTTTCGTTCGACTTCAAGCTTATTCTTGATAAACTATTTCCCAAATCTTTTGATACGTCATTCATATCTTTGCTATTAGCAATGTCTGTGTCATTCACCAATTCTTCACCAATAACTTCGCCAACTGAATCCACAGGTTTGTCGTCTGATGAAAGATCTTCTTCAAGTGGAGATGACTTTACTTCATTTCTCGGAGATTCATCTTGCCTGTCAATTTCTTCGAAAGATGAATCCAGAAATTCCTGATCATTATCATTTGCACCTAATGAGCTATGATCAACAGATATAGACGGCGATAACACAGCCTCGTTAGGATGACCCGCTTCTGATTGGACATCGCCAACAATTTCTTTGTTCTTTGCATGTTTACTTATTGTAGAATGAATATTCAATACCGGCGCGGATTTGGACTTTTCAAATGCAGCTTTATTCTTCCCTTTCCAAACGTCATCTTTTTCATTTTTCTTTTCAAAATCAAAATCATTCACATTGAAGTTTGACGTAGTTTTCTTTGTTTCTGGCTTTTCTTCTCCGAATCGTCTACAAACATCTCATTCAAAAGACAATTCTCACATAAATACAAACACCCTTGTTCTTTGCAATCACATAATTTCGAATTTTCATTGGCGTATCCAAGTTCCTCTTCCTTTTCCTTTGACTTTAATTTGACTTTAATATCCTCTCCAATACAAAATGAGCATCGGTTTAATTGTGAATAACACTTCGCTCTCCCACAGTGGTGGTGTGCATCAACATTAAACACTTTTCTATCTTTCCTGATTTCTCGAGATCTCGATAAACAATATTTACAGCCATTGTTTCCTCCATAATCCCTATTATTATTCATCTGCTTTTCTGCCGAGTTGGGCCAGCTCCGCCGCAGTGGTAACGTTGGTCCTGCTGGTTCACGATGCGCGCGCACCCTGTAAACACAGTGCTCACAATCGCATTCATGTTCATATCTTCTTATTCTACGATCAATTCTTTCTTCCATCAAATAATTTCTATCTTCATTCGCATATAACTTGTCAATTATCGGAATTTTACGTTGTTCTTCTCTCGGCGAGTGATGTAGCCTCCTTTCGACATTTTGTTTCGCTGACGTATGATCATCTCCGAAAGAACTCGTTGAAACATGGCTGCCAAAACTCCCGCGTTCTCGGATGAAATTATTCATTTTGAAAATACGAAATTTATGCAACTGACAAATATCTTCATTCCTACTCAACATTTCAATCAACTCTTCATGCTGACCGGGATATGTTTGAACCAATAAAACATTCCGCTTTGTAGCCGAAGCTGAGTTCGAGCCCTGGCTACCACTTCTTGTGCCGTCGTTACTGGTATTACCATCACGAATATTATCATTAGTGTTGCTATCTCGTCCATGATTTTGTGATACGTATCTTTGAATGATAGACGCAATAAGGCTTGTTTCAATGGCCCCGGGCCACTGTGTTATGCATTCATGTTCGATTATCCACGGTGCACGCATTGGCCTATCATTGACGGGCATATCAGATGGAATAAATACTTCCAATATGGTTCTAATCGTATTATCTTTGATTAAAAGGGAATTGTATATGAAATTTAAGAACGAAGAGTAATTGCGATCCCATGCAATGAATATATCCGCCATTTTGTGTCGAGTCGGAAGAAAAGTTCAGAATCAATTGAGTGAAATATGAATCAATTGAGTGAAATATGAATCAATTTAACCGTTTGATTACCAGTTCTACGTTTGCTGTATAGCATGTATTCACTGTCCTCTTCTGGCTTCACTAATATTTCACCATCCAGGGGCAATTCTCGAACACAAATGTCCTTTGGAAAAGAGAAAAGACGCTTTAATATTTTTAATTTTTAATCTTATGGACAACATGAAATTCAACGTTTTCCGTTTACATTTCAATAAAGACCTGCTGACTTTTTATTGAGCCGCGAAGAACTAAATCAACTTAAATAAAGACACATGGTTGTACAGTTATCTAACTGAAAGAAATGCAAATATGTCCACATGAAAGCCGCATATCACATTTCTAATTACAATGGGCACATGGGTGGTTCCTTCTTGAAACGAAACATCACATTACAGTAACTCAATGATTTAATTATGTGTTATATATTATTGTATATAATTATGTGGTATGTGATAAAAAAATCATGTATGTGGTATGTGTTATTTATAATTAGGTTTCATCTGCTTGATTCAGTTCCAAGAAATGACCACCCAAACAGTCCTAATTAACAGAACGTTTAGGATAATTAAAAATTTTCAATCATTTCGTACTTCTTGCCTGATACATTTGGCCAACTTGGTCAAGACCATCTCGAAAAAATTATCCTTTCAACTGCTCAGGAATATCGGAAATGTATATTATTTCAGTATTTCATAACAAAACCAAACACGAGACTGATTTCTTCGAAGAAGCCTCGAGTACTCTAACAAAAACGTTGTGCAATTCCCTGCGATGGAGAAAGACATACTAATTTCTTCTAATTAGTGTCCGCCCTCTATTAATCGCCCCTCCCTCTATTAATCGCCCCACCCCTCTAATAAGCGCCCACCCTATAATCAAACGAGCTTTCGCAAAATAATAAATCTCACATTGCATTGACTTTACATTTTTGAACAATAGATGACCTATTCGTGACATTAACAGCTTAGAAAAATATCTCATCCCCTTAACAATTCTCAAATAAATACAAACACCCTTACAATCATATAACTTCGAATTTTTATTAGTATTTTGAATTCAATTTGCATTAGATTTCCTTTCCACCAAAACTAGATGACATTTATTTCACATATGTTGTAAATGTTAAAGGGTTCCGCCACTTAACCCCTTAGCCACAAAAACACTTATTAGCAATTTGCCAAAGTAAAGAAATTGCGAATGCAATTGACTCCCACCTAAGGTCAACTTAAAGTGAGGACTTTATCCACGTTTTTAAACATAAAACCATTTTTTACTTCATTTCTCATGTATTCTATTCTTGCAGGTCTATAACTCCGATATTAAAGGCTTTACATTGATAATTTCTTCACAAAATAACATATTAAAACATTTACTGTTCATCGAAACATTCATTGAAACTTTCCATTTTTGTAGAATAAATTTTCGTTTGTTTTAACTACGAGGTACTTTGAGTGAAAATAAGTTAGTGACAAATTTCCATAATCTTGGATAAGCTGAATAACATCTAGGACTTAGGATATATTCTTAAATCCTATAAGTTTGAGTACTTATGAGAAAGTAATAAAATTTCCTGAATGCTTTAGAAACAATCGAAAAGTTCTACGTTTACATAAGTATTCGAACTGACTGAAGTACAATTTTATGCAGCGAGTAAAATTTTTATCTTTATATGTTGATGGATAATATGTTATGGCCACAACGTCAAGTATTTCGCGGTTTCGCGGCAATTTGTCCTTGAAATTTCAGGTATCCAAGATACTCAACTTTCTTATGGGTTTCAAAAATCTAATACTGAGCTTTCTTAACTCTATGACAAGACGAGTACAGTACCACTTTCTTATTAAAAAATTCTAATTCCATGTATTCCAAAATGAGAACTAAAAGGTATTTCATATGAATTTTAGTTACAAATAATAGATAAATGACAAAATGTACTCACAACGAATCCACTGGTCAAGATAGAGACATCATTTTCAACTACAACGAAAAGCAACAAAATATAACCAACTACTTTCTTAATCGTATAAAATTATCAAAAGGCGACTCAAACACGAAATTTCGCCAATATTCACCAATATCACATATCAGCTATCTTGTACAAACATGCATGCTACATGTGACAATGATGTGTATCCAAGTACAAAGGATCGCATTGTCCTGTAGACAAACGGCGTCTGTTTTGAACTGCAAGCAACGTAATTGTATCCGAGGATAAAAATGATCAGAAACATTCACATAATACCTGTTTTTATCATCATATCCATGGTAACAATGCAGTATCAGTTTACTAGTTTGGCCGACAGACTTTAATGGTTCAAACTGCAATAGCTCTCACCAAAGAGTGTTAATCCTGCTGTAACTATAAATATGCTGATGATGGAATAATATAGCATAATTATATCTTATGCAGTCTACACTCTCTCTGTATGTAAACAAATCGTCGTTGAAAACAGCAAATAATCCTGCACAGCATAAACATCCTTGGGTTAAAACTCACTCTAAAAAGGACCTGAACATAAACAAATAAGATGAAGAATTGGGAAGTGCATTTGGATTCAACTGAAAGACATTGAACAAGCAGACTAAATCCTCTTGGCAAATATTTGAAATTGAGCGCTTTAGATAAAAGGTGGTGTTTGTGTATTTTAATTTTCAGCTGGCCTTGAATGAAGTGATTGTTATTCTTCAGCAAACATTTTCTTCTTTTACTTGATGTTCATCCGCTTCTTGACAACACGTTACATAACATGAATTTTTTATATCTCTTCCCATCCTATTTTTCGAAGTAACTCACATTCATATATAAAACAATCAATTTCTTCACAAAGCAATTGCTTATTTCTTTATAACGAGTTGGGTTGAAACGCATACAATTAAATAATCTTCTATAAAAACAATTTTTGCAATTCACATAGCTGTGAGCTAAAATGAGTCCTATAATAACTGCTTGCCTACAACATTTGCAAGCAACTATTTCTACCCTGCACACTATAGCAATTATTTCTACCCTGCACACTATCACTATTCATTATCACAAAATTTCTAATTACAAAAAAAACACCAATCTAAGTGGACGATCAAAGGGGGAAAAACAATCAGGGGTTTAAAACTCAAATCTCATCTCCCAAATAAACGTACCCCCCTCCCGCTCCCGTTTATTAATTGTTTGAAAAATCCCCCATGAACTCTTATTCAGACCCCCTCCGTTGATGACTTCTGAGCCTGTAATTCGAAGGAGTAGTAAGTAACGTGAGAAATCGTGTTTATCAGATTGTTTACTGACCAATCTTTAGCTGGCAATGATTGAAAGCTTATCTTCAAAACCACAGACTTCCCACCACCCACTTCATTGGGTTTTAATGAAATTCCCAACCCTCTAATATTCCACACCCTGTCTATTTTGAACTTAAAGTAATCACTAATAAGCGTATGATTGAAAGTGATCAGGTGACAAAGTTTATTCACGTCAGTCATAGCATTAGCAATTGAATTGCATTGTAGGACCATTAAACTGCGACAAAATGAATTCTCTCGTAAGCAGGCAGCAATTGCAATT